>CM069913.1:52895257-53347163 GCA_036172215.1 Camellia granthamiana
GAAGTTTTCTACTCGTAAGTAGGCTAAATCGCAGATTTCAATGAATTGTTCCAATTCAAGCAATCCAACCTTCACCCATAGGCATTCAGGCAGTTAAAACACTTAAGTAGTTAGCCTCATGGTAAGCATGCTATCATGGTAACATTTACACACATGCAGTATGCTAAAGCGTAAACACTCATAGTGTACTCTGAGCCAAAACAGAGAACTAGTTAGAAATCATGCATGATCCTAGTTCATGTTAAAATGGCTAATGCAACACATGCAAAAAAATGCAACTCAGTTAGGCTCGGCTATCCTAAGATGTCATGTGAAATGCAACTTGGTACATGTATTCAAATTGGAATTGAAATACAATGCAGTTAGTATGATGTGCCGAGCCCGGTGCATGCAAGACAGATGAATGGATGCACGCATGCAAGCATAAGGTATGCTAAACAAAATATGCCCTAAAACTAACCATCGTAAGCGGTTAAGTACAAGGGAGAAAGAAATAGGGGTTGGAAGACATGCATCACACACACGCACGCTTATTACAATAATTGGCCCTCTCGACGGATGGTCTGAATAAGAAGTTAACTAGCCAATCTAAACTAATTAAACTAATTATTACATCACAAAACTAGCTAACTAACAAGCTAACTAATTAAGCTATTATAAAACAAATTGAATAGTTAAGCGCATTAACTAATTAAGTATAGACCAAAGCATAAACTAGCTAAGTAAAGTAGGAGCTTTAGAGGGAGAAGAGTGCATGCATGCCCGGTCGCCTCGTTCGGAAATCCGTCGCGATGCCCCAATTTGCCTCTGTTTGCAATTGACCTCAGAACACTATACAAAGCTCCACAAAGCTTTAACTCCACAATGGGAACCTGTGGGAGGGCTGCCGACCAGTTGTTGAGGAGGGAGACCACCTGCCGACCACTTTTCTTTGCTGAAAACAAGAAAAAGTGGTCGGCCAGCTAGTATTACTGGTCGGCCGACCAGTTTTTGCTGCCAGACTCCACTATGCTGCAACAGAGAGCAAGAAAGGGCATGGCAATGTATTTCAAAGATATGTGTGTACAACCACCCTCCATATCATTTCATAAGCTCAAGGGAGTGTGGTTCTCGACCCTCGGGCCACCAATCGTTCATTTCAATGCGTGATGGCCGAGAAGACAAATTGCACAATTCAATATAAAATGAAGGCACACATAAACACATAAAGCCTATAACTCTATCATGTATAGTCAAGAGCGTTGGCGACCGAGAATTGAGGCACGTTTCATCACTTCAAGTATGAAACGTCCCTCGTTTCTCGTGTTTGGACTAACACCTATTCCAAACAAAATGCAACAGATAACATGGCAAACATGCAATGCAACTTAAGCATGCAAACATGCAATGCAACTACATGGCATACTCAATGCAATGTAACAAAATGGCATACTCAATGCAATGTAAGAACATGGCATACTCAATGCAATGATCAATATGATTAACTTAACAAAGCTAATGACATGCAAACAATGCTAATGCATGTAACAACATGATGCAATGTAAGCATGGAAATAATCATGAAAGCAAACATGCTCAATGGACTTAAACCAAAAAGGGTCAGACCTCAGTCATGCCCGAATCAGTGGCCATAACACCAAAACAAAGGCATAAAATGCAAGGCAAAGCATGTACATGCATTGGCCTATCAACTAGGCCCAAGAGCACAACTCTCAAGAGTGCTCAAGAAGTGATAAACATGGAAGTGTAACAACACTAAGTGCACTGAAATAAGGTATGAAATGATGCCAAATCACTCAAACAACACAAGCATGGCATGCTAAGGTCCTTAAAGCATAAGGCTAGCAAAGAGGACTACAAAGGGGGCATGCAATACATGGCACAAATGCATGAACCAATCTTGGACAGAGCTTAATTAGGTCTAAAAAAAGGCCAAAACATGCTGAGATAGTGGCTCAAGGACCTAGGCAAGATGGTATACATGCTAGGCCACAAGCAAGGCAACAATGCTCAACATTCAAAGGCACTTAAAGAGTGAATGAAGTGGGAACATGGCAATGCTACATGTTCTGAAATGTCAGGATAAATGATGCCAAATCATCTAAACAACACAAATGAAGCATGCTATGGTACCCAAAGCTTGAAGCTAGCATAGGCATTTGTACTACAAATATGCAAAACATGAAGCATGTGGCAAAGGCAACCCAAAACAGTCCTAGAACATGTTAAAATGAGTCTAAAACATGCATGGAAGGAAGCCAAAATAAGCTAGCATAGTAAGCATAAAGCATGGAATATGCAAGGCAAAAAGGGAGAATTACACTACACCTATTAAGACCAAGCATGAGATGGCTCCACCAACAAAAATCAGAGTTATGTCATGGCAAAATAACCCCAAATACATACTGAAATGATAGCTCACAAGCTTATGCATGAAGGCATACACAATGATTCATGTTAAGGCATAAAGGGCAAACCTTCCAACGCATTGAATAAGTGAAAGATGCAAGTGTATGACCATGAAACATGGACTGAAATCACATTTCAAATGATGCCAAATCATTCAAATAGGCCAAGCAATGCATGCTAGTGGACTTGATACACAAAGCTAACAAGCTAGGATGCACTATTGCTATACAAAGCATGGGATGCATGACCAAAACAACACAAATCAGAGCTAGAGCATGCTAAAACATGGACAAAAGCTTCTTAGAGTTAAGCCAAAAGCATGCTAGAATGACATGTTAAAGCATGATACACATTAGGCTAATTCATGGAATTGCACTACAAGTGCATGGAGCATGCAAGGGCCAACCAAAGCAAACCTTAAAAGAGGTATGACATGGCAAAAGATCACCAAAAACACGCTGAAATGAACTCAAAATAAGCTAGAATGACATGCTACTTCATGAAGCATACAAGACTAGTTTGTGAGGATTACACTACAAGTGTATTATGCATGCAAGGGATGATCAAGACAACCAAAAACAGTGGCATGCCATCTCAAAATAACCCCAAATACATGCTAAGAATGAGCCAACACAAGCTTAACAAACATGCTCAAACATGAGGCATTCAAAGCAAGCATACAAAACACAAGGAGAGGGGATGACCCTCTCCTTTTTGGGACTCCAAAACCACCTTTCCACCACTGAAAATCCTCTGGATTTCAGTGGTAGAAAGGTCATGCAAAGGCTAGAACAAGAGCCAAAAGAGATGGCTCAAAACAAGGCCTAACAAGGCCTAAGAGGGGGTAGACCACCCCCAACAAAAAAGTGACCTTAAACAAACATTTTAAGGACTGAAAAATAGAAACTTTTTCAGTAGGAAGTTAAGCTTAAAACAGTATGCAAGTAGGGCTAAAAGCTTAAGCAAAAATGTGGGTTTAAAAGGTTAAAAACTCACCCTTGAAGACCACCTTCAAAGCTACAACTCCAGTAGGTTTTCCAAGCTCAAACCAACCCAACAACACCAAAACCAGCTCCTAAGCACCTCAGCAACAAAAGGATGGTGTTTGAGTATGTGTTTGTGTGTTAAAGTATGATAAAACTACACTTTTGAAGCACAAAAATGAAGCAAAGGGGAAAATAGAGACAAATATGTATCTATATCTGTCAAGCACAATTTTCTGAACCTAGAGGAGGGAGGAGGAGGTTCTCTCTTATAGAGAACCAAGGCTCAAGGTTCTTGAGGAAGCTAAGAGTTCAAGGCCATCCCTCTATACACGTGTATGGAGGATGGTTTCAGTGCCCTCCAGCTGGGGTTGGACGAAAATATCTCCAAAAATGTGATGAAAAGCTGCCGACCACTTGAAGTGGTCGGCCGACCACCACAAGTGGTCTTCCAAGAAGAAAACTGGTTGGCCATGGTGGGAGAAGGTCTAGAGCATGAAAACAATGCAATGGTGTGGTGGTCGACCAGAAAAGATGGCCCAAAGACCAGGGAGACCAGTTTCCTGACTAGAAAATTGGCTGGCAGGAGGAAAAGTGGTCTCCAAGGGGAAGGACTGGTCTCCCACCTTTGTACCACCTTCCAAACAAGGAAAACAAGTTTTGTACCAAAAACAAACCGAAAAGGATGCAAGATGAAAGTTCGGGAGGCAAAGCGCGCAGCTGGAAGCCTCAAAAACTAGTCTACGAGCATCAAAAGTGGTCTACGACCACAAAAGTAGTCTCCTGGACTACGGTGTCCCTATAGGCAGAGGCAACAAGGCATGGTTCAAAAACCAAGCCAAAGGAGAACGTTAAGCGGTCCCGAGACAAGGCGCATGGCCGAAGACTTTGAAAACCGAAAACTAGTCTCCAAGCGAGAAAAGTGGTCTACGACCACGAAAAGGTCTATGACCACGAAAGGATGGTCTACAGACCACTTCCTCCCTCCAGGGAAGAGAAACAAGGCTTGGTCCACAAACCGAGTCAAAGCACGAAGAGTTCAGAGGCCCAGAGGCAAGGCTCTCAACCAAAACGTCTGAAACCTCAAAACGAGCACAACATGCACAATCACCGAGCGCTCAATCGATGACATCTAAGTCTTAAGGTTGGTCAAAAATGGAGTGTCTACAGTTGCCCCTCTTTGACAAAACTCGGAAGTTAAGAAGTGACGGGAATGAATGTCAAAGCCTAGAGACGACCCATTTTTGACAAGGCCGAAGACTTAGACAAACAGGCAAGATATCAAAGAGATGCGCCCGCAGGCTGGGGCAAGATGCAAATGACATGCACAAAGCCGAGCATAACTCATGATCACGCAAAGAAATCTGTAATGAAGTAATTATACACAATAAATGCAACAGTTTAAGCAAGCGAATACGAATCAAACTACATTACATGCAGAAAGGATGTAAGAGAATTATAAAATTCTCGCTACGTCTCACACGAAGTACATACAATACCGTCTGGTTACACCAGCTTCAAATGAACCGTACATACAATATCATCTGGTCGCACCAGCTTCAAATGAACTATACATACAATATCATGCCTGCATAAGAAAGAAACTTAACAGGTACAATATAGTTAGAAACACATGTCCCACGCTACAACATGGTACAATTCCAATGCAAGATAAACGCGTGGATACATAATGCCGATGGAAAGGTGCGTAGCAATGCAAGTAGTGTGGTGCATAACAATACGAGCAACTTGTGCGTGACAACGCAGATAAAGTGTGCATGACAATCCAACAAAAATGCGCATAACAAAGCGACGAGTAGTGTGCATAACAATGCAACAAGTGGTGGGCATAACAATGCAACGAGACATGCATAACAATGCAAGAAAAGTGCAACTTCAAAAGCATGTTCGAAACAAAATGCTGAATAAGGAAACTTAAGCCTTAATGAGATTAATTTATCTGGAACCTCTGATTTACCTCTCGGAGGGGTCACAATGTACTAAAAAATGATACACCTTGCTCTTGACGAGTAACGATGATCCACGCATTGAAGACTTGAACTTGAAGTTTCTGCGGGGACATTTTCACGCTGAAAAGTGTGCTTTCCTTGTACTTTCTCGAGAGCCGAGGACTACAATCATCACCAAAATGCACAGGCAGAACAATGGAGCCTTGGAGACCACCCAGGGGAGATGGTCGACCACCTAGGCTAGTGGCCGACCACTTGTTGACCACAAAAGTGGTCAGCCGACCAGAAAAGCTGGCTGGCTGACCAGTTTACCAAATTTCGAGGCAGTTTGGTCTTTCCATGCTCGGTTCTTTAAGTACACAACTCCAAATCAATTTTGCTCACACATCCAAGGCCGAAATCAACTTCTCCTCCTTCCTAGACCCTTTTCTCTCTCAGATCTGCACTTTATACGCGTTTTCCAACGCCCCACGCGAAGTTGTTTCGTGAAAACTTTCGATTCTCTTCGTTTTGAACCGATTAGAATTTGTTTTCGGAGCTTCTTTCTCCATTTCCACCACTTGAGGTATGTTTGTCTCAAAGTTTAGCACCTTTTCCCGAGCGTTGACTTTTGTTGACTTTTTATCTTCCCGAGAGTTGACTTTTGTTGAGTTTTTGCAATTTTGGCTCATTTCGCTCATTTTTGCATCTTTTTGCACCTTTTTTCAAATGGCTGATCATTTTCATCATGACGGAAGTTCTCCACATGCAGAGGACGAGCCAGACATTATGTCGTTGCCTCCGAGGATACGGCCGTTCGACTCGGAGGAGTACTACCCGCAAGAGCACATCCTACCTCCTAGCACCTTCCATCATTTTACCGACTTCACGTGACGGGCGCCAGCAGACTTACTGCTATGGGAGCCGGAGTCCCACCTATCTCATCGCGCGCGTGAGGTGCGTACTTCATTTTTGCATATTCTGTGATGCATTTTGCATGTCGTGCACATTTCATGCTTTTGCTATTTACTTAATTTGCTCGTTCCGAACACATTCACATACACAGCACTTCACTCATTCTGAACACACAGTTCACACATAACACAATGCTGACTTGGCACACAGCTCAGTACACAACACTTTGTTCATGACATACACAATTTGCACATGACATTCTGCTAATTTGGCACGCAGCTTATTTGGGCACGCAGCTCATTTGGGGCACACAGCTCATTTGGGGCACACAGCTCATTTGGGGCACACAGCTCATTTGGGCACACAGCTCATTCGGGCACATAGCTCTTTTGGGGCACACAGCTCATTACACTGCTCAATCTGAACACACAATTCATAACACAACATTCTGTTTAGTTGGCACACAGCTCATAACACTGCTCAATCCGAGCACACAGTTCATAACACAACATTTTGCTTAATCTGAACACGCAGTTCATAACGCAATATTTGCTTTATCTGAACACACAGTTCATAACGCAGTTTTTGCTCAATTTGAAACACACAGTTCATAACGCAGTTTTTGGTCAATCTGAACACACAGTCCATAACGCAGTTTTTGCTCAATCTGAACACACAATTCATAACGCAACTTTTGCTCAATATGAACACACAGTTCATAACCTAGTTTTTTGCTCAATCTGAACACACAGTTCATAACGCAGTTTTTGCTCAATCTGAACACACAGTCCATAACGCAGTTTTTGCTCAATCTGAACACACAGTTCATAACGTAATTTTTTGCTCAATCTGAGCACACAGTTCATAACGCAGTTTTTGCTCAATCTGAACACACAGTTCATAACGCAGTTTTTGCTCAATCTGAACACACAGTCCATAACGCAGTTTTTGCTCAATCTGAACACAGTTCATAACGCAATTTTTTCTCAATCTGAACACAGTCTATAACGCAGTTTTTGTTCAATCTGAACACACAATCCATAACGCAGTTTTTGCTCAATTTGAACAGACAGTTCATAACGCAGTACACCTTTTCATAACATAGCACACTGCTCAATCTGAACACACAGTTCATAACACAGTATACTTTTTCAAAACTTAGCACAATGCTCAATCTGAACACACAGTTTATAACACAGTACACTTTTTCATAACATAGCACACGGCTTAATCTGAACACGCAGTTCATAACACAGGACACTTTTTCAAAACTCAGCACACTGCTCAATCTAAACAAACAGTTCATAACACAGTACACTTTTTCATAACTTAGCACACTACTCAATCTGAACACACAGTTCATAACACAGTATACTTTTTCATTGGCACGCAGCTCATACTTTTCATTTTGAAACACATAACTCATAGTTTTCATTCTGAACACACAGCTCATACTTTTCATTCTGAACACATAGATCATATTTTGATTCTGAACACACAGCTCATACTTTTCATTTCGAACACACAGCTCATACTTTTTATTCTGAAACTGAATACATATGTTCATTCTGAATGCAGGTATCTTCCCGTTTCACACGGGGTTACGGGTCTATCATTGGGAGGGAGTGCTACATGGAGCTCCTAGTCGCTATCCGACATATTGTGGATGAGGCAGGGTTTAGCCCATTCTGTGCAGGGTTGTCGCGTTATCCAGGGAGCAGGACCCTTCTGGGCACACTTATAGAGAGATGGTAGGACACCACCAACTCCTTCCATTTCTCAGCCATCGAGGACATGACAATGACCCCGTATGACTTCTCCACACTAACGGGCCTTGACATGTTAGGCTGGCCGATCCTATATGATGTCGATATGGGTGAGTGGGAGGCCACTTGGATTTATCTGCTTGGAGCCCGTCCGCCGATCGACAGATCATCAGACAGAGTCAGGTACACCTGGTTCTCCGAGCAGTATAAGAGGACTACGCCCGTGACCATTGAGACCATATAGCTGTATGCCCGGGAATTTTTAATGTTCCTCCTCGGGACCACACTATTCTCTGACAGGGGGAACACAGTTGGGCTTTATCTTCTCGATGCTCTGGTGGACCTATCATAGGTCTGGCACTTTGATTGGCGTGGCGCTGCCCTTGCTACCCTTTATTGCTACATGAGCGCGACCTCCCGCAAACGGGGGACCATTGTTGGAGGCTACTGGCGAGCCTGGGAGGTACATTCTGCCCTCTTGATTTACATTTCTGCTTTCCATTATCTGTACATTGCATACGACACACATTACATTTTGTACTCTGCATTCTGCACTCAACATTCTGCATTTTCTGTACATTCTGTATACTGCACACTACACACTGCACACTGCATTCTGCATTTAGCATTCTGCACTCAGCATTATACATTTTCTATTTTTCATTATCTGTACACTACACACTGCACACAACATTCTGCACTCAGCATTCTACATTTTCTGCTTTTCAATATCTGTACACTGCACACTGCACACAGCATTCTGCACTTAGCATTCTACACTTTCTATACATTCTGTATTCTGACAGCCACTATCTTGCTTTTCACAGCTATGGGTTTACACCTACTTCCCGACGCTCGCCCCTGAGCTCGAGGTCGAGGCACCTCTTGAGATCCCTTATTTACACAGGTTTAAGGATCGGTGCCGGCCCAGGCCCTGGGAGACTCTACCATACCTCCGGCAGTTCTTCGACACTGTACGGGCGACAGAGGTAATCCAAAACTCTCAATTCTTCATGCTTTCAGCTTTGATTCATCTTGCATAATTATGACATCTAATCATTTTATACATTTGCTACCCGCTGGTCACTTGGCAGCCTTGGCTTGACATGCCAGGGTATGCTCGGTTCCAGTTCCCAGAGGCGTAGGGCGGCTTGCGATATAGGGTTCTGCTTAAGGGACCAGTCGGCAGGGCCTGGTTTCTCGGGGATCGCTTCATGTGCTAGATGATGGGCAACCCCGAACCAGAGATCCCCTCGGCGCCTCCACTGGACATGCGGTCCATAGAGAAGCTCACTCCCCGGGAGGTCGAGGACCTTATGTTGGGTGTTGACGTAGTTCTTTTCCTGAAGGAGAGGGATTACGCGACATAAGTCCATACATACCTGATGCCTCTATTGACAGGTGTCCGTACCCCCAGGAGGAGAGCTGCTGACATGCCTTCCTCGAGTCGCGCCCAAGATGAAGACATTCCTTCGACCAGCAGGGCCGGCACATCGAGGGGAGGGACTAGAGGGATGCCTTCGACTTGGCAGTGTACCAGATAGCTAGACCTTCCAACTGAGATGACAGGTTGGCAGTATGGGATACCATACCAGATTCTACTAGAGCCTCCACTGCCGGATCATCGATACGTCAACGACCCTGACTCACCACCGGTATGCTCCACAGTTTTCATTTATCATTCAGATATTTAGACATTCATTCATTCACTGATGACTTGAACTTGTATCTGCAACCTCCCAGAGAGTATATTGAGGGGTTGCTCGGGGTGGTGGCCTCACTCGAGGGCATGGTCTTATGGAGGGAGACACTACTGTACTCCTACAGTATCCTGGTATTGTCCAGTCTCCTTGCATTTATCATACTTCTGATGACATATGAAAAAACTGGACACTTCACCATAGTGATTCACTTCATGTGTAGAGCACATCTAACACACCACATTCACATACTATAACTGCCTGCACTCACTCCATGCATCATTCTTGCATCTGATATACATACTCTGGCTGATGTATTCAAATTGTCTTTTCAGGTCGCACCTGTACAGCCCGGGCCATCCAAGCCTTCTCGAGCAGCTGGGAGAGGGGTCTCGACTCGCAGTCGAGGGAGGAGTAGAGCACCTGCCAGACAAGATAAGGAGTCCAGCGAGGAGGAGGAGTCAGTGCATCCTCAGTCGGAGACATCCGGAGGCAGAGATGATGACTCTGGTTCTGGTTCTGAGGACGGAGGCGATGTCGAGGAGGATTTTGAGGATGGCGGCTTTGATTCAAACGGAGATGCCGACGATGGTGGCACAAAGGCTGTTCAACTGAAGAGGGCGAAGAGAGCCTCTCGGTCTTGAGCTTGATAGCACTGATGCAGATGTTCCTGCTTTATTTTTCTTTTTACATGTAGTTGTAGCACATTGTACAGTTTAGGAAGTTTTATTTTCTTCAAAACTTGTACCCTGTTGTAAAATGTTTGTAAAAAAGGAAACATGATGGAATGAAAACGGCTTTTTATTCAAAAAGTGTTGTGTTTGTATTCTAAGCATCGCATCGCATCATTTTGCACAAAAATGAGATTGAATGGAAATTGAACCTCGTGTATTGCCAAGTCAGGTAGTGAACCAACGCAACAAAACAACTCAAAAACCATTCGTTAAACGAATTAACAACTCGATAAACAAATGAGCAACAACTCGATAAACAAAGGGCAACAACTCGATAAGCAAAAAATTAACAACTCAATAAGAAAAAGCATTTTGGACAAACTAAGCACCGAAACGCATCCGAAACAGAGGTAAACTCGGACCTTCAGCACTCTCAGCACACAGGAAAGCTAGAGACTCTCTTCTGGAGACTAGAACCAGGCTGCAGACCACCTTTTGCTCATGGCCGACCACTATAGGAGCCTGCCGACCAATTTTTTTGTTCTGCAGACCAGAAAGGTAGCTAGCTGACCAGAAAAAGTGGTCGGCCGACAAGTTAGCCTGGGGACCTCCAATTTTCTGACACTTGTCCTCCAAACAGTGCCTTATCCTCCATAAAGGTTCCAACTTCGGGGTTCCCTCATTCTAACTCAATTTTGCACCAAAATGGAGGCATTTCTTGTCCAAAATCTCACAAATTGGATTGCTACCTTGGATGGCTTGGAAAAGGTGAATTTCCAGGGCTTTGGCATAAATGCATTATTCACGCTGAGTCGCACCCCGCTGCGTCTTCCATTTCTTCATGCCGCGACAAGGTTTTGGAACCCGGTAACACACGTCTTTAGCTTTGGTGGACAAGAAATGTGCTCGACTTTCGAAGACTTCCAAGCTTTGATGGAATCCGAGCGTGATGAAGAAATCTTGCCCCAATACCGCTTCGGCCATGTTCAAGCCTTAGGACAGATGTGCGGGCTTATTATACATGACGCTCGGTCTTTGATCCGTGATGGAGCATTGGACATCCCCAGCTTGGTTCATCGGTTTTCTGATGCCGGTGACCGTGACGACCATCATTGGCAGGGTTTTCGGTGGCACGCCCTTTGCTTGTGCATGCTGTCTCATTTTTTGCTTGGCTTAGGCTCCAGAGGATCTGCCGTCTATTTGATCGAGGTTGCCCAGGGCTTAAGAGAGGGCAAGGGATGCATTGCCATGTCATTAGCTGAGACACTGATGGGCTTGGATGCTTTCCATCGCTGGGAGACGACTAGATTCGCGGGGAGTCCACTATTGCTGTAGGTAATGTTTTCCACCCCATCTCATATATATTTCTCACATCACTTAGCCCTCAGGCTCGGTTTTTTTTTTTTTTCTCTCAAAACCCTTTTCTCTCAACGTACACCTCTCTAGTCTTTAATCTCTCATTTTTCATCCCTCCCCAGATATGGTTGATGGATAAGTTGAAGGTTGTGGACTCATGCCCAGCATATTCAGCTCGCGACTATTTCTTCCGGCGACGTCTAGTCGATGCCCCTGATGAGGGATGGTGGTGCAAATGGATGTGCAGTCTATCCACTACGAGCATTGCTTGGCACTACCCATGGCTCAATCTGCCGACGATGAGTTACAGAATGTCTCGCCAGCCGGGGGTTCAGTTGATTGGCCTGACACACTACGTGTTCTATTTTCCATTCCGATTCTAGCACCAGTTTGGCCAAGATTAGACTTGTTCGGAAGAGGGGATGGAATACCCCACTGCATTTCTGGTCCGAGGCGCATAACTAGCTCGATATGCAACAGCCTGAAGGACGAGAGAGCTTCTGGCCCCCACTCCAACTTTCAGTTACACCCTCTCTGACGAGTGCATAGCTTGGCTTGATGAAGAGGCGTAGATTGGGCCTACTTTGGCCTTAGAGGCTTCGACTAGCTCTGGGAGGGGACGCAGGAACACCTGACTATGCCCCTAGTTAATTTGCTTTAATCAGTACTTTCAAGTTTTCTTTATGAATGTAATAAAAAGCAACTTCAAATTGTATTCAAGAGTAGGAGAACTCTGTACTGAAATCAATGAAATTGAAGGTTGTGGGTACTGAAAATTTTTCGTTTGGTCCAAAAATGGTCTAAGTTGTAAAAAGATTAATTTGAGCAAAATCAACTTTTATTAAAACTTTTCAAAACCATTTTCGATATGGATCAAAACTGGACACACCTGAGATTTATCACTGAAATGTACAACCCCGGATCCGATCAACTAGGAGGTTGCCCCTAGTCTGAATAGCACTGCACTGGAGATCACAACCGAGCTCTTGAATGCAGAATAGACGAAGATGACCAAGATGATCACATGGACAAAATTGATCGGGGAAGTGTTCATGGCTGGACTTCAGAATGAAGTTGCCTACGTATCCCAAAGATGGGAATCAAGCCTTACGTAGTTCGGCTCAGGTTCACTCGTGTATTAACACTCTCCTTTTGCGCTATAACTTTTGCCAAGGCCGCCCTTTCCGGATTTTCAACCTTGCGAGCTCAGTTTTTATAATTTCAAATTTTTCATGCTCTAACTTTTGCCTAGGTCGCCCTTTTGGGTTTTCGGCCTAGCGAGCCACTCAGGGAAAATATTTCTTCAACTTGTCCATGTTGATCGGCTGGGAGAACTCTAGGCCATCTAGGTCCATCAGAACGACAGCTCCACCCAACCAAATAGACTTGATGATGTAAGGGCCAGTCCAATTGGGTCTGAACTTGCCCCTAGGGTTGTGAACGGGAGTTCGGTTGTCTTTGAGCACTAGATCCCCTTCCTTCAAATTCTTGGACTCAACCTTCTTGTTAAAAGCCCTGGCAATTCTTCGTTGATAACCCTAAACGTGATACAGTGTTTTTAGCCTTCTTTCATCAAAGAGCATAAGTTCTTCGAACCTACTTTGCTGCCAATCTGCCTCAGCTATCTGACACTCAGCTAATACCTGTAATGACAGAACCTCAACTTCGATAGGCAGAACAGCCTCCATCCTATAAACCAAGGAATACGAAGTCACTCCAGTAGAAGTTTGAATTGAAGTCCGGTAGCCCCACAGAACAAATGGCAACTTATCTGGCCAGTTCCTGTAAGTTTCCACCATCTTTTGCAAAATGTGCTTGATGTTCTTATTAGCGGCCTCAACAGCTCTGTTGGTTTGCGGCCGATATGTAGATGACTTATGAAAGCCCACGTTGTACTTCTCTAACAAGTCGATCACCTCCTTCTTGAAGTGGGAACCATTATCCGAAATAATCTCATTTGGGACCCCGTAGCGACAAATGATATTGTTCCTGATGAACTTAGCAACGTGCGATGCCTTCAACACCGCATAGGATTGGGCGTCAACCCACTTCGTGAAATAGTCTATCGCTACTAAAATGTACTCATGCCCATTGGACCCCTTCGGAGTGACAGCTCCAATTACATCAATCCCCTAGACTGAAAACGGCCATGGCGAAGTCATATTGTACAGCTTCGACGGCGGAATGTTCATGTGATTTGCATGGATTTGACATTTGTGGCATCGCCGAACAAAACGAATACAATCCTCCTCCATGGTGGACCAGTAATAGCCCTATCTAAGGATCTTCCGGGCTAGCATTACCCCGTTCATATGCGCTCCGCACTCTCCTCCATGGATGGCCTCTATCAGGCGCTTGGATTCTTCAGCATCAACACACAATTTATGCATCCCGAGATGACCCCTCTTGTACAGTTTACCCCCGCAGACGATGAACTGAGCAGCCATTCTTTGAATTGCCCTCTTATCTTTGGCATTTGCCCCTGGTGGATACGCTTCCTTTTCTAAGAAGTTCCAGACGACGTAATACCAGGGATTTTCATCTTATACCTCATCTATGGCAACAATCAGCTCGTAGGCCGGCACAAATTTCTGTTCAATGATGATCGGACGCATCCGGACTCCAAAAGGGATGTCTATCATAGAAGATAGAGTTGCTAATGAATCAGCGAACCTGTTGTTCTCTCTTAACAGATGGGCAAAATTCAGCTTCTCAAACCGAGGAATCAGAACGTCCAAGACCTGGTGATAGATTTTCATCTTTTCTTCTTTAACTTTCCAATCTCCTTTAGCTTGAGATACAACAAGGTTCGAGTCCCCGATGACGTCCAACCGATTTGCCCCTAGTTCTAGGGCGACTTCTAGTCCAGCAATACATGCCTCATATTCCGCCTCATTGTTTGATACTTTGAACCGGAGTTTGAATGCAAGAGGTATGCGGGAATTGTCGGGCGCTATTAGCAACACCCTTATCCCATACCTGTATTCGTTTGACGCTCAGTCAAAGTACATCGTCCAAGTTTCATCTTCGATATGCAGAATGGCCTCGTCTGGGAACAGATACTCAACTGCTTCATCCCCTTCAACTGGGTGATCTGCTAGGAACTCTGCTACCACTCTCCCTTTCACTGACTTGCGTATCATGTACTTCAAATCGAATTCGGAAAGCAGAAGCAACCAACGGGCTAGCCTACCCGTAAGTGCCAGTTTCTCGAAGAGATATTTGATGGGATCTAATCTCAAAACCAGTATTACGGAGTGAGCTAAGAGGTAGTGCTGCAGCTTCCTGGTAGCCCATACCAAGGCCAGACAAGCCTTCTCTAGCGGAGTGTAGCGGGTCTCGTAATCCAGCATTTTCTTGCTCAGGTAGTAGATAGCTCTCTCCACTTTGTCCTCAGACTCCTATGCAAGCATGCAGCCCATTGTAGTTTCAGTCACTGAAAGGTACAGAATCAATGGTTTCTCCAGCTCAGGCAGTGACAACACAAGTGGGTTCTGTAAATATTGCTTGATCTGTTCGAAAGCTTCTTGGCATCAGCCGTCCCATTGGAATTTCTTTCCTTTCTTCAGGAGACCAAAGAGTGGTTCACAAGTCAAGGTTAATTTTACAATAAACCGTCTTATGAATTACACATTACCCAGAAAGCCTTGCACCTCCGTTTCAGTCCTCGGTGGTGGCATTTCTAAGATGGCCTTGATTTTGGAAGGATCGACCTCGATACCTCTCTATGTGTTCAAGAACCCCAGCATTTTCCCTGTTGTAACACCAAATGTACATTTTTGAGGATTCAGTCACAACCGATACTCTCTGATCCGTTGGAAGAATTTCTGCAAGGCGGTGTAGTGGCCCTATCTTTCCTTGGACTTGACAATCATGTCGTCCACGTACACCTCAACCTCTTTATGGATCATGTCAGGAAAAATTGTGATCGCAGCCCGTTGATACGTAGCTCCAGCGTTCTTCAGCCCAAAGGGCATCACCCTATGTAGACACCCCATTTTTGACCGTACCCAAAACTTGGTTGTGCTTGTAGGTACACCCAACAACTAGTTCGATTGCTCGCTGAGTACTCGACTGTCCCGGCGGAACGTCACCGGTTCGAGCTTCCCGGACCTTGTATCCTTTCTGCCCTTTTTTTTTGGACCTTGGCTAGGTCCTTTCATAGTGGACCTTTTGGTGCACTGCCGGCCATGTCATGGAATTGCCGGCCATTGATGATGCCCTGCCGGCCATCAGTGAGCCACTGCCGGCCATTGATGATGGCCGGCACCCCCTTGTCTCAGCTGGTTTTCCTCCAGATCTTTTGAGCCAGCTGGTTTTTTGTTTGCTCCCCTCCATACATGTGTATGGAGGGATGGAACCCTTGTAAAGCTTCTTGAAGAAGCTTTAGCTTTGCATTCCTTTATATAAGGAGAGAGCCTCTCTCCTTAAGAGGGGTTCAGCCATTTTGAAGAGAAAAGCTCTCTTTCTCTCTATATTGTTTGTATTTTGTCCTTAGAAGTTCGATTTCCTTGCACTTTTATACTACAACACATAGAGATACACCACCACCATTGGACCAAGCTTCTTGGGAGGTCTTCTTGAAGTCTGAAAACTCGTTTCCACCACCTGAAGTTGCTGGTTTCGAAGAGGGTCTTCAAGGGTGAGTATTTTCCCCATTTTTGCACCTTCTTGTACCTCACTTTAGCCCTCCTTGCATATTGATTTGGGCTTTGCTTATAACTGAAAAAGGTCTTGTATTTAAGTGCTTTTGAAGTTTCTTTAAGGTCATTTTGCTGCTAGGGGTGTGTAACCCCTTGCATGTTTTGTTTGGCTTTGTTTTAAGCCATTCCTTGAGGCCTCCGAGCTAGCCTTGGTTTGGCCTTCTTACCACTGAAATCCAGTGGATTTTCAGTGGTAAAGGTGCAATTTTGAGGTCCTTAATCAAAGGGGGTGGCCCCCTCTCTTTTGGTTCCTTTTTGCTTGCATTTTTGGCCTTCCAAAGGACCATCCCTCCATGCATTTTTGAGGCTTGGTTCAGTCCTATTTTTGTGACTTTTAGAACCTGCCTTGGCCCTTTCAATGGTTGGTTTGGTCATATTTTGCATGCATCTAGTATGTGTTGTGTAACTCCATTCATAGCTCATCAAAGTAGCATGTGTGCTTAGCTTGTGTTGAGTCCATTTCAGTGGATTTTTGGTGATGTTTTACCATGCCATGAATCTGTTTTGGGTTGGTTTTGTCACTCCATGCTTGCATGATACACTTGTAGTGTAAATCCCCTAAACTAACTTCATATGCTCCATGCTTTGCCATGTCATGTTAGCTTGTTTGGTTTACATTTCAGCATGTATTTGGTCATCATTTGGCATGTCATGACCCTATCCATAGTTGGTTTGATCATCCTTTGCATGCTCCATATAGGTGTAGAACAAATCGTGTTTACTAGCCCTTTGTGCATGATGTTTTGACTCATCATACTAGCATATTTTGGCTTTGCTCTAACATGATTTTATGCTTATTTTGGGCTGCCCTAGGACTTTTTTGGTCTTCCATGGCCATATCACTCGTGCTTTGTATAGCTATAGTGTAAATGCTTAGGCTAGTCTTGGGTTTTGAGGCCCCTACCATGCCATACATGTGATGTTTGCATGCTTTGCCCTCATTCCATATGATATTTCAGTCCATGAAATGTCATACACTTGCATTGGACATGCCTTGAATGCTTTATAGAGCTTGTGCTTTATGCCTCAAGAATTGACTTTTGTACATGCCATTAAGCCTAAGCCTTTGGCTCATCATTTCAGTGCATTTTGGGTCTTATTATACCATGATGTAACTTTATTTTATGTTGTCCAAGTCTTGTCATGTTTGGTTTCAATAGGTGTAGTGCATTGCCTCTTTAAAGCCTTGCATGCTCCATGTTTTTGGCTTTGTGTTCTAGCCTATGTTGGCTAGCTTTGAGCTTAGTTTTGGTCTTGTTTGGACCTGCCCTAGGACTGTTTTAGGTCCCCTCGGCCCCTTGGGGTTTGCCTTGTATGGCCATGGCTTAAGTCCCTTTGCTCACTTTGAGCTTTGAGCATCATAATATGCTATGCTTGCATTGTTGATTTGATTTGGCATCACTTTACATGAGATTTTAGAGCTTACCTCATTGTCATACATCCGCGGTTGTTGTTCCTTAAGTGTGCTTAAGAGTTGTCCTCTTTGTGCCTTAATACTTGAGCCACTTGGCATACATGTTTGCCTTGCCATTTCATGCTTTTCATGCCATCAATTCATCACTTTTGGCCACTAATTTGGGCTTAGTTGAGAGCTGCCCACATTAGTTTAAGTCCATCCCTTTGCATGTTGTCGCATGCCTGTCTCGCATATTGTTGTATGCTTGCTCCCTTTACAGGTTGTCACATGCTAGCCCCATTACACGTTGTTGCATGTTCATGTGCATTTTTGTCATGTTGTCCAAGGTTGTCACCTCACATCATACCTATGTGCTTGTTGCATGTCATTAGCCTTGTTAGGTTGTTCATATTGCATGTTTGCCATGCTTACGTGTTGCATTGTTTAGATTAAGTGTTAATCCGAGCACGAGGAACGAGGGGCGTTTCATACTCCGAGTGATGGAACGTGTCTCAATTCTCGGTCGCCAAAGCTCTTGATGATTCATGATAGAGTTCTAGGCTTTACTTGCTTTATTTGTGCATTCATTTTCATATTGATTTGCACAAGTTGGATCTTTGGCCATCATCCATCGGGATGCGTGATTGATGGTCGTGGATCCGACTATGCCTCTCCCTTGATGTTTTGAGGCGATATGGGGTGGCGTAGTGCATACATGCCCTTGGGAGACCCTCTATTTTCTCTTTTTTGTGCTTTGTTGCAGCTTGGTGTCACAACACACCAGTGGCCGGCAGTGCACCACTGATGGCCGGCAGACTCCCATCCTTGGCCGGCAGTGCCCTTTTGTTGGCCGGCACTGCTCCTTTCATGGCCGGCATGCCACTGGTGTATCCCTCCAGCAGTGTTTTGGTAAGTTCCATCAATAAGCACTGGAAGACACCCTGTGTAGACGTCCCCGAACGCCCCGGGAGGGTGCGACTCCCCCCCGTTCCGTTCGCTCGCGGGTCTACTACAGTTCAAGGACTCAAATGTCACGGTTCTTAATCTTGAACCAAAGAGTCCAAATCTGGCAAGTCGTTTTGAGAAAATAGATTTTTTTGAAAAGAAGTGCCAAACATGGACTGCTTTGCCAGATACAGAGTCGCCACCTAAATATTTTATTTTTGGGAAATTTAGGAAATCTTGACTCGTTTGCCTAAGGCCACGTGTCCGTCATCAGCAAAGTTGCCTCGGCTCGGGAACTTGGGTACGATTGGGGAAGGTCACTTTGTGAGCACCCCCGCTCGCCCGGTCAGAGACCAGCCTCTACTAACCATGATATCTATTTTTGAAAACATTGTATGTTCTTATTCTGGTTATTAGCCTAGGTTACTATGTGATGCGCACAGCATACAAGTATAGACTGAGTCGCCTGAATTGGAACAAAACATTTTATGTTTGTTTGTTTGAAAATGGTTTGATGGTGCTACCCGCAGGTAGGCTAAGACGTGGATTTGCCACCCTCGGGTGGGCTTAGAAAACAATGGTTTTGCCACTATCTAGTGGGCTTAAAAAAAACATTTGATGAATTGTTCCAATCCAAATAACCCAACCTTCACCCACAGGCATTCAGGCAGTTATATCACATAAGCAATTAGCCTCATGGTAAGCATGCTATTCATGGCAGTCACTCACACGCATGCAAGGATGCTAAAGCATAAAAACTCACCGAGTACTCCAAGCCAAAACAGAAACTACATTAGAAATCATGCATGATCCTAAGTATACAGAAATGCCTAATGCAACACATGCAAAAATGTAAACTATAGCAGGCTCGGCTATTCTAAACATGGCATATGGAATGCTACAGCTAACATGTATTCAACTTGGAATTGAAATACAAATGCAGTTAGTATGATGCGCCGAGCCCGGTGCATGCAAAACAGATGAATGAATGCAAACATGCTATCATACTGTATGCTAATTGAAATATGCCCTAATCTAACCATCATAAGCAGGTAAATAAAAGGGAAGAAAGACGTGGGGTTGGAAGACATACATCACACTCACGCACACTTATTACAATTATGCCCTCGCGCAGAGGGTCCGAATAAATATACAGTCCCGAATAAAAGAATAGTACAGTCCAAATATGTACAAATTCCTAATTAATTAACAAATTAACTAAGAAAACAATAAACTGACATGCAAGCCAGGGACTGCCTTGATTCCGCTCCGGATGATGAATGATGCATGTCCGGGTTGCCTTCATGCGGAAATCCACTGCGATGCCCCAATTAGCCTCTGTTTCGCAATGGGTTTTTGGAAAGCGCGCAAGCCTCGGAAGACTGCTGATTCTTGATTTTGCTGCAACAGAGAGTAGGAAAGGGGCATAGCAATGTATTTTCACAAATGTATGCATGCCTCGATCCTCGTGCCACCAATCACGCATCTCAATGCATGATGGCCGAGGAGTTCAATTGCACAACTCGATATGGAATGAATGCACATGAAAACTTAACAAAACCTAACTTCATCATGGGTAATCCGGAGTGTCGGTGACTGGGGAATTGAGACACGTTCCGTCACTCGGAGTACGAAACGCCCCTCGTTTCCCGTGCTTGGGCTAACTCCTATCCCAAGCACAATGCAATATGCATGACATGCATGACATGTAAACTAAGATACAACCTAACATGCACAATGTTATGAAATGGCATACACGATGCACGAGGTAACATGGCATACACAATGCACTAATATACAACCTAGCATACACAATGCTATGAAATGGAATGGCATACACAATGCATAATGGACTTACACCAACATGAGTGGACCTCGGCCACACTCACATAGGAGGCCATTAGATGGAAATGAGACAACTCGAAATGCGTGCACGCATGCACGCAAACCGAGGGCCGACCCTAAGGCACCAAATGCCACTCTAACATGACATGGCAAAACATGGAATATGGCATACTAGCATGCGAATTTAAGAGGCAATAAGTGATGCAAAACAGCCCCAAAACATGGCAAAACAACACCCGATGCATGGAATCAATCCCGAAACATGAAATTAGGCATACGGAATGACCTATAGCTATGTAATGCATGCATTATTCGAACATGGAATGTGAAGACAGAATCAAGAAAGCCCAAAAATAAGCATGTTTACAGTTCTAAGAAAGGCCAAACAGTGAACGCAAATGGGGCTAAACTAGCGTGCAAAAAATGGCCCCGGGAGAGAGGTAATGAAGCAAGTAGCAGATGCTGGCCCTGAATGGCAAAGGGCCCTTCAACAATGTTGAAGAGGGGCCCAAAATGTGATGTTTTAAAGTTTAGGACCAGACCGAAAACAGTGTACAAGTAGGTCTAAAATGCTATGCAAAATAAGGCCAAAAAAGAGGCTTAAACACAAAGTATACAAAGGGTACCTCAAACAGCCAAAGACCCTTAATGAAACATGAAGAGGGGGTCAAAAAAAGTCCATTTTTAGTTCAGACCAAAGTCCAAAAATAGAAGCACAGGGGGCTAATAAATCATGCAAGAATAAAGCCAAGAGAGGGGTAAAGAGGCAAGTAGCAAATGGAGGCCTCAAACAGTGATGAGCCCTTAACAATGTTGAATAAGGGCTCAAAATAGGCCACTTTACAGTTTAAAATAGAGCTTAAAACAATTTACAAATAGGCCAAAAATGCTATGCAAGAAAGGGGTATACAAGAGGGGTAATGAAGCAAGTGCAAAAAGGAAGTCTCAAACAGTGAGAGGCCCTTAAACAAACATGAAATAGAGCGCAAAAAAATGCTATTTTCAGTTAGGGTCGGAGCTCAAATATGCAAGAAAGTATGGCTAATGTATTGAGCAAGAATAGGACCAAAAAGAGGAGAGAAGGACTTACCCTTGAAGACTCAACTTTAGCAACCTCTTGGCACAAGAAGTGGTGTTCCTCAGCTCTGGAAAACAGCTCCAAGTGGCTGGAATGGAGGTTGGAGAGGTGGTGCTATGTGGTGTAGTGTAAATGATGTAAGAACCCTAAAGTTTGGAGTCTTGGAAGAGAGGGAAATGGAGAGTGTTTGCAAGAGAGCTCTAAAGCAATTTTCTAACGCTAAAAACTGAAGGAGAGGGGCTGGTTTTATAGGCAAAGGGGTGGAAAAAGAGGGGGAAAATGGGGGGGGGGGAAATAATTCAAGTTTCCCCCCAAAAGTGCCAAACCCTCGGACATGGGTGACGTGCAAAACAAAATACATGGCTAGAACACACTTGGGAGGGGGATAATGGTCGGCTAGTTTAAAAGGGAAAAAAAAGTCATTTTTTTAGATAAGTGGCCGGCCGGCTACTTTTTCTGGGTTTTCTGGCCGGCCAGCTACTTTTTCTGGCTTTTCTGGCCGGCCAGCTACATTCAGGACAAAAAAAGTGGGCTGCCGGAAAGAAAAGTGGCCGGTGGGTGATTGAGAAGCCCAAATGTGGCCGTTCAAGTGTCTAAATTGAATCCTCGGAAGCTAGCTTTCCAATGGCGCAAAACTTGCATCAAAATTCCTCCTGTGGAAAAAGTTATGCCCATTTCCGTGAAGCCGCGCAGATTCGGTCCCAACCGGAGTGATGCCCTACTTCAATCAACCATATCTCCCCTATCCGGAATTGGATTTAGGAGATTCTTGAGTGAAAAATGAAGCCCCGGAAGTCTTATTTCCAACGATGGTGGCCTCATAGCTTGATTCCAAGTATGCGAATGAATAGGCCCGATTCGGCGAGGGCTGTCCGATTCTCTCTTAACGATTCATGCCCATTTTCTCCCCCAACTGGATTTCTTCCTTCTTCTCCTCTTTTCTTCAAATTCAAGCCCCTAAGTAAGGTGTTTTGAAAGATTTTTCAAAGATTTCATCTCTCTTTCATTCATTCCCACTTTGTCCTTGCTCGGTTTACCGAAAAGCGCAACATTTGACAAAATACGAGCCTCGGAACATCGTAAAAACTTTATTTTCAAAATGTTTTGAAAGAGAGGGTTTTAAGATCTAAAATCTTTTGATCAAGATTGTTTTGGTCCAAAAGGGGTATGAAGTTGAGGTTTGACTCTCTTTTTGCCAAAGAAATTGAACCTTTGCCCTACACATCTTCCAAAACCATCAGTCGCGTCTAAGTCTTAAAGGTGGTCAAAAATGGGGTGTCTACAGTTGCCCCTCTTTGACAGAAGTCGAAAGTCAAGAAGTGACGGGAGTGAATGTCAAAGCCCAGAGACGACCCATTTTTGACAAGGCCGAAGACTTGGACAAATAAAAAAAGTACAGATAAATAAATGGTTGCGCCCGCAGGCTACCTACGTATCCCTTTGCAAGGAATCAAACCAGCGTAGTTCAGGGGGCAGGATGCAAAATGATATGCAGGAAGATTTTGATAATTGGACTTATACGCTACGTGAAGCCGGTTTGATGATTGGACTTATACGCTACGCGAAGCCAGTTTGAAAATTGGACTTACACGCTACGTGAAGCCAGTTTGAAAATTGGACTTATACGCTACGCGAAGCCGGTTTGAAAATTGGACTTATACGCTACGCGAAGCCGGTTTGAAGATTGGACTTATACGCTACGCGAAGCCGGTTTGAAAATTGGACTTACACGCTAAGCGAAGTCGGTTTGAAAATTGGACTTATACGCTACGTGAAGCCGGTTTGAAAATTGGACTTATACGCTACGCGAAACCGGTTTGAAAATTGGACTTACACGCTAAGCAAAGCCGGACATCACTCATGATCATGCAAAGAGAGCTATAATGAAGCAATTATGCAAAGCGAATGCTAGGCAAGCAAGTAAACTCGAGCCAAACTACGTCTCGTGCAGAAAGGATGTAAGAAAATTATGGAATCTTCACGAACATGTGCGATAGATACACAAAGGTGAACGAAGTGTGTGATTGATGCACGAAGCGAGCGTATGTGATAGATACACAAAGCGAACGTGTGATAGATACACAGTGAAGCGAGTGTGATGGATACACTATATGAAGCAAAGTGTGATGGATACACTAGGTGAGTGTGTGATAGATACACAAAGCGAACGTGTGATAGATACACAAAGTAGGTATAGTGTGATAGATACAAAGCAAGTGTGTGTGATTGATACACTATATGAACAAAGTGTGATTGATACACTAAATGAAGTGAGCAAAGTGTGATGGATACACAAAAGGCAAACACAAAGTGTGATAGACGCACAATAGGTGAACACGAAGTGTGATCGATGCACTAAGTGAACAAGTGTGATGGATACACTAAAGGTGAACACGAAGTGTGATAGATGCACTAAGTGAACAAGTGTGATGGATACACTAAAGGTGAACACGAAGTCTGATAGATGCACTTAGTGAACAAGTGTGATGGATACACTAAAGGTGAACACGAAGTGTGATAGATGCACTTAGTGAACAAGTATGATGGATATACTAAATGTGAACACGAAGTGTGATAGATGCACTTAGTGAACAAAGTATGATGGATATACTAAATGTGAACACGAAGTGTGAAAGATGCACTTAGTGAACAAGTATGATGGATATACTCAAAGCGAACACGAAGTGTGATAGATGCACTTAGTGAACAAGTATGATGGATATACTGAATGTGAACACAAAGTGTGATAGATGCACTATGTGAACAGAGTGTGATTGATACACTAAAAGTGAACACGAAGTGTGATAGATGCACTTAGTGAACAGAGTATGATAGATATACTGAATGTGAACACAAAGTGTGATAGATGCACTTAGTGAACTAGTATGATAGATATACTGAATGTGAACACGAAGTGTGATAGATGCACTTAGTGAACAGAGTATGATAGATATACTGAATGTGAACACAAAGTGTGATAAATGCACTTAGTGAACTAGTATGATAGATATACTGAATGTGAACACGAAGTGTGATAGATGCACTTAGTGAACAAGTGTGATGGATACACTAAAGGTGATGATGTGAATATGTGCATGATAGATACACAAAATGAGGATGTGTGTGATAGCTACACAAAATGAAGTGTGATTGATACACTAAGGTGAAGAGAGTGTGATTGATACACTAAGCGAATAAAGAAAGTGTGATAGATACACAAAGTGAGCATAGTGTGATTGATACACTAAATAAATGAAGTGTGATTGATACACTAACTGAATGAAGTGTGATTGATACACTAAAGTGAATATATGCGTGATAGATACACAAAATGATAATGTGTGTGATAGATACACAAAACGAATGAAGTGTGATTGATACACTAATAAATGATCTCAAATGGAACTTCTTTGAATGAACCGTACATACAATATCGTGCATGACTGAGAAAGAAACTTGATAGGTACAATGCATTACAATGCATGATGCTTAAGGAAAGCAATAAATGGACAAAGCGGCACTTTAGAAAGCACCTCATGACTTGAGTGGCGGTGAACCGCTCTTCTCCGACGGGGATCTCCCCTTGTGCTCTTCGAACACTTTACCTTCAACTCACAGTACAAAGGCTCTGGAATGCTGACAAGGGTTCTATATGTAGAATACTTTGGATGCTGCCTTTCTTCCTAATCATATTCACAACTTTCCCTATTCTCCAACGGGGTGACAGACTAGGTTGGTTCAGTATCCAGAATTGAGGTGCATACACGCTATCTCAACCTATGGGGCTTCCATACGGATTTTAAGCCGAGGGCACGCCTCTGGGTATTTAAACCAGACTTTAGTCTCGAAAATCCCGAACCTTTGCGTTCTAGGCAACAGCCATTCGAACTCTAGTTTCCACCGTCGCAGTTGGTCTCCTAGGAACTCATTGCAAACGCAGTCAAGATGCATCTGGCAGAGGCTGGTATTCAGAGAGAGCATTTCTGATTGCCATTCTGGCTTGAGGCAGACTTGATCTTGAGCTTGAGGTAGAGGCACACTCATACTTCGGAGCATTGACAAGACCTGACAAGGTGTATACGGAATGCGATCTCGGAGCTTATTGAAGTTGAAACAAACTCAGATGCCCGACATTTTCCTTTTTTGCTTTTGCTTTGCAGTCTGGAACCATTATAGCTTCAGATAGGTCTTGGTTTCACTGTTCTCACATGACCTGGGTTGAATCCTGCGATTTTATGAAAGAATAAATTATGTTTTGAACAAATGTGGAGAACGGCACAGCACTTGGAGCACAAAATCATTTTATTTTCGAAATTGAGAGATGAGTTTTCGACCAGGTATTGAGCCTACGACTGAACACAGCAAAACGACTCAACAAGGAAATAAAAGGCACACAACCTAGACACATCGAGTAACACTCGAGACGACTCAAAACAAGAATCGAGACAAACAAAAAGACACGACACTCAGACGTGCATAGGGAGCCTGTTTCACCGGGTAGTGTTTCCCACCCTTCCTTATTTGTGATTCTCACATCACTCGGCCCTCAGGCTCTGTTTTTTTGAAAAAGCCCTTTTCTCACTTTTTCTCTCATCGCACGTCTCTCTATTCTTCAATCTCTCATTTTTCAATCCCTTTCCTGGGTGGTTGATGGATAAACAGGAAGTTGCGGGCTCTTGCCCCTAGCATGCTGCTAGATTCTCTTTCTTTCGCTCACAGGTAGTGAATTCCTCCCATAGAAGGGTTGCGCCGCAACTGGATGTGTAGCAAATCTGCAGCTAACATCGGTTGATGATGCTTTGCTGGGGAGTTTGGTCGTGATCAGATCTGTCCAGATGAGGGAGTGGAATATCTTGCCCCATTCCAGCTCGTGCTTCGTACTTCGCTTGATACCTCGTTGCTTGGAGGGTGAGAGAGCTTTCAGCCCTTTGTTGTTAGTTTCAGTTGTGCCCTTTTCTGGCAAGTAGAGTGCCCTTTCCGGCAAGTGTGTTGATAAAGGGGAAAAGACAGGGAACTTGACTCAACTGTGCCCCTAGTTCATCATTTTGACCATTTTTTATTTTTGAGCTTTTGCTAAAGTAATTTTGACCGACATGAGAGTTAGATTAACATGCTCGTTCAATTTTTGATTTGAAATCATGCAAGTCAGGCTATGAGCACTGAAAATTTTCCTTTTTTGGGTCCAAGAAATGGTCTAATTTTAGAAAAATGGGATAATTTTCGAGAGAATTAGTCAACCTCAGTAAAAATTCTCAAAAACTATTTTTGCAAACGGCCACTTGCTCAACGAGCATGAAACCTACTCCTGAGATGCACAACCTCGGATCCAAAGGAAAACTGCCCCGTGCATGAAGAGAGCTGCATGGCAACGGAAAGTTGCCCCTTGTTTGAATGGCACCGCAGCGCATTGTGGGCAACAGAAAGTTGCCCCTTGTTTGAATGGCACCGCAGCGCATTGTGGGCAACGGAAAGTTGCCCCTTGTCTGAATGGCACCGCAGCGCGTTGTAATCAGTCCTCAGACAACCAAATCCTCAGATACAGAGAAGACAAAGATGACTAGAACCATCGCATGGACACAATCGAATTTGAATTGTTTTACGGCTGGACTTTAGAATGAAGTTGCCTACGTATCCCAAAGATGGGAATCAAGCCTTACGTAGTTCGGGGTTAAGGTACACTCGGGTTTTTAACCTCTCCTTTTATGCTCTAACTTTTGCCAAGGCGCCCGTTGCAGGTTTTCAACCTTGCGAGCTTTGTTCTTCTTTCTTTTTCATTTCTTTTCTTCTCTTTTTTTTTCTTTTTTTTTTTTCTCTTTTCTTCTTTTTTTCTT
This sequence comes from Camellia granthamiana, assembly GCA_036172215.1. Lineage (NCBI taxonomy): Eukaryota > Viridiplantae > Streptophyta > Magnoliopsida > Ericales > Theaceae > Camellia > Camellia granthamiana. The sequence continues at coordinate 52,922,808 of CM069913.1, forward strand.
TTTTTTCTTTTCTTCTTTTTTCTCTTTTCTTCTTTTTTTCTTTTTGCTTTTTGTGTCTATCTTTTCTTGCTCTAACTTTTGCCTGGGTGGCCCTTTCCGGGTTTTCGGCCCAGCGAGCCTCTCAAAGGGTGAAAGTGTAACAAGTCCATGCCAAATGGTTTTAGGATCTCGAAGCCATCCGTATCCAAGAGAGTGGCTGTTGTTTTGCAAGAGGATTCATCTTCGGCTCTTCGAGCACATCTGACATCTTTGCCCCTAGTTCAAAGGGTACTTCTGTTCTAGCTTTGCAAGCTTCTTCTGATCTTCTGATCTTCTTGATCCGACTTTCCTGGCCTCTTGTTCGAGGGCTGCTTCAAATCTGGCCACACAGGCCTCACATTGTAGTTGACCGTTGAACATTCTGAATTCAAGTTCAAGGTTTGGAAGCAAAGGGGTTGAGTCTCGAGGCTGAGAGCGATCGTAGGCTGCACAATCTCAAGAGCGATTCCACACAGGTCTTCGCAGGACCGCGCAAAACATTTTGTTTTTGAAAATTTTTAAGAAAGCGACAAATCACTCGCACTGAAGATAGTGTGAAACCAGTCTAGATCAAGCCAGGGTCCTTCTCAGTACTCACGCTAACAAGCATGATTTCATTCATTAAGGGCTTAGCACACCTCTCTTTCTCTCAATTGATCAAAGTTTTGCAAATCCCGAGGAATTCCTTCCTCTTCGTTTTCACCGCAGTGTTCAAAAAGTTTTGAAAAACTTAGGTTGTTACAATAACTTCAAGGCACAGAAAAGACAGAGTTCTTAGTCAAATACTGCCATCTCATTCAGAACTTCCGGCATAACTGGCACAAGGCAGAAGCGAACACAAGGATGTGAAAATCACTGCTGTTCATTCAGATCTTCTGGGCATAACTGGCTCCAAGGCAGGAACAGACGCAAAAGAAAGCAAAAGGACAATCACAAAAAGAAACAATGGTGTCCGAAGTGACACCCTCGGAATCATCCAACCTCTGTACAACAGGATTGACTCAATACAACGAGACAGACTCAACAGGATTGACTCGATACAACGAGACAGACTCAACAGGATTGACTCGATACAACGAGACAGACTCAACAGGACTGACTCGATACAACAAGACAGATTTGACAGGACTGACTTGATACAACAAGACAGACTCAACAAGACTGACTAAATACAACAAGACAGACTCAACAGGTTTGACTCGATACAATAAGACAGACTCAATACCCAAGTCAGAAAGTACAAAAACCAGCATCCACAAATGCTCAAAATAGTGCATGCCATACGCCACATCTGGAGTAAACTGAGTGCCGCCTGCAGGTGGTTCATCCCCTGATCACATAAGAACACAGGTCCAGAGTACCCGAGGGATATTAGACCCTTCTGAAGCTATGATTCCAAGACTACTTAGCAAAAGAGAAAACAGACAGTATCTCAGCCTGATTTCATCAGAACCATCATGAGCGAAGCTGAATGAGTGTACTCTCTACTGAATTCTACCCCAAAATTCTGCCCCAAATCTGAGTCTGATACCCACAGGTAAAGCTGACTCCCAAAATAATGAATTGGTGCCCGCAGGCCTGATGCCCAAACTCACGAACTGATACTTGCATTCCTATAGAGACGCACTCTAAAGCACATAACAGATAAGTGAGAGCCAAAACACCCCTATGGAGGGGTAGGGTTTCCCTGTCCTATATCGTCAGGAGCTAGGGTTTCACTACGCACGCAGCGGTTTCAAACAACCTATATCGGGTAAGCAACCTGTCCTAGTTTGGAATGGTCACTATGGATCCGAATATGCACTAGGTCGAATGGTCAAAAAGGGTGCCCCGGTAAAATCGGGGTTTGTGTTCCCATGCTGTCAGAGCCCACAGCCGATCAGCCTTATGGTCATGCCTTGACAAGACAAGCCTCCGGCAAATCGTTCGGGAATAGCAGATGGCAAACACGGTGTCCTAGGCGCACCAATGCAAATGCAATGCAAAGAAACACACAAGTGTAGCCAAAACAAGATATCATGAGTTCGAGTCAAGTTCTCTAAATCCCTAGCAGAGTCGCCAGAAACTGTAGACGTCCCCGAACGCCCCGGGAGGGTGCGACTCCCCCCCGTTCCGTTTGCTCGCGGGTCTACTACAGTTCAAGGACTCAAATGTCACGGTTCTTAATCTTGAACCAAAGAGTCCAAATCCGGCAAGTCGTTTTGAGAAAACAGATTTTTTTGAAAAGAAGTGCCAAACATGGACTGCTTTGCCAGATACAGAGTCGCCACCTAAATATTTTATTTTTGGGAAATTTAGGAAACCCTGACTCGTTTGCCTAAAGCCACGTGTCCGTCATCACCAAAGTTGCCTCGGCTCGGGAACTTGGGTACGATTGGGGAAGGTCACTTCGTGAGCACCCCCGCTCGCCCGGTCAGAGACCGGCCTCTACTAACCATGATATCTATTTTTGAAAACATTGTATGTTCTTATTCCGGTTATTAGCCTAGGTTACTATGTGATGCGCACAGGATACAAGTATAGACTAAGTCGCCTGAATTGGAACAAAACATTTTATGTTTGTTTGTTTGAAAATGGTTTGATGGTGCTACCCGCAGGTAGGCTAAGACGTGGATTTGCCACCCTCGGGTGGGCTTAGAAAACAATGGTTTTGCCACTATCTAGTGGGCTTAAAACAAACATTTGATGAATTGTTCCAATCCAAATAACCCAACCTTCACCCACAGGCATTCAGGCAGTTATATCACATAAGCAATTAGCCTCATGGTAAGCATGCTATTCATGGCAGTCACTCACACGCATGCAAGGATGCTAAAGCATAAAAACTCACCGGGTACTCCAAGCCAAAACAGAAACTACATTAGAAATCATGCATGATCCTAAGTATACAGAAATGCCTAATGCAACACATGCAAAAATGCAAACTATAGCAGGCTCGGCTATTCTAAACACGGCATATAGAATGCTACAGCTAATATGTATTCAACTTGGAATTGAAATACAAATGCAGTTAGTATGATGCGCCGAGCCCGGTGCATGCAAAACAGATGAATGAATGCAAACATGCTATCATATTGTATGCTAATTGAAATATGCCCTAATCTAACCATCATAAGCAGGTAAATAAAAGGGAAGAAAGATGTGGGGTTGGAAGACATACATCACACTCACGCACACTTATTACAATTATGCCCTCGCGCAGAGGGTCCGAATAAATATACAGTCCCGAATAAAAGAATAGTACAGTCCAAATATGTACAAATTCCTAATTAATTAACAAATTAACTAAGAAAACAATAAACTGGCATGCAAGCCAGGGACTGCCTTGATTCCGCTCCGGATGATGAATGATGCATGTCCGGGTTGCCTTCGCGCGGAAATCTACTGCGATGCCCCAATTAGCCTCTGTTTCGCAATGGTTTTTTGGAAAGCGCGCCAAGCCTCGGAGGGCTACTGATTCTTGATTTTGCTGCAACAGAGAGCAGAAAAGGGGCATAGCAATGTATTTTCACAAATGTATGCATGCCTCGATCCTCGTGCCACCAATCACGCATCTCGATGCATGATGGCCGAGGAGTCAAATTGCACAACTCGATATGGAATGAATGCACATGAAAACTTAACAAAACCTAACTCCATCATGGGTAATCCGGAGTGTCGGTGACTGGGGAATTGAGACACGTTCCGTCACTCGGAGTACGAAACGCCCCTCGTTTCCCGTGCTCGGGCTAACTCCTATCCCAAGCACAATGCAATATGCATGACATGCATGAATGCAAACTAAGATACAACCTAACATGCACAATGTTATGAAATGGCATACACTATGCACGAGGTAACATGGCATACACAATGCACTAATATACAACCTAGCATACACAATGCTATGAAATGGAATGGCAAACACAATGCATAATGGACTTACACCAACATGAGTGGACCTCAGCCACACTCACATAGGAGGCCATTAGATGGAAATGAGACAACTCGAAATGCGTGCACGCATGCACGCAAACCGAGGGCCGACCCTAAGGCACCAAATGCCACTCTAACAAGACATGGCAAAACATGGAATATGGCATACTAGCATGCAAATTTCAGAGGCAATAAGTGATGCAAAACAGGCCGAAAACATGGCAAAACAACACCTGATGCATGGAATCAATCCCGAAACATGAAATTAGGCATACGGAATGACCTATAGCTATGCAATGCATGCATTATTCGAACATGGAATGTGAAGACAGAATCAAGACAGCCCAAAAATAAGCATGTTTACAGTTCTAATCAAGGCCAAACAGTGAACGCAAATGGGGCTAAACTAGTGTGCAAAAAATGGCCCCGGGAGAGAGGTAATGAAGCAAGTAGCAGATGCTGGCCCTGAATGGCAAAGGGCCCTTCAACAATGTTGAAGAGGGGCCCAAAATATGATGTTTTAAAGTTTAGGACCAGACCGAAAACAGTGTACAAGTAGGTCTAAAATGCTATGCAAAATAAGGCCAAAAAAGAGGCTTAAACACAAAGTATACAAAGGGTGCCTCAAACAGCCAAAGACCCTTAATGAAACATGAAGAGGGGGTCAAAATAAGGCCATTTTGAGTTCGGAGCAAAGTCCAAAAACAGAAGCACAGGGGGCTAATAAATCATGCAAGAATAAAGCCAAGAGAGGGGTAAAGAGGCAAGTAGCAAAAGGATGCCTCAAACAGTGATGAGTCCTTCAACAATGTTGAAGAAGGGCTCAAAATAGGCCACTTTACAGTTTACAATAGAGCTTAAAACAATTTACAAATAGGCCAAAAATGCTATGCAAGAAAGGGGTATACAAGAGGGGTAATGAAGCAAGTGCAAAAAGGAAGCCTCAAACAGTGAGAGGCCCTTAAACAAACATGAAATAGAGCTCAAAAAAATGCTATTTTCAGTTAGGTTCGGAGCTCAAATATGCAAGCAAGTATGGCTAATGTATTGAGCAAGAATAGGACCAAAAAGAGGAGAGAAGGACTTACCCTTGAAGACTCAACTTTAGCAACCTCTTGGCACAAGAAGTGGTGTTCCTTAGCTCTGGAAAACAGCTCCAAGTGGCTGGAATGGAGGTTGGAGAGGTGGTGCTATGTGGTGTAGTGTAAATGATGTAAGGACCCTAAAGTTTGGAGTCTTGGAAGAGAGAGAAATGGAGAGTGTATGCAAGAGAGCTCTAAAGCAATTTTCTAACCCTAAAAACTGAAGGGGAGGGGCTGGTTTTATAGGCAAATGGGTGGAAAAAGAGGGGGAAAAATGGGGGGGAAAACTAATTCAAGTTTCCCCCCAAAAGTGCCAAACCCTCGGACATGGGTGACGTGCAAAACAAAATACATGGCTAGAACACACTTGGGAGGGGGATAATGGCCGGCTACTTTAAAAGGGCAAAAAAAGTCATTTTTTTAGATAAGTGGCCGGCCGGCTACTTTTTCTGGGTTTTCTGGCCGGCCAGCTACATTCAGGAGAAAAAAAGTGGGCTGCCGAAAATAAAAGTGGCCGGTGGGTGATTGAGAAGTCCAAATGTGGCCGTTCAAGTGTCCAAATTGAAGCCCCGAAAGTTAGATTTTCAATGGCTCAAAGCTTGCATCAAAATTCCTCCTGTGGAAAAAGTTATGTGCGTTTCCGTGAAGCCGCGCAGATTCGGTCCCAACCGGAGTGATGCCCTACTTCAATCAACCATATCTCCCCTATCCGGAATTGGATTTAGGAGATTCTTGAGTGCAAAATGAAGCCCCAGAAGTATTATTTCCAACGGTGGCGGCCTCATAGCTTGATTCCAAGTATGCGAATGAATAGGCCCGATTCGGCGAGGGCTGTCCGATTCTCTCTTAACGATTCATGCCCATTTTCTCCCCCAACTGGATTTCTTCCTTCTTCTCCTCTTTTCTTCAAATTCAAGCCCCTAAGTAAGGTGTTTTGAAAGATTTTTCAAAGATTTCATCTCTCTTTCATTCATTCCCACTTTGTCCTTGCTCGGTTTACCGAAAAGCGCAACATTTGACAAAATACGAGCCTCGGAACATCGTAAAAACTTTATTTTCAAAATGTTTTGAAAGAGAGGGTTTTAAGATCTAAAATCTTTTGATCAAGATTGTTTTGGTCCAAAAGGGGTATGAAGTTGAGGTTTGACTCTCTTTTTGCCAAAGAAATTGAACATTTGCCCTGCACATCTTCCAAAACCATCAGTCGCGTCTAAGTCTTAAAGGTGGTCAAAAATGGGGTGTCTACACCCTGCAAACAGAGCCTCCAGAGAGTAACCAGAAGGCGTTTCGAGGCGAAGAACCGAAGCGAGCATGCATACCCTCCTCTTCTTCAAACAGAGCTGGAGCAATTCTCTTTTACTGCTTACTAGTTAGTTAGCATTTGTTATTTGTAATAATTAATTTGTTAATTAATTAAGTTGTGTAATAATTAGTTGTAGCTAGTTATTAATTCGGTTTTGTAATAATTAATTAGCTCATGAGTTAGTTAATTAGGCGGCTTGTATTATTTATTCGGACCCTCCGAGCGAGGGCACGATTGTAATAAGTGTGCGTGCGTGTGATGTATGTCTTCCAACCCCACGTCTTTCTCCCTTTTATTTACCAACTTATAATGGTTAGATTAGGGCATGTTTCAATTAGCATACTTATGCTTGCATGTTTGCATTCATTCATCTGTCTTGCATGCACCGGGCTCGACGCATCATACTAACTGCATCGTATTTCAATTCCAAAGTTGAATACGTGTTAGCTGTAGCATCATCATATGCCATTTTAGAATAGCCGAGCCTATTGTAGTTGCATTTTTGCATGTGTTGTATTAGGCATTTCTGTATATTAAGGATCATGCATGGATTTCTAACATAGTTTCTGTTTTGGCTCGGAGTACTCGGTAAGTATTTATGCTTTAGCATCCTTGCATGTGTGTGAGTGACTGCCATGATAGCATGCTTACCATGAGGCTACCTGCTTATGTGATATAACTGCCTGAATGCCTGTGGGTGAAGGTTGGGTTATTTGGATTGGAACAATTCATCAATTGTGAGTTTTAAGCCCACTTGAGAGTAGCAAATCATCATGTTTTCTAAGCCCACCCGAGGGTGGCAAATCCACATTTTAAGCCTACTTGTGAGTGGCAAACCTTTTTCAAACAAACATGAGGTGTTTTGTTCCAATTCAGGCGATCCAGTCTATAGTTGTATGCTGTGCGCATCACATAGTAAATCTAGGAAAATAACCGGAATAAGAGCATATATGTTTTCAAAACTCGATATCATGGTTAGTAGAGGCCGATCTTTGATCGGGCAAGCGGGGGTGCTCACGAAGTGACCTTTCCCTATCGTATCCAAGTTCCTGAGCCGATGCAACTTTGGTGATGACGGACACGTGGCCTTAGGCAACGAGTCAGGGTTTCCTAAATTTCCTAAAATAAAATATTTAGGTGGCGACTCTGTATCTGGCAAAGCAGTCCATGTTTGGCACTTCTTTCAAAAAATTTGTTTTCAAAAAACGATTTGCCGGATTTGGACTCTTTGATGATTCATCGGTCTTGCATTTCACCTTGTGAGATTAGATACAGGACCGTGACTTTGAGTCCTGTACTATAGTAACCCCAACATGAACAGAACGGGATGTCCCTCCCGGGACGTTCGGGGACGTCTACGGTTTCTGGCGACTCTGCTGGGGATTTAGAGAACTTGACTCAAACTCATGATATCTGGTGTTGACCACACTTATGTGTTTATTTGCATTGCATTTGCATTGGTGCGCCTAGGACACCGTGTTTGCCGTATGCTATTCCTAAACGGTTTGCCGGAGGCTCACTTCGAGAAGCGTGCCATAAGGCTGGCCGGTTGCGGGCTCTGCCACGACGGGAACACAAACCCCGATTTTATTGGGGCACCCTTTTTGACCATTCGACCTAGTGCATATTCGGAATCCATAGTGACCATTCCAAACTAGAACAGGTTGCTTACCCGAGTTTAGGTTGTTTGAAACCGCTGCATACGTAGTGAAACCCTAGCCCCTGACAAAATAGGACAGGGAAACCTTACCCCAACATAGGGGTGTTCTGGCTCTCATTTACTTGGTATGTGCTTTTTGGAGTGTATCTCTACAAGGAATGCGCATATCAGTTTACGAGTTTGGGTATCAGGCCTGCAGGCATCAGTGTTTTTGGGAATCAGTTATCTACGGGTATCAGATTCAGACTTGGGGGCAATGATTTGGAAACAGTGATCAGTGTTGAGGAACAGTGTGTATTCAGCTTATCAACCGTGTGTTGTGATGCCCAACTGTGTGTTGTGTGTTTATTTCAGCCGTTATGCTGGTTGTTTACTTCCTTATTAGTTGCTTTATTTATCTTTTTGCTAGGTAGTTTTAGCTCAATTGCTTCAGACCAAGCAGATATTCCCCAAGCACTCTGGACAAGGAGCCGCTGACTCAATCGATTTGAGGATCTGGTTGACGGACAACCGGTGTTTCATTCTCTACCCCCGGTTATCAGATGGAGGCCGAGAAAGTGCAGTGTGTCTGAGCAGAGATTACCAGAGTAGTGGTCTACCCTAGCAGTGAACAGTCGGACTGAGGTCTCAGTTTCTGCCATAGAGAAAAACATACCAGTCAGTTAGCAGGATCAGCAGAACATGGCCGGAATGGAAGAAATGATGCGCCAGCTCCAAGAGAGTATGAAGCAAATGCAGAAGGACGCTGTCCGCCAAGCAGAATTCTCTAAACAGCAGGCCACATTCATGACCCAGCAGGCCGAGCTAATAGCCCGGCTACAGCAGCAAGCCAAAACATCAGCCTCACATCAAGCTCCTCCCCCACCAGGGGTCCCGCTACCTGAGCAGACACCAACTGTCCAGAATATCCTACCGAATGCCCAGAACATCTTGCCAAACATCTAGACCATCCAGGAGGACACAGACATTCCAACGGGGCCAGCTCTGCCCCCGCTTCTACCTCAATTATCTAAGGCACATACGCCTATCAACCACCCGGACTCTCCCTTCGAGTTCGAAGTAGACCCTACAGCACTGAAATTGAGCAAGCTTGAGAAGTTGTTCAAGAAATCCCGAGGGGTAAAGGCTATCCCGGATATACCGACGTGGCCGTGACGCTGCCAGATAGGTTCAAAATGCCGCAAATCGATCGCTTCGACAGATCTGGGGATCCTATGGTGCATCTCCGGTTATTCTCAGATATACTACGGCCGATGGGCCTCACCAGACTGCAGAAGCTTTCATTATTCAGCCGGACCCTGTCGGGTGTGGCCGCTATCTGGTATGCGAAATTAGAGGATGATGTCAGGCGGAGTTGGGATGAAATGGCCGAGGCCTTTGTTGCGCAATACTCTTACAATACCTAAATCGAGATTACAACCCGTGATCTTGAAACAACAAGGCAAGAGCCTAAGGAGAGCTTCTCGGATTTCGTGACTTGGTGGAGGGTGAAGGCTTCAATGATGACCCTAAGACCTACTAACAAAGATCAAATCCGGATGATTGTGCGCAATCTCCAGCCGAAACTGATGCAAAAAATGATCGTGCTCCCCTTCCCTACCTTTTCTGATCTGCATGAGATGGGAGTACAGATCGAAGATGCAATAAAACAGGGTCTAATTGACCAAGATAAGGAGCAGCCCAGAAGGACTTTCAACCGCAACAACAACGCAGGCACAAGCAGTGCTGCGAATACAAGGGCTTCGAAAGTCAGTATGGTCACCACCATCCCCCCTCCCAGACCCATGGCAGCTACACCTTTCTCCGGTGCGTCCGAAAGTAACACACAAACCACCAAATACCAACCACGAAGCCAAAGAACCTTCACCCCATTATATATGCCCCCGTCCAAAGCTCTGGGAGTTTTAATCAGGAAAAGGGCACTTGAAGCCCCTGGAGCCGAGGCCGTTGCCAGAAAAACTTCCCCCTTCCCATTATCCTACCAAATACTGCAAGTATCACTAGCAGCATGGTGACAATACTGACTATTGCTTTAGATTATGTCATGAGATTCAAGATCTCATTGACAAATAGGTGATTTTGCCTCCAGAAAAACCCAACATTACAACCAACCCTCTCCTTCCGCACAACCAATCTCCACCTCCCAAAAGAGTCAACTTTATCTAGACTGGGGTCGTGTCTTACGATCCTAGCGTATATATCACCCCGTCCCACCTACCCAGGCCGGAGGTGCTCCTTCCTGACTGCATTGACTTGTGCATGTTGGACATCTCCAGAACCCAACCCGAACCAATGGTGGTGACCGTCGAAGATAGAACAGGGGAAGTTTCAAAGGAGAATGGGATTGTTGAGTCAGAATCTGAGGAATCTAGGAGTTTTGCTGAGAAGGTATACAGTCCGAGTGACTACATTCTGTCAGTAGGCCAGGTTAGGCCAAGTGTGGAATTGCCAGAAAGGGCAAAGCTTTGTATGGTACAGAGGGATGGATTTAATCAGGGGTCAGATGACTTAACAGTTGTGGAAGAGGACTTTGCCAACCTCCAGTTTTTCAATGACCAATATCTAGGGGACACGGCAGTCAACTGGTTTGAGGTTACCGGGTAGCTGGATGATCAACCGGATGTTGTGGAAGAGTTCCAATCAGAACAGGGCCCGGCAGGAGCGAGAAAATCAGTTGTGGCCGGAAGTGCCAGAAATCAGAATGCATTGCCGGAGAGCGCCGGTATTAAGAATTTCGTTTAGAACTTGGGCATTATGAATGCAGAGAAAGTTGAACAACAAACTGCACTGACGCAGTCGGAACATGAAAAGTTTGGGGATTCCGAGAGAATTAGGAAAGCTAAAGCCCCCGTGGGGACTGATGGTGCTGTGCGCATGAAGACAGAGAATGCTGCGAGCATGTGGACGGAGAGTACTATGAGTACAATTGTACCGGAGCCGGACAAGTGTCTGTCGGCTGCCGACGAAATGTGGTGGAAAGACGATGATCTATGTCTTGCCCACACGGATGGGGATTGGGGGAGCAATCAACCAGATGATACTTGGTACATTGGTGAAGTCGACCATATGACTAGGAGTGGACGGTATTTCAAGCTCCACACCTAGATCAGCTAGAGGCGTTTGGGAAAGATAAGGAGGCAGAGTGGCAGAAAGAGAAGCAACTTGAAGATGAGGCTGTACTGAAGCAGTTAAAGAAGATACAGGCAGACATCTCCATCTGGGGACTGCTTATGGCATTGCGAGTGCATCGACAAGCTGTCTTATCGGCCATGGACAAGGCCAAGCTCTCAATAGACACCACGTCTGAACAGCTGATGGGCTTAGTTTTCCCAGGAGGAGCTACCCCGATGTTGACCTTCTTCGATAAGAAATTGCCACCTGAGGGTGCGGACCATAACAAGCCACTCTACATCTCCGTGGAGTGTAGAAACAAATGGATACCCGTGGGGTTGGTCGACACAGGGTCCACCATCAATGTGTGCCCGGCAAGAACTGCATATACAATCGGTTTAAAGACCTCGGACTTTGTGCCGATAGCCCAGGTGATTCGGGCATATGACAACACGAGCAGAGAAGTAATGGGAACAGTGAAACTTCAGACCCAGGTTGGCCCGGGACAGCATGAAATTGACTTTCACGTCCTGGAAGTTCCTGCGACCTTCAACCTGCTCTTGGGGTGGCCGTGGCTACACCAGGTGAAGGCAGTTTCGTCTACCTTGCATCAGATGGTGAAATACCCCCATGGGAAGGGAGTGGCCATTGTTTTTGGAAATTCGTCGATCCGTCCACCACCGGAAGTATCTACGCCAGTTTTGGAAATTGAGCACGGTATGGAGGATGTGTGCATGTCAGGTTTTACCCTGGCCGAGGCTCGGGTAGTTCAGAACATCATGGCTGTTAATGTTCTGAACTACCCGTAGCCTCAGGCCAGGCTAAAACCCATGACACTGCAACACATCCTCGGGATGGGATTGGGAAAGAGCGGCCGGAAGGGCGTCGCAGCATTAGCCGAAGTGCCACACAACCCACATACCTTTGGTTTGGGTTATCTGCCCACCAAAGAGGATTGGGTGAGAAAAGGTAAGGAGATGGCTGGGAGAGCTAGAGCGAAGCAGGTGGGAAAGCCTTTTAAGCTAATGCACCGGCCCATCCAGGGTACCCTAAACAGACGCTTCGTCCGGGAGGGGGAGGACTTTCCATTCTGTGGCTTCACACAGCCGTGGCTGAATGCAGAGAGGAAACGCGTGCCAGGTTTTGAGATCTTCTTTGACCTGCAATTATTCAAGGATGATGTTGCCGAAAAGCAGATAGACCCATTGGCTGAGGCTGAGCAAAGCAAGAAAGTGGAGTCTAAGGACACCGAAAGTGAAATGGGGGTAGCGCTAGCATGTCTACTTTCAGATCTTCCGATCGAACAGAAGTGCTTGGGGGATAACTTCTCGGTATGCGTGATCGGGAATGGAACGACTGCGGGCCTACCAGCAAACATTTTGGATGCATCCATCGCACCCTCTCTCATTTGGCAGTATGAAGAGGGATTTTTGTCAAGCAGCACTGGGTCAGGTAGTGAGTCGGAGTCTGATTCCACCGAGTTTGTGGGGTCGGAATCAGATTCCAACTCGATTGAGTCTGAGTTCGGTATTCCTGGGGGTGATAACCCGGATGCCACAGTCCTGTCTAGGTCGTCTTTTTCTTTCTCTTTTGAGTCTGTTATAATAGAAGAATCGGACGGTTTGGATGTGCTTAATGAGAATGATGTGGCTGTGGTTTCTGAGTACTTTTTTATGCCCTTGATTTATTGCATTAACTCAGACTTTCAAAATTTTGATGAAAACAACGAGGAAGAAATTCCTCCGGTTTTGCAATGCTTAATTGATCAAGAAAAGGAAAGATTTGTTAAACCTTTAGTTGATGAAATCACTACTGTGAATATTGGTACTAAGAAGGACCCGCGGCTGGTCCAGATCGGGTCCACGTTGTCTTCAGAGGAACGCAAGCGCTTAGTCACTTTATTAAAAGATTTCAAAGATGTTTTCGCGTGGTCCTACGAAGACATGCCTGGAATCGATCCTGAGATTGTACAGCACCAGATCCCTCTTGACCCCGAGGCCCGACCCATCAAGCAGAAACTCAGAAGAATCCGCCCAGAGTACGCCCTCAAGATTAAGGAAGAGGTCACCAAACAAATCGATGCAGGGTTCCTGCTGGTATCTGAATACCCAGCTTGGTTGGCCAACATAGTTCCGGTGCCAAAGAAGGATGAAAGGATCAGGGTATGCGTGGATTTCAGAGATTTGAACAGAGCCAGTCCGAAGGACGACTTTCCCTTACCGCATATTGATAAGTTAGTAGACTTCACAGCGGGGCATGCTTTGCTTTCATTCATGGATGGCTTCTCAGGCTACAATCTGATAGTGATGGCACCAGAAGACTAGAAAAAGACTGCTTTCACCACCCCATGGGGGACATACTGTTATAGGGTGATGCCATTCGGATTGAAGAATGCTGGAACTACTTATCAACGGGCCGCGACCACGATATTGCATGACATGATCCACAAAGAGGTTGAGGTGTACGTGGACGACATGATTGTCAAGTCCAAAGAAAGAGAGGGACACTACACCGCCTTGCAAAAGTTTTTTCAAAGGATCAAAGAATTTCAGTTGTGGCTGAATCCTTAGAAGTGTACGTTTGGTGTTACAGTGGGGAAAATGCTGGGGTTTCTGATTACACAGAGAGGTATCGAAGTCAACCCTTCCAAGATCAAGGCCATCTTAGAAATGCCACCACCAAGGACTGAAAAGGAGGTGCGAGGCTTGCTGGGTAAAGTGCAATTCATAAGACGGTTTATCTCAAAATTAACCTTGACTTGTGAACCACTTTTTGGTCTCCTGAAGAAAGGAACGAAGTTCCAATGGGACGGCCGATGCCAAGCTGCTTTTGAACAGATCAGGGAATACTTACAGAACCCACCCGTGTTGTCACCGCCTGAACCGGGGAAGCCGTTGATATTGTACCTTTCAGTAACTGAGACTACAATGGGCTGCATGCTCACACAAGAATCAGAGGACAAAGTGGAGAGAGCCATCTACTATCTGAGCAAGAAGATGCTAGAGTATGAGACCCGCTACACACCGTTGGAAAAGGCTTGCTTAGCTTTGGTATGGGCTACCAGGAAGCTGCGGTACTACCTGTTAGCTTACTCTATAATGTTGGTTTCACGACTCGATCTCATCAAATATCTTTTCGACAAACCGGCAATTACGGGTAGGCTAGCTCGTTGGTTGCTGTTGCTTTCCGAATTCGATCTGAAGTATGTGACGCGCAAGTCAGTCAAGGGAAGAGCAGTAGCAGAATTCTTAGCCGATCATCCACTGGAAGGGGGTGAAGCAGTTGAGTACTTATTCCCAGATGAGGCCATTTTGTATATCAACGATGAAACTTGGACGATGTACTTTGACGGAGCGTCAAACCAGTACGGGTATGGAATAGGGGTGTTGCTGATAGCACCCAACAATTCCCGTATCCCCCTAGCCTTCAAACTCCAGTTCAAAGTCTCGAACAACGAAGCAGAACATGAGGCATGCATTGCCGGTCTAGAAGCAGCCCTGGAATTAGGGACAAAACAGTTGGACGTCATCGGGGACTTGAACCTTGTTGTGTCTCAAGCAAAAGGAGACTGGAAAGTCAAAGAAGAAAAGATGATAATGTACCACCAGACCTTGGACTTGTTAATTCCTCGGTTTGAGAAGCTAAACTTTACTCATCTATTATGAGAGAACAACAGGTTCGCATATTCATTAGCAACTCTATCTTCCATGATAGACATCCCGTTTGGAGTCCAGATGTGTCCGATCATCATTGACCAAAAATTTGCGCCAGCCTACGAATCAATTGCTGCCATAGATGAGGTTCAGGACGAGAACCCCTGGTATTACGATATTTGGAACTTCTTGGAGAAAGAAGCATACCCACTAAGGGCAAATGCCAAGGATAAAAGGGCAATCAGAAGAATCGCTGCTCAGTTTGTCATCTGCGGGGGAAAACTGTATAAGAGAGGTCATCTGGGAATGCACAAGCTGTGTGTTGAGGCTGAAGAATCGAAGCGGCTAATGGAGGCCATCCATGGAGGAGAATGCGGTGCGCATATGAACGGAGTAATGCTAGCGCGGAAGATCCCCAGACAGGGTTACTACTGGTCTACCATAGAGGAAGATTGTATCGGCTTTGTTCGACGATGCCACAAATGTCAGATCCATGCAAACCGCATGTACATCCCACCGTCGAAGCTGTACAATATAACTTCGCCATGGCCATTTTCAGTTTGGGGAATCGATGTGATCGGGGTTGTCACTCCGAAGGGGTCGAATGGGCATGAGTTCATCCTAGTCGGGATAGACTATTTTACAAAGTGGGTCGAGGCCCAATCTTATGCGGTGTTGAAAGCGTCGCATGTTGCAAAGTTCACCCGAAATAATATCATCTGTCGTTACGGGGTCCTGAACGAAATCATTTCAGACAATGGTTCCCACTTCAAGAAGGAGGTGATTGACTTGTTGGAGAAATATAACGTGGCTTTTCATAAGTCGTCCACATACCGGCCGCAAACCAATGGAGCAGTTGAGGCCGCCAACAAGAATATCAAACACACACTATAGAAGATGGTGAAAACCTACCGGGATTGGCCAGATAAGCTGCCGTTTACTCTGTGGGGCTACCGAACTTCAATTAGAACTTCTACTGGGGGGACTCCGTATTCGTTGGTTTATGGGATGGAGGCCGTTCTACCTATTGAGATTGAGGTTCCGTCATTGAGAGTGCTGGCTGAGTGTCAGATAGCCGAAGCAGATTGGTAGCAGCGCAGATTTGAGGAACTCATGCTCTTTGATGAGAGAAGACTGAAAGCACTGTACCATGTTCAAGGTTATCAGCGCAGAATTGCCTGGGCTTTCAACAAGAAAGTTAAGTCCAGGAATTTGAAATAAGGAGATCTGGTGCTCAAGGACAACCGAGCTCCCATCCATGACCCTAGGGGCAAGTTCAGACCCAATTAGACTGGTCCCTACATCATCAAGTCTATCTGGTCAGGTGGAGCTGTGGTTCTGATGGATCTAGATGGCCTAGAGTTTTCACAGCTGATCAATATGGACAAGTTGAATAAATATTACCCCTGAGAGGCTCGCTAGGCCAAAAACCCGAAAGGGCGACCTAGGCAAAAGTTAGAGCGCAAAAAAATTTGAAAATATAAAAACTGAGCTCGCAAGGTTGAAAACCCGAAAAGGGCAGCCTTGGCAAAAGTTAGAGCGTAAAAGGAGAGAGTCAATACTCGAGTGAACCAAAGCCTGAACTACGTAAGGCTTGATTCCCATCTTTGGGATACGTAGGCAACGTCATCCTAAAGTTCAGCCATAAACTTTTCCCCGATCAACTTTGTCCATTTGATTATCTCGGTCAACTTTGTCTATTCAGCATTCGAGAGCTGGGTTGTAATCTCCGGTGCAGTGCTATTCAGATAAGGGGCAACTTTCCGTTGCCATGCGGAGCCGCGGTACTTTTCAGACTAGGGGTAACTTTCCAGTTGCTAGGATACGGGGTTGTCCAGTTCTGATCCATATCGAAAATGGTTTTGAAAAGTTTTAATAAAAGTTGACTTTGTTCAAATTAATCTTTTTACAACTTAGACCATTTTTGGACCAAAGCGGAAAATTTTCAGTACCCACAACCTTCAATTTCATTGATTTCAATACAGAGTCTTCCTGCTCTTGCTTACAAATTGAAGTCGCTTTTTATTACATTCATAAAGAAAACTTGAAAGTACTAATAAAGTAATAAATCCGGGGCATAGTTGAGTCAGGTGTTCCTGCGCCCCCTCCCAAAGCTGGCCGAAGCCTCTGCTGCCAAAGTGGGCCCTTCCTGTGCGTCTTCGTTGAGCCAATCCAAGCACTCATCAAACAAAGTACAACTGAAAGTGGGAGCGGGGGCCAGGAGCTCTCTAGTCCTCCATGTTGTGGCATACCGGGCAAGCTGTGCGCCTCAGACCGGAAATGCAGCCGGGTACTCTATCCCCTCTGGTGGGCAAGTCTGATCATGTCCGAACTAGCGCCAGAACCGGAACGAAAAATAGAAGACACAGTGTGTCATACCAATCAGTTGAATCCCAAGCTGGCGGGTCATGATGTAGCTCATTGCCGGGAGGTCGAGCCAAGGGCAGCGCCAAGTAATGCAATCTGCGCACAAATTGCACATCCAGTCGAACCACCATCCCTCATCAGGGGCATCGACTAAACGTTGCCGGAAGAAGTAGCTGCGCATTGAGTATGCTGGGCAAGAGTCCACAACCTTCAATTTATCCATCAACCACACCTGGGGAGGGATGAAAAACGAGAGATTAAAGAATAGAGAGATGTACGATGAGAGAAAAGCAAGAAAAGGGTTTTGAGAGAAAAACCTAGCTTGAGGGCCGAGCGATGTGAGCAATATATATGTGAGATGGGGTGGGAAACATTACCTGTAATAGTAGTGGACTCCCTGTAAGCCTAACCGTCTCCTGACGATGAAAAGCATCTAAACCCATCAATGTCTCAGCCAATGTCATGGCAATGCAGCTTTTGCCCTCTTTCAGGCTCTTGGCCACCTCAATCAAACGAGTGCTAAACCCGCCGGAGCCTGGGGCGAGCAAGAAGTGAGATAGCAAGCATAGGCAAAGTGCGTGTCGCCGATAGCCCTGCCAATGGTGATCGCCACGGTTACCCATATCAGAAAACCGGCAAACCAAGCTCAGAATATCTAACTCCCCATCATGAATCAATGATCGGGCGTCATGCATCGCGAGCCCACACATTTGTCCCAATGCTTGGGCGTGGCCAAATCGGGGTTGAAGCAGGATTTCCTCGTAGTGCTCGGATTCCATCAAAGCTTGGAAATCTTCGAAGGTGGGACACATCTCTTGCCCGCTAAAGCTAAAGACATGTGTCACCGGATTCCAAAATCTTGCCGCAGCATAAAGAAATGTAAAACGCTGCGGAGTGCGGCTCAGCGTGAATAGTGCACTTATGCCAAAACCCCGAAAATTGAGCTTTTCCGAGCCATCTAAGTTGACAATCCAATTTGTGAGGTTTTGAGCAAGGAGTGCTTCCATTTGGTGCAAATTTGAGCTGAAATAAAGAGAATCCCGAAGCTGGAACTCATATAGAAGATAAGGTAGTGAGTGGAGGACAGATGTCGTCATTTCGGAGAGCCTACCATCGATGGCCGGCAGTGGCTCATCAGTGGCCGGCAGTGGCACACTGATGGCCGGCAGGGCTCCATTGATGGTCGACAGTACTTCCCTCTTGCTCATTGGCTCCCTCACTGAAGACCCAGTTGTCCGTTGCTGTGGAGTCTTGTTATTTGTGTCTTTCAAGGTCTTGTTTTGTCCTGTTGGACTCTATCATGTCTTGTTTAAGATGTATTATTTTCTTTTTCTGTGTCAGGATGTAATTATCTTCCTTTCATTTATCGAGTTGTTGCAATTTGCTTATCAAGTTGTAAACTTGCTAGGCTTTGTTTTGTTTATCGAGTTGTTTTGTTCACTACCTAATTAGTGCAATTTGAGCGTTTGGTTTTCAAAACAATACTTCGGTTTCATTTACATTGTTGTGTAAAGTAATGCGATGCGATGCGATGCATAGAATATACAAACGAAACACTTTTTCAACAAAAAGGTTGTTTTCATTCCATCATAGTTTATTCTTACAAAAGAGATTGGTTTTAAAATAAATCCGCCTAACGCAGTACAATGTGCAAAACTACTAGTAAAAAGGAAAATAAAACAAAAAGAAGATCAGCATCTGAAGTAGCAAAATGTCTGGATCAGTGCCGATGGCCTCAAGTGCGGGAATCCGTCCTGGTCCTCTTCCTGGACGAAGGTCCAAGACCTCCACCGTCAGCATCTGACTCTGAATCTAACTGCGGACTCATCACTTCCTCGTCAGACTCATCATCATCAGGGGCAGGCCCCCGTGAACTAGTCCCTTGTCCTGTTCCCTCTGTTGCTCGAGGAGGTGCTGAAGGGCCCGTCCCTACTCCTGCTGGAACACCCGATGGGCCTGGTGGCAAGAAAGGACTCTGAAAGAGGGACAATCCACCAAAATGCATTAGTAATCAAAATGTATCAAATGCAGGAAAAAATGATGCACTGTGAATACTTAATGATTTGCAGCGAATGTATACCGTGAGTGGTGAATGGGAACAATGTGTCAGATCAATGCAGTGTGCAAGCTGTACAAATGATGGTGTGTTAAGAAAAGACTTCATGTGCAGTTTGAACGAACTTACCGAAATGCTGTAGATACTGAGTAGGTCCATGCTCGTCTGCAGCATCCCCATCACTGAAGCCGTCATCGCCAGAGACTGACGAGTGTACTCAATGGGAGCCTGCAAAAATGATTGAAATCATTAGAATATCAAGTGAAATCAAATGACTGTACAAGGGATGATAGTGTAGTATATATCGAAGTCGAGCCATAACCTCCGACATGCTTGTGACCAGCTGGAGGAGGAGCAAAGGGAACCTGATAAATCTCTCCAGCTCACCCTCGAAGTGTCATAGTAGCAGGCAGCACTGGCCATCCAGACCCCTGTCTCTCCTCAGAACCTCTCCTCCTACGAGACCTGGTCGCTCCGCCTCTGCCTCTCGTAGCTGGAGTCCTCGTTCCCACTCCTCCTCGGACACCAGTCAAAGGCGGCATCAGATGTGTCTGAATGAAGGTCGCGTAGTCGCCCTCGGCATGGAACTAATCTGTCTCCAGCCCTACCATGAACTAGATCACCTGGTCGGCGGATAACATATGTGCCTCCCTCATCGATGGTGGGGCCGCCATCGATACAAATGGGGCAGGCAACCCCAAAGTCTGACGCACAAAGCGCTCACTCAGAAACCTGGCCCAACAGATTGGCCCCTCGAAGAGGATATGGTACTGAGACATAATCTAGGTAACGCGATACTAATCCCGAAGTCCTGACGGAATCACCTCCCATGCTCGCCATGTAATCTGAGAAAGAGAACTAACAAGATGATCAGTCGTCAAATAACTAAGGCATGTGCATTGGTTTAATTGAAATAATCTTATTGCAGACTTACCTCACGGGCCGTGACTGTGTCAAAATACTGCCGGAAGAACATGAAGCTCTCCCGGGTCCTACGACGGAGCGGACCGTCATATACATCAGAGTATGGGACCGTCACTGCAGTCTCCTCCACCGGATCTGAAGCAAGCGCCGGGAAGTATGCATATACCCAAAGCTGTTGAACAGATGTGATCAGTACAGCGTATGAACAAGAATGCAGAAAGCAGAATGCAGAATGCAGTACAGTACATAACAGATGCAGGCCTAGAAAGGCGGACATTAGATCCTGCGCATGTAGTGTATCATAAGCAGTGTGCAGATCCTGTGTGTGCAGTGTATGGTGTGCAGTGTGCAGCATGTATGGTGTACAGAAAATGCAAAGCAGAAAGCATACAGTGTGACAGTGAGTATGGAGAGTACAAATGTTGAACAAAGTAAAACGTACAAATGCTAAGCAAAGTAATGAAAAGGGAAACTAGGTTGTGCACCTCCCAAGCTCGCCAGTAGCCTCCAATCAGTCTCCCATGCATCCGAGAAGTGGAGCTCATGTATCCATAAAGAGTGGTGAGGCCGGCTGCGCCCCAGTTGTAGGAGGGGACCCGCGGAAGCTCCACCAAGGCGCTCAAGAAGCACAAACCCATAGTATTCCACCTGTTTGAAAACAAGGTGGTACCAAAAAGGAACAGAAGGAAGCCCCTGGCGTACAGCTCCACTCCCTCATCGGTCTCAGGATCCTCTCCGCGGAACTGCTCCTCGAACCAAGAGTATCTAACCATACCCGCTTGAGCAAGGGGTGGACGTGCTCCAAGCAACACATCCCATGCAGCCACCCACTTCCCCATGTCAGGATCTAGGGGAATCGGATCACCTCCCACGCCCAGACCGGTGATCATAGCAAAATCAAAAGGAGTCATGGTCATCTCCCCTGCTGTGGAAAAATGGAAGGAATTGGTGGTGTCCCACCACCTCTCCACAAGAGCCCCCAGGAGAGGGCGACTCGCTGTAACCCGCGTCAGGCCGCAGCAAAATATACCGAAGCCGGTCTCGTTGACAATTCGGCGGACCCCCATGGGGAGCACATCGTACCAGTCGCGAGTGGTCGTAGAGCCGTAGCCTCGAAAGGAGCGAGACCCTCCTGTTGAAAATACAGTTTCAAATCAAATCAGTAGTGTATTGAAAATACAGTTCAGATCAGATTAGTGATGTATTGAAAATACAGTTGCATCCAGAGCAGTGATGTGTCAAAGATGCATTCGAATTCAGAATAGTGACACATGAGATGCGGTTATGTGCAGTATATACAGGGTAGTAATGTGTAAGGTACATTCAAGGGCAGATCAACAATGTATGAAATGCAGTCAGATCAAAGCGTGCGATGCAATCAGATCGAAACAGCGCAATAGATGCAGGTATTCGAAAGTAATGCTATAGAAAAATAGAGGTGGTATGTGATACCCCTGTTCTGTATTATGCTGAATTGGCCCTTAATTTATTTATGGTTATGTGTTTAGAATGAATTTGTGTGCCATTATGTGAAAATATGTGATTTTGAATTCGTATCTGTTCACCGTAGGAATATCTGTTTGAATAAGCCGCTTCGGGAATTAAATTGAGGGCCTTATCGGCCACAGAACCCGAAATGGATTACGCCATTGTGAGTGGCATAATTTTTAGAGCCTACGGTGAAATTTAATTGAAAATTGATTCTGGTCAATTTAAACTGATTAAATTGATAAATTAAGTGCCCTATTATTTTATATTAAAATAATTGCTAGTGGGGCTTGTTTGTATATTGCATTACACCCTCCTTTGGCCCTCTTAAACTCAAAATCTGAGTTAGACAATTGAGAGTGAGAGAGAGGCCGGCCATAGTGAGAGAAGGGAGGAGAATTGTACTAATTTGGCTTAAAGCTTGGAAATTTTGGAGAATTGGCTCAAGAATTGACTAGAGCTTAGAAGATTAAAGCTCCTAGGTAAGTGAACTCATGGATTTTTGTTGTAAATATGTAGATTCAAGTGTGTTTGATGATCAAGAACATGAGTTAGCTTGATGTTAAGGAAATGGAGTTGTTTGTGTTCAATTGATGGCCAATGAAGGCATGCATGTATATAATTGTTGTGGAATTGCATAATCTAGCATGTATCATGTCAATTAAGCAAGAATTGAAGTTTGATCATGCATGCAAGCTTGGTTTTGTTGAGTTTTGGCACCATTTGCATATTTGACATGGAAATGAAGTCAAGATGGCCTTGCATGTTTGAATAATTAAAGATATGAGCTTGAATGCATGAATTTATGATATTGGTGAGGGGTTTGTCATGTCTTGAGACATGCATGTAGGTAAATCAAGAAATTGAACTTCATAATGCTATAATCTTGCAAGAGAACCATGTTAGCATGAATACATTTGAGACTTGAGCCTTTGCATGCAAGAATGGTAGCTGGGAAATGGAATTGAAGCTCAAGATCAAAATCTGGAATTTCCAGAATTTCGGCTTCTGCTCGAGCGTGGGAAGTGCCGCTCGAACGGAGAAATCGAGCTCCCAGTATTTTTCTGCAGACATGGTTCCCGCTCGAGCGGGGAAGTTGACGCTCGAGCGGGGAGCTATGTAGATAGGAAGTCCGCTCGAGCGGAAGAATTCACGCTCGAGCGGGGATTTGAGGCAACCAGTACTTCTGCAGACTTAAGGGTCCGCTCGAGCGGGTAATCCCACGCTCGAGCGGGGACCCTGTTTTCTGAAATTCTGAAAATGCATTCTGTGTTATATTTTTCCATTCTCTTTCACTGGTAAGCACTCTTAGGCATGTGTTAAACATTGTGAATGATTTAAAGAGATAAGAATGAAGCCTAAAGAGGAAAAATGTGAATTTTGAACGGATTGAATTGTTAATGACCCTCTTATGTTCGTGGCATGTGTAGGGTCGAGTTCCAGGGCGAACCAATCAACCGATCACTGTGAGTGATATCTTAACAAGATATTTGAAATATACTGTTGTCCAATTGTCTACTCATATGTAAGTTTGTAAGTTCACTAATTTGAATGATGGACAATGATGGAAATGAATAATTGGGCCAAAGGCCGATGGAAATGAATAATTGGGCCAAAGGCCGATGAAAATGAATGATTGGGCCAAAGGCCGATGGAAAATGAATAATTGGGCCAAAGGTCGATGGAAATGAATAAGTGGGCCAAAGGCCGATGAAAATGAATGATTGGGCCAAAGGCCGATTGACATGAATGACTGGGCCGAAGGCCATTTGTTGTACTGTTCCAATAATTGCTTGTGTAACTTGTTTATTTGATATTATTCACTGGGCATTCGCTCACGCTCATTCATGTAATTGTAGGTGAGCCAAGTGAGGTCCAACCCCAGCCCCAGTGAGGTCAGCCAGGAACAGTTGCAGGAATTTTGGGAGAGTCAGCCTTGTGTCTCACGCACGAGACCCAACCTTGCCCCTTTTGTTACGTATCTATATTCTGTCTCATTGGCAAGGATCTTGTGTACATTTGTATATATTTGCTATGGGTTGACTCAGTCTAGATGATCCTGTCTGTAAAGAAGTTTTTGCTACTGCACTTTTGATGAGGGTTATTAACGTATATGAGTATGGTTTATTTTGGTGTGCATATAAGCACAGCTCTATGGACAAAGTTTTAAATTTTTACTTCTGTTTGGCCCCTTTTACTCTGATGAGTTATGTCTGTATTTGTATGGAGGTCGTAGGTAATCTCAGGATTATTGGCCGGTTATGTCCTTAACCCTTAGGGGCGGGTTCGGGTCATGACATGGTACCTCCACGGCAATGGCCGACAAGTGAGACGTCGGCTCTCTCAATAAGAGGTTGTCTGGTACATCTTCATCAAAATCGGTAAAGGTATGGATGCCTCCTGCCACTGGAATAATGTGAGTCTTTGGATGGTACACCGCAGGTTCGAAGGGACATACGTCCAATGGTAACGGCTGAGGCTCAACCTCTGGCTCAGCCACAAACTCTGCCGCTAACTCTGCTGGACGGAGTGCAGGGAAACCCTCATCATGAGGCACCTCGTCAGCCATCTGAGATGGATGCAAAGGAATGATGCGAAAATGAGCAAAAATGACCAAAATGATGAAATTTAGAATAAACTCAAACCCGAAGAGAGAGAAAATTCAAGAAAAGTTGAAAAACCCGGGAAAGTGAACTAACCTCGAGAGAAGATAGGGGAAATGATCCTTGAATGCAGGAAATGATGAAAGAAGCCTCAGATGCAATTTCTGATCGGTTCAAATCGAAGAAAACCAAGAATCCTTAGTGATGCAAGGTTGTATAGGGTGTTGGGAAACGCGTAAAATGCGCGAATCTAGAGAGAAGGCACACCTAAGAATGAAGGAAATTGATTTCTATGGAAGGGTTTGTGAGGAAATGGGTTGGTTTTGAGCCAATTTAAAGACCCACGGCTTGAAAGCCCCTTTTGCCCGAATCTGCCACCGATGGCCGACAGGGGCACATCGGTGGTCGGCAGCATGTTGTCGATGGCCGGCAGTGGATATAGATGGCCGGCGGTAGCCGGTAGTTGTCCCTGTGACCAGCAGCCTTCTTCAGCTTTCCTGGCCTATTTGATCTTGGAATCTGTTCCCGGGTCCCAACAATCCCGCGGAATGCTCAAAACTTGATTCGAAATGCCTCCGTAGGAGCTCGGGAATCACGTCCTCAATATACGATGGTTTATACCCATCAATGCACACGAGGTGTATCCTTTTGACGCATCCCAAACCCTCTGGGAGGTAAACTGGAGGTCTCCTTTTAAGATGTCTTTATTAAGCATCTTTCTCTTTTGTCAGTGTTAATTAGCATTCGTCTGTTACAATAAACACCCATCTAGTTCACATGCATTGTTTTGCATATCTCTAAAATGCATTGTCATGCGTTTTCTCTATCATGCATTGTCATGCATTCTCCTTATCACGCATCGTCATGCGCACCTTACATGCATTGTCATGCATTTCCTTATCCCTATTATGCATTGTCATGCATTTTCTCTATCATGCATTGTCATGCATTTCCTTGTCACACATCATTATGCACTTCCTTATCGTGCGTTGTCATAATTTCCCGCTATGCACATTGCTTGCATTACTGAATGCTTTACTTACATGTGTATATGTATTTTCAGGTGGTTACACATTGTATACATTTCTGCGTGTACTTTACTTACATGTGTTCATACCTTGCTTGCTTCACACATTGCATGCGTTACTGCATGCTTTACTTACATGTGTTTATGCATCTCACAGGATGTTACACATTGCTTACGATAACCCGCATGCTTTACTTACATGTGTTCATTCCCACTATGCACATTGCTTGCGTTGCTGCATGCTTTACTGACATGTGTATATGTATTTCCAGGTGGTTACACATTGTGCACGTTTCGGCGTGTACTTTACTTACATGTGTTCATACCTTGATTGCTTCACACATTGCATGCGTTACTGCATGCTTTACTTACATGTGTTTATGCATCTCACAGGAGGTTACACATTGCTTGCATTAACCCGCATGCTTTACTTACATGTGTTCATTCCCGCTATGCACATTGCTTGCGTTACTGCATGCTTTACTTACATGTGTATATGTATTTCCAGGTGGTTACACATTGTGCACGTTTCGGCGTGTACTTTACTTACATGTGTTCATACCTTGCTTGCACATTGCATACGTTACTGCATGCTTTACTTACATGTGTTTGTGCATCTCACAGGAGGTTACACATTGTATGCATTATTGCATGCTTTACTTACATGTGTTCGATTCCTTCACACATTGTACACGTTGTCACGTGTGCTTTACTTACATGTGTTCAAATTCCTGCTTCACACATTGTATGCGTTGTCACGTATGCTTTACTTACATGTGTTTATGCACACTTCGTATGCGTTGCCACGCACTTTTCAAATGCATTGTTATGCATGTTTCTAACGATACTGTACCTGTTAAGTTTATTTCTTTTTCAGGCACGATATTGTATGCACGGTTCATT
The DNA here is from genome assembly GCA_036172215.1 of Camellia granthamiana. Lineage (NCBI taxonomy): Eukaryota > Viridiplantae > Streptophyta > Magnoliopsida > Ericales > Theaceae > Camellia > Camellia granthamiana. Next base: position 52,948,918 of record CM069913.1, read on the forward strand.
TGAAGCTGGCATGGCCAGACGAGCCGCACAGATATTGTATGCGCTCCGCGTGAAACGTGGTAAGAATTGCATAATTTTCTTACATTCTTCCTGTCGGAATATGTAGGACTGTTGTTCACCTGCTTAAAACTGTTGCATGATTTGCTTCATTACAGCATTCTTGGCATGATTATTACTCATGCTCTTGCATCGTGCATACCGTTTGCATTTTGCCCCAGCCTCCGGGCACATCTCTGCATGCCTATATTGATTGATTGTCTGAGTCTTCGGCCTTGTCAAAAATGGGTCGTCTCTGGGCTTTGACACTCACTCCCATCACTTTGTGACTGTTGAGTTCTGTCAAAGAGGGGTAACTGTAGACACCCCATTTTTGACCATCCTCAAAACTTGGTTGTGCTTGTAGGTACACCCAACAACTAGTTCGATTGCTCGCTGAGTACTCGGCTGTCACGGTGGAACGTCACCGGTTCGAGCTTCCCGGACCTTGTATCCTTTCTGCCCTTTTTTTTTGGACCTTGGCTAGGTCCTTTCATAGGGGACCTTTTGGTGCACGGCCGGCCATGGCATGGCACTGCCGGCCATGTCATGGAACTGTTGGCCATTGATGATGCCCAGCCGGCCATCAGTGAGCCACTGCCGACCATTGATGATGGCTGGCACCCCCCCTGTCTCAGCTGGTTTTCCTCTAGATCTTTTGAGCCAGCTGGTTTTTTGTTTGCTCATCTCCATACACGTGTATGGAGGGATGGAACCCTTGTAAAGCTTATTGAAGAAGATTTAGCTTTGCATTCCTCTATATAAGGAGAGAGCCTCTCTCCTTAAGAGGGGTTCAACCATTTTGAAGAGAAAAGCTCTCTTTCTCTCTATATTGTTTGTATTTTGTGCTTAGAAGTTGGATTTCCTTGCACTTTTACACTACAACACATAGAGATACATCACCACCATTGGACCAAGCTTCTTGGGAGGTCTTTTTGAAGTCTGAAAACTTGTTTCCACCCCCCCTGAAGTTTCTGGTTTCGAAGAGGGTCTTCAAGGGTGAGTATTTTCCCCATTTTTGCACCTTCTTGTACCTTACTTTAGCCCTTCTTGCATATTGATTTGGGCTTTTCTCATAACTGAAAAAAGTCTTGTATTTAAGTGCTTTTGAAGTTTCTTTAAGGTCATTTTGCTGCTAGGGATGTGTAACCCCCTTGCATGTTTTGTCTGGCTTTGTTTTAAGCCATTCCTTGAGGCCTCCGAGCTAGCCTTGGTTTGGCCTTCTTACCACTGAAATCCAATGGATTTTCAGTGGTAAAGGTGTGGTTTTGAGGTCCTTAATTAGAGGGGGTGGCCCCCTCTCTTTTGGTTCCTCTTTGCTTGCATTTTTGGCCTTCCAAAGGACCATCCCTCCATGCATTTTTGAGGCTTGGTTCAGGCCCATTTTTGTGACTTTTAGAACCTGCCTTGGCCCTGTCAATGGCTGGTTTGGTCATATTTTGCATGCATCTAGTATGCGTTGTGTAACTCCATTCATAGGTCATCAAAGTAGCATGTGTGCTTAGCTTGTGTTGAGTCCATTTCAGTGGATTTTTTATGATGTTTTACCATACCATGAATCTGTTTTGGGTTGGTTTTGTCACTTCATGCTTGCATGATACACTTGTAGTGTAAATCTCCTAAACTAACTTCATATGCTCTATGCTTTGCCATGTCATGTTAGCTTGTTTGGTTTACATTTCAGCATGTATTTGGTCATCATTTGGCATGTCATGACCCTATCCATAGTTGGTTTGATCATCCTTTGCATGCTTCATATAGGTGTAGAACAAATCTTGTTTACTAGCCCTTTGTGCATGATGTTTTGACTCATCATACTAGCATATTTTGGCTTTGCTCTAACATGATTTTATGCTTATTTTGGGTTGTCCTAGGACTTTTTTGGGCTGCCATGGCCATATCACTCGTGCTTTGTATAGCTATAGTGTAAATGCTTAGGCTAGTCTTGGGTTTTGAGGCCCCTACCATGCCATACATGTGATGTTTGCATGCTTTGCCCTCATTCCATATGCTATTTCAGTCCATGAAATGTTGTCATACACTTGCATTGGACATGCCTTGAATGCTTTATAGAGCTTGTGCTTTATGCCTCAAGAATTGACTTTTGTACATGCCATTAAGCCTAAGCCTTTGGCTCATCATTTCAGTGCATTTTGGGTCTTATTATACCAAAATGTAACTCTATTTGATGTTGTCCAAGTCTTGTCATGTTTGGTTTCAATAGGTGTAGTGCATTGCCTCTTTAAAGCCTTGCATGCTCCATGTTTTTGGCTTTGTGTTCTAGCCTATGTTGGCTAGCTTTGAGCTTAGTTTTGGTCTTGTTTGGACCTGCCCTAGGACTATTTTAGGTCCCCTCGGCCCCTTGGGGTTTGCCTTGTATGGCCATGGCTTAAGTTCCTTTGCTCACTTTGAGCTTTGAGCATCATAATATGCTATGCTTGCATTGTTGATTTGATTTGGCATCACTTTACATGAGATTTCAGAGCTAACCTCATTGTCATACATCCGCGTTTGTTGTTCCTTAAGTGTGCTTAAGAGTTGTCCTCTTTGTGCCTTAATACTTGAGCCACTTGGCATACATGTTTGCCTTGCCATTTCATGCTTTTCATGCCATCAATTCATCACTTTTGGCCACTGATTTGGGCTTAGTTGAGAGTTGCCCACATTAGTTTAAGTCCATCCCTTCGTATGTTGTCGCATGCCTGTCTCACATATTGTTGTATGCTTGCTCCCTTTGCATGTTGTCCCATGCTAGCCCCATTACACGTTGTTGCATGTTCATGTGCATTTTTGTCATGTTGTCCAAGGTTGTCACCTCACATCATACCTATGTGCTTGTTGCATGTCATTAGCCTTGTTAGGTTGTTCATATTGCATGTTTGCCATGCTTACGTGTTGCATTATTTAGATTAAGTGTTAATCCGAGCACGAGGAACGAGGGGCGTTTCATATTCCGAGTGATGGAACGTGTCTCAATTCTCGATCGCCGAAGCTCTTGATGATTCATGATAGAGTTCTAGGCTTTACTTGCTTTATTTGTGCATTCATTTTCATATTGATTTGCACAAGTTAGATCTTTGGCCATCATGCATCAGGATGCGTGATTGATGGTTGTGGATCCGACTATGCCTCTCCCTTGATGTTTTGAGGCGATATGGGGTGGCGTAGTGCATACATGCCCTTGGGAGACCCTTCATTTTCTCTATTTTGTGCTTTGTTGCAGCTTGGTGTCACAGCACACCAGTGGCCGGCAGTGCACCACTGATGGCTGGCAGACTCCCATCCTTGGCCAGCAGTGCCCTTTTGTTGGCCGGCAGTGCTCCTTTCATGGCCGGCAGGCCACTGGTGTATCCCTCCAACAGTGTTTTGGTAAGTTCCATCAATAAGAACTGGAAAACACCCTACAAACAGAGCCTCTAGAGAGCAACCAGAAGGCGTTTCGAGGCGAAGAACCGAAGCGAGCATGCATACCCTCCTCTTCTTCAAACAGAGCTGGAGCAATTCTCTTTTACTGCTTACTAGTTAGTTAGCATTTTTTATTTGTAATAATTAATTTGTTAATTAATTTAGTTGTGTAATAATTAGTTGTAGCTAGTTATTAATTCGGTTTTGTAATAATTAATTAGCTCATGAGTTAGTTAATTAGGCGGCTTGTATTATTTATTTGGACCCTCCGAGCGAGGGCACGATTGTAATAAGTGTGCGTGTGTGTGATGTATGTCTTCCAACCCCACGTCTTTCACCCTTTTATTTACCAGCTTATAATGGTTAGATTAGGGCATGTTTCAATTAGCATACTTATGCTTGCATGTTTGCATTCATTCATCTGTCTTGCATGCACCGTGCTCGGCGCATCATACTAACTGCATCGTATTTCAATTCCAAAGTTGAATACGTGTTAGCTATAGCATCATCATATGCCATTTTAGAATAGCCGAGCCTATTGTAGTTGCATTTTTGCATGTGTTGCATTAGGCATTTCTGTATAGTTAGGATCATGCATGGATTTCTAACATAGTTTCTGTTTTGGCTCGGAGTACTCGGTAAGTATTTATGCTTTAGCATCCTTGCATGTGTGTGAGTGACTGCCTTGATAGCATGCTTACCATGAGGCTACCTGCTTATGTGATATAACTGCCTGAATGTCTGTGGGTGAAGGTTGGGTTATTTGGATTGGAACAATTCATCAATTGTGAGTTTTAAGCCCACTTGAGAGTGGCAAATCATCATGTTTTCTAAGCCCAACCGAGGGTGGCAAATCCACATTTTAAGCGTACTCGCGAGTAGCAAACCTTTTTCAAACAAACATGAGATGTTTTGTTCCAATTCAGGCGATCCAGTCTATACTTGTATGCTGTGCGCATCACATAGTAAATCTAGGCTAATAACCGGAATAAGAGCACATATGTTTTCAAAACTCGATATCATGGTTAGTAGAGGCCGATTTGTGATCAGGCGAGCGGGGGTGCTCACGAAGTGACCTTCCCCAATCGTACCCAAGTTCTCGAGCCGAGGCAACTTTGGTGATGACGGACACGTGGCCTTAGGCAACGAGTCAGGGTTTCCTAAATTTCCCAAAATAAAATATTTAGGTGGCGACTTTGTATCTAGCAAAGCAGTCCATGTTTGGCACTTCTTTCAAAAAATCTGTTTTCAAAAAACGATTTGCCAGATTTGGACTCTTTGATGATTCATCGGTCTTGCATTGCACTCTGTGAGATTAGATACAGGACCGTGACTTTGAGTCCTGAACTGTAGTAACCCCAATATGAACAGAACGGGATTTCCCTCCCAGGACGTTCGGGGACGTCTACACCCTATATCAATAGGTTTCCCACGGGGTGGTAAAAGCAGTCTTCTCCCGGTCTTCGGGTGCCATCAATATCTGATTATAGCTTGAAAACCCATCCATGAATGAGTGCAATGCATGCCTAGCAGTGAAGTCCACTAATTCATCGATATGCGGCAGAGGAAAGTCGTCCTTCGGACTAGCTTTATTCAAATCCCTGAAGTCCACACATACCCGAATTCTACTATCCTTCTTCGGCACTGGAACTATATTGGCCAACCAAGTTGGGTATTCAGATACCAGCAGGAACCTTGCGTCAATTTGTTTGGTGACCTCTTCTTTAATCTTGAGAGCCCAATTCGGACGGATCCTTCTGAGCTTCTACTTAACAGGTCGGGCCTCTGGGTCAAGAGGAATCTGGTGCTGTACAATCTCAAGATCGATTCCAGGCATGTCATCGTACGACCGTGCAAAAACATCTTTGAAATCTTTTAACAAAGTGACTAAGCGCTCACGCTCCTCCGAAGACAACGTAGACCCGATCTGGACCAGCCACGGGTCCTTCTCAGTACCAAAATTAATTTGGGTGATTTCATCAACCAAGGGTTTAACAAACCTCTCCTGCTCTTGATCAAGCAAATATTGCAAAACCGAAGGAATTTCTTCTTCGTCGTTTTCATCAAAATTTTGAAAGTCTTGATTAATGAAATAAATTAAGGGCACAGAAAAGTACTCGGAAGCCACAGCCATTCCATTCTCATTAATCACAACATCCAGTCCATCTGATTCCTCTGTTACAACAGACTCAAGTAAAAAGAAAAAGACGACCTAGACAGGACTGTGGCATCCGGGTTGTCACCCCCAAGAATACCGGACTCAGACTCAAATAAGCTAGAACCTGATTCTGACTCTACAAACTCGGTGGAATCAGATTTCGACTCACTACCTGACCCGGTGCTACTCGATAAGAAGCCCTCCTCGTATTGCCAGACGAGGGAGGGTGCGATGGATGCATCTAAAATGTTTGAAGATGGGCTCGCAGTCGTTTCATTCCCAATCACGGACACTGAGAGGTCATCCCCCAAGCACTCTTGTACGATCTGAGGATCTAAGAGTAGACAAGCCAGCGCTACCCCCATTTAAATCTCTATGCCCTCAGAATCCTCCTCTTTGAACTGTTTAGCCTCAACTAGTGGGTCTGCCTGCTCCTCAGCAACATCATCTCCAGACAATTGCAAGTCAAAGAATATCTCGAATCCCGGCAAGCGCCGCCTCTCTGCATTCAACCATGGCTCTGGGAATCCGCAGAATGGGAAGTCTTCCCCCTCTCGGACAAAGCATCCATTCAGGGTACCCTGGATGGGTCGGTGCATCAACTCAAAAGCCTTCCCGACCTGTTTGGATCTGGCTCTTCCGGCCATTTCACTCCCTTTCCTCACCCAGTCCTCCTTAGTAGGCAGATAACCTAAACCAAAGGTATGTGGGTTATGCAGCACTTTGGCTGATATTGTGACGCCTTTCCGGCCAATACGTCCTAATCCCATCCCGCGGATGTGCTGGAGCTTGTTCATAAGGTAAACTGATGGTGCACTGACATATAGCCCCTCATCAACAACTAAAATATTATGTACAACCCGAGCCTCGGCTAGGGTAAATCCTGACAGGAACACATCCTCCGCACCATGTTTGATCTCTAGAACTGGCGTAGAAACCTCTGGCGGCGGATGGATTGAAGAATTCCCGAAAACTATAGCCACCCCTTTCCCGTGGGGTATTTTAGCATCTGGTGCAGGGTGGAAGAGACTGTCTTCACCTAGTGTAGCCACGGCCGCCCTAGGAGTAGATTGAAGGTTGCAGGAACGTCCAAGACATGAAAGTCAATATCGTGTTGTCCTAGACCAACCTGAGTCCAAATCTGCACAGTCCCCATCACTTCTCTGCTGGTATTGTCATACACCCTTATCACCTGGGCGGTAGGCTCAAATCTACGGGCTTCAACCCGATTGCATATGCTGTCCTTGACGGGCACACGTTAATAGCAGATCCTGTGTCAACAAGAACTACTGGCACCCATTTGTCTCTACACTCCATAGAGATATAGAGCGGTTTGTTATGATTTGCCCCCTCAAGCGGCAACTCCTTATCAGTTAAGGTCAACGTCAGAGAAGCTCCTCCCTGAAAGACCAGCCCTATCAGCTGCTCAGGCGTGGTATCGATTGAAAGTTTGGCCTTGTCCATTGCAGAAAGGACAGCTTGTCTATGAACCCTTAAAGCCATAAGCAGTCCCCAGATGGAGATGTCTACTTGTATCTTCTTAAGCTGTTTCAACACAGCCTCCTCTTCGAGTAATTTTTCTTTCTGCCTTTCTGCCTCCTTGTCCTTCCTAGATGCCTCTGGTTGATCCAAATGTGGGGACTTCAAATACCGCCCACTTCTAGTCATGTGGTCAACCTCCTCCATATACCAGGTATCATCCGGCTGGCTTAGTCCCCAATCTTCGTTTGTGTGGGCAAGACATAGGTAGTCGTCTTCCCACCACATGCCATCGACGACCGACAGACACCTGTCCGGCTCCATTACAACTGTTCCTATGCCCACAGCACCTTCTGTTCTTGTGCTCACAGCACCTTCCGTTCTTGTGCACATAACACGTTCTATTCCCGCAGGGGCTTTGGCCTTTCTAGCCCTTTCCAAATCTTCGATCTTTTCCCGCTCAAACTGTCTCAGTACAGCCTGCTACTCAGTATCTTCTGTACTCAAGCTGCTCTGATCCCGAGCAAAATTCTTAACATCGGTGCTCTCTGGCGGTGCATTCTGATTCTTGATCAAAACCCCCCAAAGCCTTGGATAAAGGCATATATAGTGGGGTGAAGGTTCTTTAGCCTCTGGGTGCATATTTGGCTGTTTGCGAGCTACTTCTGAACGCACCGGTAAAGGGTGTAGCTGCAAGGGTTTTTGGAGTGGTAGTGGTGACCATTCCTACATCTGAAGTTCTGACAGCTGCAACACTGCTTGTGCCTGCATTCGTACTACGGTTGAATGCCCTCTTGGGCTGCTCTCTCTCATGATCAATGAGGCCTTGCTTCCTAGTGTCCTCGATCTGCACCCCAATCTCATGTAAATCTGCAAAGGTGGGTAGGGGGAGGACGATCATCTTCTGCATGAGCTTGGGCTGGAGGTTGCGCACAATCATCCGTATCTGATCTTTGTCAATCGGCCTGATGGTTATCATCGACGCTTTGGCCCTCCAATGGGTGTAGACACCCCATTTTTGACCGACCTTAAGACTCAGACGTCATTGATTGAGCGCTCGGTGATTGCGCATGTTGTGCTCGTTCTGAGGTTATGGAGTCTCGGCTGAGAGCCTTGCCTCCAGACTTCGGGACTCTTTTGTGCTTTGCCTCGGTTGGCGAACAAGGTTCTGTTTTCTCTTCCCGAAGGGAGGGAGAGGTCTCGTAGACCATCTCTCAGTGGCTGTAGGTTACTTTTCGTGGTCGTAGACCACTATTCCTGTTTGGAGACCAATTTCTGGTTTTCGGAGTCGCCGACCGTGCGCCTCAGTTCGGGACCACTTAACTTTCTCCGTTTGCTCTGATTTTTGGCACACACCTTGTTTCCTCTCTCTAGAGGGACACTATGGCCTGGGAGACCACCTTCGTGGTCGCACACCACTTTCGATGCTTAACAGTCAGTTTTCGGGGTACCCGGCTGCGCGTTTTGGCCCCCGAACCCTCGTTTTGCGTCCGTCTTGGTTCATTTTTGGCAGGGACCCTATTCTCATTGTTTGGAAGGTGGTACAAGGGTGGGAGACCAGCAATTCTTTTGGAGACCATCTCTTTCTCCTCCAGCAGATTTTCCTGACAGGTAAGTGGTCTCCCTCACTTTTGGGCCACAATTACTGGTCTCCCATACCACCACTTGCTTACTTTGAGTGTGGAGACCACCCTAGGAGGCCACCGACCAGCTGACCCTTTTGACCCTGGTCGGTCGACCAGGGGAAGTGGTCAGCCGACCACCTGAACTGGTCGGCCAGCTCTTTGCAGTTCTGTCTCTGTGAGTTGTTGCCAGCTGTGCCAGCTGGAAGCCGCAAATTGCATCCTCCATACACGTGTATGGAGGATCTTTGGCCTTGGTTTTTAGCTTCTTTGAGAAGCTAAAGCCTTGAATCTCTATAAAGGAGGGCCTCTCCCTCCTTTGTGAACGTTCAGATTTTGTCTAAGGCTTATACATATACCTCTCTCTCTCTATCTCTACATTTGAGCTCCAAAAGTCCCTCGTTCTTGGCCTATTTCATACCACCTCTTGGCCTAACCCTTCCATCATCAACCTAAGCACCTTGGAGCTTATTTTCAGAGGTTGGAGGCTTGTTTTTTTGGTCCAGAAGCTGCTGTTCCTCTTGGCTACAAGGGTAACACTCTTTATCCCTCTTTTTGGCATTGTTTTGTTTCATCTCTTAGCCTAGTTTGTAAGCATATTTGGGCTTTGTCATAAACTGAAAAAAGTCTTATTTTGAGCTTTTTAGCATGTTTGTTTCAGATCATTTTTCTGTTGGGGGTCATCTACCCCCTTGCATGCTTCATTTCTTCTTATTTTGAGCCATGCCTTAGGACCTTTGCATTGACCTTTGTTTGGTCTCTTAGCCACTGAAATCCAGTGGATTTTCAGTGGCTAGCATGCTGTTTCGAGCACCAAAATCAGAGAGGGGTGACCCTCTCACCCCTTGTCTTGTTTACTAGCATATTTGGCCTAACAAAGGAGCTCTTATTTGTACACTTCTTGAGCATGTTTCAGGCTATTTTTGGTGCGTTTTAGGACCTGCATAGGCTCTATCCAGAGCCCATTTTTCCATATTAGGTGTCTATCTTGCATGTGTAGAACAACCATCTTCATAGCATATCAAGGAAGCATATGTTTGTATCATTTGGAGGCCTATTTCAGGCACTTTTTGGTGACTTTTGGGACCTGCCTAGCCTCTGTCCATGGCTGGTTTGGTCCCCTTTTGCTGGCCTCTTGCATGTGTAGAGCAATCCCTTTCATAGCCTATCAAATGAGCCTATCATTCTTGCATGCATAGACCATATTTTAGTGGGTTTTGGGGCTTTATTTGGCATGTCATACCCCTGACTTTTGCTGGTTTAGTGACCTTTTGAATGCTCCATATACTTGTAGTGTAAACCCTCTTCACTAGCTTGTATTGCATGCTATTTTTGTCCTTCATTCTAGCACTTTTTAGCCATGCCTTAAACTGATTTTGTGCATGTTTTGGACTTCCTTAGCTCTGTTTTCATGCCTCATGGTCGAATGATGCTTGCTATGCATGGTTGTAGTGCAATACCGTTGCCTAGCTTTGAGTTTTGAAGCCTATTGCATGCTTATATTGAGGTGTTTGCATGTTTTGGGGCCATTGTGCATCACATTTCAGAGCTTATATATATGCCCTATTCCTATGTTTTCCACTCTTTAAATGCGTTTGAGAGTTGTGCATAAATGCCTCGTTTTTGGACCATTGCATGAGCTTCATTTCCATGCCTTTTGAGCCACCATTTTAGTCCATATTTGCTACTGCTTTGGTCTTCATAGGAACTGTTTGGGGGTGGTTTGGTCATTTGTGCATTGCTTTGCATACCTCTAGTGTAATGCGCTTCACTAGTTTCGGTATTCGGGCCATCTAGCATGCATTGTGTGAAGTGTTTGCATGATTCGGGACCATCTTGCATCATATTTCAGAGCTGGAAAATGTATGATTGCATGCCATATTTCATCCTCTGCCATGCTTTGGTAGAGTGGCATTTAATGCCTTAGGTTCGGTCCCTCGCATTTGTGCATATTCGCATGTGTTTTTGTTGCCTAATTTCATCGTGTATGGCCACTGATTTGGGTGTGGCTGAGGCTCAATTATCTTGGTTTAAGTCCATCTTGCATTGTACATGCCATTTAGTCCATGTTGTTGCATGATTTATCATTGCATTGTGTATGCCTTGATCATTTCATTGTTAGTCCCTATGTGTGCATTGTGTTTGCCATACAGTTTTCGTGTTCATTGAGTATGCCATTGATTATTCCATAGCATTGTGTACGCTAGTAGTGTGTTTTCATATCATCATCTGCATGTTTGCATCATTTAGTGGCATTATGTTTAGGTTGCATGTTAGAGTTGCATTCATGCATGCCATGTGTATTGCATTGTGTTTGGGGTAGGGTTTAGCCCAAACACGGGAAACGACGGACGTTTCGTACCCCAAGTGACGAAACGTGCCTCAATTCTCAGTCACCGACACTCCGGATTACCCATGATGGAGTTTAGGCCTTGTTGTGTTTATATGTGCATTCATTTTACATCGAGTCGTGCAACCCGACTCCTCGGCCATCATGCATCGAGATGCGTGATTGGTGGCATGAGGATCGAGGATCACATTCCCTAGAGCCTATGCAATGACGGGGAGAGTGGTCATGCACACATATTTTGAAAATACTTTGCCATGCCCTTTTCTCGCTCTCTGTTGCAGCAAACCGGAAACCAGCAGCAAAAACAGGTCAGCAGCCTTTTGGAGCTTTGTACAATGTTCCGGAACCAGTTGCAAACAGAGGCAAATCGGGGCATCGCGATGGATTTCCCGATAAAGCAACTTGAGCATGCATGCATTCTTTGTCATCCAAAATTGAGCTGGGGCAGTCCATTTGCATGTTAGTTTATTTGCTTATTTAGTTAATTTGTCGATTAATTAAAGTTGTGTAATAATTGGCTGTAGCTGTTATTCATTTCAGTTCTGTATCATTTATTCAGACCCTCCGAGAGAGGGAAATTTTGTAATAAGTGTGCGTGTGTGTGATGTATGTCTTCCAACCCTACGTCTTTCTCCCTTTTATTTACCAGCTTATGATGGTTAGATTAGGGCATGTTTCAATTAGCATACTTATGCTCGCATGTTTGCATTCATTCATCTATATTGCATGCACTGGGCTTAGCGCATCATACTAACTGCATTGTATTTCAATTCCGAGTTGAATACGTGCATCAATTGTTGCATTTCATATGCCATTTTAGAATAGCCGAGCCTATCTTAGTTGCATTCTTGCACATGTTGCATTAGGCATTTCAGCATAGTTGGGGTCATGTATGATTTCTAATTAGCTTCTTTCTTTGGCTTGGAGTACTCGATAAGTATTTATGCTTTAGCATCCTTGCATTTATGTGAGTGACTGCCATGATAGCATGCTTACCTTGAGGCTATTTGCTTATGTGATATAACTGCATGAATGCTTGTGGGTGAATGTTAGATTGACTGAATTGGGACAATTCATTGATTGCGAGTTTTAAGCCCACTTGAGAGTGGCAAATCATCATGTTTTCTAAGCCCACTTGAGGGTGGCAAAATCCGTACTTTAGCCTACTTGCGAGTAGCAAACCGTTTTCGAAACAAACATGAGATGATTTGTTCTAACTTAGGCGATCCAATCTATACTTGTATGCTGTGTGCATCACATAGTAATTCTAAGCTAATAACCGGAATAAGAGCACATAATGTTTTCAAAACTCGATATCATGGTTAGTAGAGGCCGATCTTTGATTAGGCGAGCAGGGGTGCTCACGAAGTGACCTTCCCCAATCGTACCCAAGTTCCCGAGCCGAGGCAACTTTGGTGATGACGGACACATGGCCTTAGGCAACGAGTCAGGGTTTCCTAAATTTCCCCAAAATAAAATATTTAGGTGGCGACTCTGTATCTGGCAAAGTAATCCATGTTTGGCATTTCTTTCTAAAAATCAGTTTTTCAAAACGATTTGCCGGATTTGGACTCTTTTGTGATTTATCGATCTTGCATTGCACTTTATGAGATTAGATTCAGAACCGTGAAATTTGAGTCCAAACTGTAGTGAGCCTAAATAAACAAAACGGGATTCCCTCCCGGGACGTTCGAGGATGTCTACAGTGTCTAGCGACTCTGCTGGGGATTTAAAAGAACTTGACTCGAACTCATGATATCTTGTTTTGACTACACTTATGTGTCTCTTTGCATTGCATTTGCATTGGTGCGCCTAGGACACCGTGTTTGCCATCTGTTATTCCTGAATGGTTTGTCGGAGGCTCGCTTTGAGAAGCGTGCCATAAGGCTGACCGGTTACGGGCTCTGCCACGATGGGAACACAAACCCCGGTTGTTACCAGGGTACCCTTTCTGACCATTCGACCTAGTGCATATTTGGAATCCATAGTGACCATTCCAAGCTAGGACAGGTTGCTTACCCGGTTGTAGGTTGTGTAAAACCGCTGCGTGCGTAGTGAAACCCTAGCTCCTGACAAAATAGGACAGGGAAAACCCTACCCCTCCATAGGGGTGTTTTGGGCTCCAATTTGTTTGCTATGTGCTTTTAGAGTGCGTCTCTACAGGAATGCATGTATCAGTTTACAAGTTTGGGTATCAGGCCTGCGAGCACCAGTTCAGTTTTTTGGGAATCAGTTATCTGCGGGTATCAGATTCAGTTTTGGAGGTAGTGATTTGGGAACAATGATCAGTGTTTGAGAACAGTCTATCCAGCTTATCAACTGTGTGTTGTGATGCCCAACTGTGTGTTGTGTGTTTATTTATGCTGTTATACTGTCTGTTTGTCTGGTTGTTTATTTCCTTATTATTGTTTTATTTATCTTTTTGCTAGGTAGTTTAGCACAATAGCTTCTGATCAAGCAGATATTCCCCAAGCACTCTGGACAACAGGTCGCAGACTCCATCGATCTGAGGATCTGGTGGACGGACAACTAGTGTTCTGCTCTTTACCCTCGGTTGTCAGGCAGAGGTCGAGAAGACGCAGTGTATCGATACCAAGATTGCCAGATCAGTGGTCTTTGAACAGTCAGGCTGAGATTTCCGAGTCTATTGCAGAGACAGATATACCGGTAGTTCAGTCACATCAGGACGGTATGACAGGAATGGAGGAGGTGCTCCGTCAGCTCCAGGAAAGTATGAGAGTCATGCAACAGGACGCCCTCCGTCAGGCAGAAGTCGCCAAACAACAGGCCGAAGTCATGGCCCAGCAGGCCGAGCTAATTACCCGGCTACAGCAACAAGTCGGAGCATCAGCTTCACATCAGGTTCCTCCCCCACTGAAGGTCCCAATACCCGGAGAAACGGAGAATGTTCAGGAGGATACAGATATCCCAATGGGGCCGGCTCCGCCCCCGATTCTACCTCAACTATCCAAGGCACCCACGCCTATCAATCTACTGGATTCCCCCTTCGAGTTCGAGGTGGACCCCACAGCGTTGAAGTTGAGCAAGCTTGAGAAGTTGTTAAAAGAAATCCCAAGGGGTAAAGTCCATCCCAGACATTGAGGACGGGTATACCGACGCGGCTGTGACGTTGCCAGATCGGTTCAAGATGCCACAAATCGACCGCTTCGACGGGTCCAGGGATCCCATGGTGTATCTACGTTTGTTTTTGGACATACTAAGGCCGATGGGCCTAACCAGACTACAACAGCTTTCATTGTTTGGCCGGACCCTGTCGGGTGTGGCGGCCATCTGGTACGCAAAATTGGAAGACGATGTCAAGCGGAACTGGGATGAGATGGCCGAGGCTTTCATTGCACAGTACTCCTATAATACACAAATTGAGATTACAACCCGTGATCTTGAGACGACAAGGCAGGAGCCTAAGAAGAGCTTCTTTGATTTTGTGACCCGGTGAAGGGCCAAGGCCTCAATGATGACCCTTAGGCCAACCGATAAAGATCAAATACGGATGATTGTGCGCAATCTCCAGCCTAAGCTCATGCAGAAAATCATTGTTCTCCCCTTCCCTACCTTTTCAGATCTGCACGAGATGGGGGTACAAATTGAGAATGCTATGAAACTGGGTCTGATTGACTAAGACAGAGAGCAACCCAGGAGAACCTTCAACCACAACACCAATACCGGCACAAGCAATGCTGCAACTACTAGAGCTTCAGAAGTAAGCATGGTCACCACCAATCCCCCAAGAGCCCTTGCGGCTACCCCATTCATCGGTGCGTCTGGTAGCAACCCACAAACAACCAAATTCGCACCCCGAGGCCAAAGAACCTTCACCCCACTATATATGCCCCTGTCCAAGGCTTTGGGGGTTTTAATCAGAAAAGGGCACTTGAAGCCCCTGGAGCCGAGGCCATTGCCAAATCCACTACCTCCCTCTCATAACCCGGCAAAGCATTGCGCCTTTCACCAGCAACATGGTCACGATACCGACCATTGTTTCAGATTGCGTCATGAGATTCAAGATCTCATTGACAAACAAGTGATTATGCCTCCAGAAAAACCCAATATCACAACTGACCCTCTCCCACCACACAACCAAGCTCCACCTCCCAAACGCATCAACTTTATCTAGACCGGGGTCACGTCATACGACCCCAACATATATATCACCCCATCTCACATACCCAAGCCGGAGGTGTTCCTTCCCGACAGCACTGACTTGTGCATGTTGGACATCTCCCCGAGCCCAACCGGAACCAATGGTGGTGACCATCGAAGATGGAACATGGATGACTTCAGAGGAAAATAGGAGTGTTGATTCAGGGACTGAGGAATTGGGGAGCTTTGCTGAGGAAGTGTACAATCCGAGTGGCTACATTGTGTCAACGGATCAGATTAGGCCAAATGTGGAATTGCCAGTGGGGGCAGAAATTTGTGTACTACGGGGGGATAGACTTGATCTGAGGATAGATGACTTAGCAGTTCTGGAAGGGGACATTGCTGAACTTCAGATTTTCAACGAACAAGATCCGGGGGACATGACAGTCAACTGGTTCGACTTTGAGGAGTCAACAGAGGTCACAGGGTGGCTTGACGACCAACCAGATATTGTTCAAGAATCTCAGCTGGAGAAGAGCCCATCAGGGGCCAGGAGATCAATTGTGGCCGGAAGGGCTGGGAACCAGTTCGCATCGCTGGAGAGCGCCGGTGCTAAGAATTTCATTCAGGACTTGGGCATTGTGAATGCGGGAAATATTAAGCAGGCTGTGTTGAAGCAGTTAGAACAAGAAAAGATCGAAGATTCCGAAAGAGCCAGAAAGGCTAAAGCTCCTGTGGGGGTTGAGAGTGCGGTGTGCACAAGAACAGAATATACTGCGAGTACAGGAATGCAAGGTGCTGCGGGCACAGAGATTTTTGAAACGGAGCCGGACATGTGTCTGTCGACTGCCGATGGAATGTGGTGGGAAGACGATGATCTATGTCTTGCCCACACAGATGAGGATTGGGGGAGAAGTCAACCTGATGATACCTGGTACATCGGTGGAGTCGATCATATGACTAGGAGGGGACAATATTTCAAGCCCCCGCACCTAGATCAACCAGAAGCGTCCGGGTAGGATAAGGAGGCAGAGAAACAGAAAGAAAAGCAACTCGAAGATGAGGCCGTGTTGAGACAGTTGAAAAAGATACAAGCAGACATCTCCATCTGGGGACTGCTTATGGCTTCTCGAGTACATAGACAGGCCGTCTTTTCAGCCATGGACAAGGCCAAACTCTTGATAGACACCACGCCGGAGCAGCTAGTTGGATTGGTTTTTCCGGGAGAAGGTTCCCCGGCGTTGACCTTTTCTGACAAAGAACTACCGCCTGAGGGCGCAAATCACAACAAACCTCTATACATCTCTGTGGAATGTAGAGGAAAATGGGTACTAGTGGTTCTTGTCGACACAGGATCCGCCATTAATGTGTGCCTGTCAAGGACGGCATATGCAATATGGTTGAAGCCTGCGGACTTCGTGCCAACTGCCCAGGTGATTCGGGTGTATGATACCACAAGCAGGGAGGTGATGGGGACTGTCAAAATTCAGACCCAGGTTGGTCCAGGACAGCACGAGATTGATTTCCATGTCTTGGACGTTCCTGCAACCTTTAACCTACTTTTGGGATGACCGTGGTTGCACCAAGTAAAGGTAGTTTCTTCCACCTTGCACCAGATGTTGAAATTCCCTCACAGGAAGGGGGTAGCTATAGTTTTTGGAAATTCATCAATCCATCCGCCGTCGGAGGTGTCTACACCAGTCTTGGAAATCGAGCACGGCACGGAGGATGTGTTCTTATCGGGGTTTACTCTGGCTGAGGCTCGAGTTGTGCAAAACATTTTGGTTGATAGTGAGGGGTTGTATGTCAGCGCTCAATCAGTGTACCTTATGAACAAACTCCAGCACATCCCTAGGATGGGACTGGGAAAAAGTGGCTAGAAGGGCATCGCAGTTTCGGCCGAAGTGCCGCACAACCCGCATACGTTTGGCTTGGGTTATCTGCTCACCAAAGAGGACTGGGTGAGGAAAGGTAAGGAGATGGCTGGGAGAGCCAGAGCAAAGAAGGCGGGGAAGCCTTTCGAATTGATGCACCAACCCATCCAGGGTACCCTAAACAGACGTTTCGTCTGGGAGGGGGAGGACTTTCTATTTTGTGGCTTCCCAGTGCCATGGCTGAATGCCAAGAAGAAGCGCCTGTCGGGGTTTGAGATCTTCTTCGACCTGCAGTTATCCGGGGATGATGTTGCTGAAAAGCAGACAGACCCATCAGCTGAGGTTGAATAATACAAGAAAGTGGATTCTGAAAGCACCAAAATTGAAATGGGGGTAGTATTGGCTTGTCTACTTTCAGATCCTCCAATCGAACAGAAGTGCTTGGGGCATAACTTCTCTGTGTCCATGATCGGGAATGAAATGGCTGCGAGCCCACCGTCAAATATTTTGGATGCATCCATCGCATCCTCTCTCATCTGGCAGTACGAGGAGGGATTTCTATCAAGCAGCACCAGGTCAGGTAGTGAGCCGGAATCTGATTCCACCGAGTCTTGTGAGTCGAAATGAGGTTCCAGCTCGTCTGAGTCTGAATCTGAGTCCGATATTCCTGGGGGTGATAACCCGGATGCCACAGTCCTGTCTAGGTCGTCTTTTTCTTTCTCTTTTGAGTTTGTTGTAATAGAAGAATGGGATGATTTGGAAATACTTAATGAGAATGGAATGGATGTGGTTTCTGAGTACTTTTCTATGCCCTTGATTTATTATATTAATCAGGACTTTCAAAATTTTGATGAAAACGACGGGGAAGAAATTCCTCCGGTTTTGCAACGCTTAATTGATCAAGAGCAGGAAAGATTTGTTAAACCTTTAGTTGATGAAATCACTACTATTAATGTTGGTACGGAGGAAGACCCGCGGCTGGTCCAGATCGAATCCACGTTGTCTTCGGAGGAACGTGAGCGCTTAGTCGCTTTATTAAAAGATTTCAAAGATGTTTTCACGTGGTCCTACGAAGACATGCCTAGAATCGATCCTGAGATTGTACAGCACCGGATCCCTCTTGACCCCGAGGCCCGACCCATTAAACAGAAACTCAGAAGGATCCGCTCGGACTGGGCCCTCAAGATTAAAGAAGAGGTCACCAAGCAGAATGACGTAGGGTTCCTGCTGGTATCCGAATACCCAACTTGGTTGGCCAACATTGTTCCGGTGCCGAAGAAGGATGGCAAGATCTGGGTATGCGTGGATTTCAGGGATTTGAACAGAGGCAGTCCGAAAGACGACTTTCCCTTGCCGCATATTGATGAGTTAGTGGACTTCACAGCGGGGCATGCTTTGCTTTCGTTCATGGATGGATTCTTGGGCTATAATGAGATAGTGATGGCACCTGAAGACTAGGAGAAGACTGCTTTCACCACCCCGTGGGGGACTTGCTGTTACAGGGTGATGCCATTCGGGTTGAAGAACGCTGGAGCTACATATCAACGGGCCGCGACCACAATATTGCACGACATGATCGACAAAGAGGTTGAGGTATATGTGGATGACATGATTGTCAAGTCCAAAGAAAGAGAGGGCCACTACACCACCTTGCAAAAGTTCTTTCAAAGGATCAGAGAATTTCGGTTGCGGTTGAATCCTCAGAAGTGTACATTCGGTGTTACAGCAGGGAAAATGCTGGGGTTTTTGATTACACAGAGAGGTATTGAAGTCGACCCTTCCAAAATCAAGGCCATCTTAGAAATGCCACCACCAAGGACTGAAAAGGAGGTGCGAGGCCTTCTGGGTAAAGTGCAATTCATAAGATGGTTTATCTCAAAATTAACCTTGACTTGTGAACCACTTTTTGGTCTCCTGAAGAAAGGAAAGAAATTCCAATGGAACGGCCGATGCCAAGCTGCTTTTGAACAGATCAAGGAACACTTACAGAACCCACCCGTGTTGTCACCGCCCGAGCTGGGGAAACCGTTGATTTTGTATCTTTCAGTAACTGAGACTACAATGGGCTGCATGCTCGCACAAGAGTCTGAGGACAAGGTGGAGAGGGCTATCTACTATCTGAGCAAGAAGATGCTGGAGTATGAAACCCGCTACACACCGTTGGAAAAGGCTTGCTCAGCCTTGGTATGGGCTACCAGGAAGCTACGGCACTACCTATTAGCTCACTCTGTAATGTTGGCTTCAAGATTAGATCCCATCAAATATCTCTTCGAGAAACCGGCACTTACGGGTAGGCTAGCTTGTTGGTTGCTTTTGCTTTCCGAATTCGATCTGAAATATGTGACGCACAAGTCAGTCAAGGGAAAAGCGGGTAGCGGAGTTCTTAGCCGATCATCCAGTGGAAGGAGGTGAAACAGTTGAGTACTTATTCCCAGATGAGGCCATTTTGCATATCAAGGACGAAACTTGGACGATGTACTTTAACGGAGCACCAAACCAATATGGGTATGGGATAGGGGTGTTGCTGATAGCACCCGACAATTCCCGTATCCCTTTAGCATTTAAACGCCGGTTCAAAGTCTCGAACAATGAAGCAGAATATGAAGCATGCATTGCTGGTTTAGAAGAAGCCCTGGAACTAGGGGTAAAATGGTTGGACGTCATCGGGGACTCGAACCTTGTTGCATCTCAGGCGAAAGGAGATTGGAAAGTCAAAGAAGAAAAGATGATAATGTATCACCAGACCTTAGACTTGTTAATTCCTCGGTTTGAGAAACTAAACTTTGCTCATCTGTTAAGAGAGAACAACAGGTTCGCAGATTCACTAGCAACTCTATCTTCCATGATAGACATCCATTTTGGAGTCCGGATGCGTCCGATCATCATTGACCAGAAGTTTGTGCCAGGTTACGAGTCTATTGCTGCCATAGAAGAGGTTCAAGATGAAAACCCCTGGTATCACGATGTCTGGAACTTCTTGGAGAAAGAAGTATATCCACTAGGGGCAAATGCCAAGGATAAAAGGGCAATCAGAAGAATGGCTGCTCAGTTCGTCATCTGCGGGGGAAAACTGTATAAGAGAGGTCATCTGGGAATGCACAAGTTGTCTGTTGAGGCTGAAGAATCGAAGCGCCTGATGGAGGCCATCCATGGAGAAGCGTGTGGAGCGCATATGAACAGGGTAATGTTAGCTCAGAAGATCCTCAGATAGGGTTACTATTGGTCCACCATGGAGGAGGATTGTATCGGCTTTGTTCGGCGATGCCACAAATGTTAGATCCATGCAAACTGCATGAACATCCCGCCGTCGAAGCTGTACAATATGACTTCGCCATGGCCATTTTCAGTTTGGGGAATCGATGTGATCGGGGCCGTCACTCCGAAGGGGTCTAATGGGCATGAATTCATTCTGGTCACAATAGATTATTTCACGAAGTGGGTCGAGGCCCAATCTTATGCGGTGTTGAAGGCCTCGCACATTGCAAAGTTCATCCGGAATAACATCATCTGTCGCTACGGGGTCCCAAACGAGATTATTTCGGATAACGGTTCCCATTTCAACAAGGTAGTGATTGACTTGTTGGAGAAATACAATGTGGCTTTTCATAAGTCATCCACATATCGGCCGCAGGCCAACAAAGCAGTTAAGGCCGCCAACACAAACATCAAACACATTTTGCAGAAGATGGTGGAAACCTATCGGGACTGGCCAGATAAGCAGCCATTTGCTCTGTGGGGCTACCGGACGTCAATTAGAACTTCTACTGGGGCGACTCCGTATTCATTAGTTTATGGGATGGAGGTCGTTCTACCTATTGAAATTGAGGTTCCGTCTTTGAGAGTGCTGGCTGAGTGTCAGATAGCCAAAGCAAATTGGCAGCAGAGCAAATTTGAAGAACTCATGTTCTTTGATGAAAGAAGACTGAAAGCACTGTACCATGTTCAAGGTTATCAACGGAGAATCGCCAGGGCTTTTAATAACAAGGTTAAGTCCAGGAATTTGAAAGAAGGAGATTTGGTGCTCAAAGATAATCGGGCTCCCATCCATGACCCTAGGGGCAAGTTCAGACCTAATTGGACTAGCGCTTACATCATCAAGTCCATCTGGTCAGGTGGAGCTGTCGTTCTGATGGACCTAGATGGCCTAGAGTTCTCACAGCCGATCAACATGGACAAGTTGAAGAAATATTACCCTTGAGAGGCTCGCTAGGCCGAAAACCCGAAAGGGCGACCAAGGCAAAAGTTGGAGCACAGAAAATTGGAAATTATAAAAATTGAGCTCGCAAGGTTGAAAACCCGCAAAGGGCGGCCTTGGCAAAAGTTAGAGCGTAAAAGGTGCGGGTTAATACACGAGTGAACCTTAGCCTGAACTACGTAAGGCTTGATTTCCATCTTTGGGATATGTAGGCAACTTCATCCTGAAGTTCAGCCATAAACTTTTTACCGATCAACTTTGTCCATTTGATCATCTCTGTCATCTTTGTCTATTCAGCATTCAAGAGTTTGGTTGTGATCTCCAGTGCAGTGCTATTCAGACTAGGGGCAACTTTCCAGTTGCTGGGATCCGGGGTTGTGCATCTCAGTAACAGATCTCAGGCGTGTCCAATTCTAATCCATGTCGAAAATGGTTTTGAAAAGTTTTAAAAAAAGTTGATTTCGTTCAAATTAATCTTTCTACAACTTAGACCATTTTTGGACCAAAGCGGAAAATTTTCAGTATCCACAACCTTCAATTTTATTGATTTCAATACAGAGTCCTCCTGCTCTTGCATACAAATTGAAGTTGTTTTTGGTTACATTCATAAACAAAACTTGAAAGTACTAATAAAGCAATAAATCCGGGACATAGCTATGTCAGGTGTTCCTACGCCCCCTCCCAGAGCTGGTCAAAGCTTCTGACGCCAAAGTGGGCCCAATCTGTGCCTCTTCATTGAGCCAATCTATGCACTCATCAGACAAAGCGCAACTAAAAGTGGGAGAGAGGGCCAGGAGTTCTCTCGTCCTCTATGCTATGGCATACCGAGCAAGCTGTACGCCTCGGACCGGGAATGCAGCAGGGTACTCTATCCCCTCTGGCGGGCAAGTCTGATCATGGCCGAACTGGCGCTGGAACCGGAAAGGAAAGTAAAACATGCAGTGCGTCAGACCAATCAACTGAATCCCAGTCTGTCGGGACATGCTGTAGTTCATTGCCAGTAGATTGAGCCAAGGACAACGCCAAGCAATGCGGTCTGCGGACAAATGGCATATCCAGTCGAACCACCACCCCTCATCAAGGGCATCGACTAGGCGTCGTCGGAAGAAGTAGCCACGAGCTGAGTATGCTGGGCAAGAGTGCACAACCTATAACTTGTCCATCAACCACACCTGGGGAGGGATGAAAAATGAGAGATTAAAGAATAAAGAGGTGTACGTTGAGAGAAAAGTGAGAAAAGGGTTTTAAGAGAAAAATCGAGCCTGAGGGCCGAGTGATGTGAGCAATATATATGTGAGATAGAGAGGGAAACATTACCTGCAGCAGTAGTTGACTCCCCACAAATCTGGTCGTTTCCCAGCGATGGAAAGCATCCAGGCCCATCAATGTCTCGGCCAGTGTCATGGCAATGCAACTCTTACCCTCCTTCAAGCCTTGGGCAACTTCAAGCAGACGAACGCTAGACCCGCTAAAGCCCGGGGCAAGCAAGAAATGAGATAACAGGCACAAGCAAAGGGCATGTCGCCGAAAGCCCTGCCAATGATGGTCACCGCGGTCACCGGGATCAGAAAAATGTTGAATCAAGCCGAGGATGTCCAATTTCCTGTTGCAGATTAGAGACCGAGCGTTGTGCATAGTGAGCCCACACATTCGTCCTAAGGCTTGAGCATGGTTGAAGCGGAGTTGGGGCAAGATCTCCTCGTTGCGCTCGGATTCCATCAAAGCTTGGAAATCATCGAAGGTAGGAAACATCTCTTGCCCGCCGAAGCTAAAGACGTGTGTTACCGGATTCCAAAACCTTGTCGTGGCATGGAGGAATGCAAAGTGCAGCGGAGTACGACTCAAAGTGAATAGTGCATTCAAGCCAAAGCTTCGGAAGTTCAACTTTTCCGAGCCGTCTAAAGTAGCAATCTAAGCTGCGAGATTTTCGATAAGGAATGCCTCCATTTTGATGCAAAACTGAGATGGAATGAGAGAACCACGAAGCTGGAATTTTTAAAGAGGATAAGGCACTGTTTGGGGACACGTGTCAAAAATCTGGTGGTCGCCAAACCAGGTGGTCGACCGATCACTTTTTCTGGTAGGCCAACCACCCCTTTGGTCTCCAAGGCAGAAAGCTGGTCGGCCAGCCCCTTCTGGTGGTCGGCCATGGAGAGAAGGTGGTCTTTGGTCTTTTCCTAGCCTCTAGAAGAGAGCTCCTTGCATTTCCGTGCGTTGGGAGTGTCGAAGGTCCGAGCTTACCTTTGTGTCGAATGCATTCTGTCGCCCGATTTGTCAGAAACAGCATTTGCTTATCGAGTTGTTATTAAGTTTGCTTATCGAGTTGTCGCATTTTCTTATCGAGTTGTTGTTGAGTTCACTTATCAAGTCGTCGAGCTTTGCACATCGAGTTGTTACTCTCTGTTTATCAAACATTGTCGTGTTTTGCTTATCGAGTTGTAAACTTGCTGAGGTTTTTGTTGTTTCTTAGTAAGATAGGTTGTTTAGTTTGTTGCGTCGGTTCACTACCGGGCTTGGTGATATACAATGCTCAATTTCCATTTAATCTCATTTTTGTGCAAAATGATGTGATGCGATGCTAAGAACATAAAATACAACACTTTTTGAGCAAAGGGCCGTTTCATTCCACCATATTTTCTTTTTACAACATCTTACAGCAAGGTACAAGTTTTACAGAAAATAAAACTGCCTAAGCTAATGTGCTACAACAACTAGTAAAAAGGAAAATAAGGCAGGAAACATATGCATCGGTGCCATTAAGCTCAAGATCGAGAGGCTCTCTTCATCCTCTTCGGCTGAATAGCCTCTATACCACCCCCGTCGGCACCATCATCCGAATCGGAGCTACCATCCTCGGGATCCTCCCCAACATCACCTCCACTCTCAGAACCGGAGCCAGAGTCCTCCTCTCTACTTGCAGATGTCTCTGACTGAGGATGCGCAGACTCCTTCTCCTCACTGGACTCCTCGTTATCTATGATGGGTGCTCTGTGCCTGCCTCGTCTACGAGACGAGTTCCCTCTCTCAGTCCCTCGAGAAGGTCTGGATGGCTCAGCCTGTAGTGGTGGGACCTGAAAAGGACAATTTGAGTGCATTAGCCAACATGCATATCAGATGCAGATGCAAGAATGATACATGGAATGTGTGCACACAGATATAGTGTGTGAATGTGGTATGTCAGATGTGCTCTACACATGTAGTCAACCGATAAAATGAAATGTCCAATTTCAGTATGTCATCAGAAGTATGATAAATGCGGGGAAATTGAAAAGTACCTGAACGCCGGCAACAAATAGTAGCATCTCCCTCCGCAAGACCATGCTCTCGAGTGAGGCCATCACTCCGAGCAATCCATCCATATACTCGCTCGGAGGCTGCAGATGCAAGTGCAAGTCATCAGTAAATGAATAAATGTCTAAATATTCTAAATGATAAATCGAAGCTATAAAGCATACCGGTGGTGAGTCAGGGTCTCTGGCGTATCGGTGATCAGGCAGTGGAGGCTCCAGTGGAATCGGGTAAGATGTCCTGTATCGCCATCCTGTCAGCTCGGTCGGAAGATCTGGCCATCCAGCATGATGGTAAGTCGGGGGCATCGGAGGAATCTGTCTAGCCCCACTCCTCGATGTGCCGGCCCTACTAGTCGAAGGAACATCTGCAGCCCGGGCTCGAGTTGACAATGATGCACCAGCAGCCCTCCTCGTGGGAGTACAGATACCTGTCAGTGGAGGCATCAAGTACGTATGGCGGTAGGTCACGTACTCCCCCTCCTCCAGGAACAGCATGACATCATTACCTAACATAGCCATCTCGACCGCCTGGGGAGTGAGTCCCTCAGTGAATCGCATGTCATCTGGAGGTGCTGAGGGGATACTCTGCTCAGGGTAGCCCATCGTCTGACGCAGAAAACGGTCCCCCAGAAACCAGGCCCTACCAATTGGCCCCTCAAATAAGATCCTATATCGAGAGCTGGCCTATCCTCCAGGGAAACGGAAGCGGGTATCTCCCCCCAACGACGCCCAAGGCTACCAAGTGATCTGCAGATAACCAGTTTATGAGCTGATTAGATATCGCAAATGTGCAACATGAATCAAAGCTAAAAATATGAAGAACTGAGAGTTCTGAATTACCTCGGTCGTCCGCACAGTATCAAAAAACTGCCGCAGGTAGGGCAGAGTCTCCTGAGCCCTCGGCCGGTACTAGGCCTCAAATACGAGAGAATAGGGAATCATAAGAGGCGTCGCCACCTCGAGCTCCGGGGCTAGCGTCGGAAAGTATGCGAAAACCCATAGCTGTGGAAAACAAGGCAGTGGCCATCAAAATACAGAATATATAGAAAATACAGAGTGCTGAGTGCAGAATGTGGAATACAGAATGTAAAGTGTGCCGGGTATGTAGTGTACAGGTAATGAAAAGCAGAAATGTAAATCAAGGGGGCAGAAAGTACCTCCCAGGCTCTCCAATAGTCGCCGACTATGTTCCCCCGCCCCCGGGAGGTCGCGCTCATGTAACAACAAAGGGTAGCAAGGCCGGCGCCACCCCAGTCATACTGACTGACCTGTGATAGGTCTACCACAGTACTTAGCAGATAAAGTCCAACGGTGTTCCCCCTATCGGAGAACAAAGTGGTCCCAAAGAGGAACATCAAGAAACCTCGAGCGTACTGCTCTATCTCCTCTAGAGTCTTGGGTGTAGTATCCCTATACTGTGTGGAAACCAAGTATACCTGACTCTGCCCGATGATCTGTCAATCGGTGGACGGACTACTAACAAATAAATCCAAGCCGCCTCCCACTCGCCCATGTCTGCGTCATAGGGAATCGGTCGGCCGGTCATGTCAAGGCCAGTCAGCATCGCAAAATCGAACGGGGTCATCGTCATGTCCCCGGTAGCTGAGAAGTGGAAAGAGTTGGTGGTGTCCCACCATCTCTCCACAAGTGCTCCCATCAGTGTCCTACTCGCAGGGTAGCGAGATATCCCCGCGCAGAAGGGTTCGAACCCTGCCTCATCAACCAGATCACGAACGGTCCCTGGGAGCTCTACGTACCACTCCCTAGCGATGATCGAGCCATAGCCCCGTGTAACACAGGAAGACACTTGCATTCAGAATGAACAGATGTATTCAGTTTCAAAATGAAAGTATAAACTGTGTGCAAATCAAATCAGATGCAATGTTGTGGGCTGCGTGTTCACAATCAGAAAATGGGCTGCGTGTTCAGAAATTCAAAAGTTTGGGCTGCGTGTTCAACTTTCAACAAGTGTGTGTGTAGACACCCCATTTTTGACCGTCCTCAAGACTTGGACGTCACCATTGGAACACTCGGTGATCATCCTTGTTTGTGTTCGTTTGGAGTTCCCGGAGGTCTCGGCTACGCGCCTTGCCTCAGGATCTCCGAACTCGACCGTTTTGTGTCTGGTTTTGCACCAAACACTTGTGCTTTACCTTGGAGGGGCAGGGAATATCTTGTGAGGCATCCCCACAGATCACCGGCCATGGCTAGAGGCCACCGGCCGGAGTTTTATGCCATCGGCAATATATTGTGCCGGTCGGCACTATTTGTTGCCGGCCGGCAGCAAATTTTGTCAAAATGACATTTTTGGCCAGCCGACTACTGTTCAGCTGCTTTTTCAGATATTTTATTACAGCTGTCTGGCATTGGCTCCCCCTCCATACACGTGTATGGAGGGATGCCCCTCTTGGTTGCTTAACTTGTAAGCATTACAAGTTTGGCTCCTCTATAAGAGGAGCCCTTCCCCCTTGGCTTTAGGGTTGGCTTTTTAGTAAGAAAACAACTCAGAGCAAGCTCTGGTTTTAGGGTTTGAGTTCCATTCATATCCTATCTCTATATCTCCCTTGTGTGTGTTCTAGGTGCTTTGTGTCTTACTATTGCACACAAACACCTAGTCTTTCACTTTTTCTTGGTTTCTTCAAGGGCCAGAGCTTGTTCTTGAGGTCTTTGGTTGGATTTGAGCTCAAAGAGGCAACAATATCAACATTTGTGAAGAAGTTCTTCAAGGGTAAGAAACTAGTCCTTTATTCCCCATTCTTGCATCCTATTTCTACCTATCTTAGAGCTGTTTTTGTGCTTAGTGTATAACATAAAAAAAGTTCTGTTTTTAGGCCCTCTTGATTGTTTGTTAAGAGTGTTTTGTGGTTTGGGTGTGTTTGACCACCCTTGGGCCTTGAAAGGCCCCCATTTTGTGCTATTTTGGTGAGTTTCGAGACTTTGGTGTTTGGGCCTCTTCACCACTGAAATCTTGAGGGATTTCAGTGGTGGAGATGGTGCCTTGAAGTCCCAAGAAGAAGAGGGTCACCCCCCTCTCCTTGTTGTCCTTGAAAGGGACACTTTTTGGCCTCTAGAGGAAGCCTTTGTTTGAGTGTTTGTAGAGCATGTCTTGGCTGTATTTCATGCTTATATTGCCATGTTATAGCTTTGTCTTAAGTTGGTTTTGGTACTCCATTCATGCTTAGCATAGTTGCCATGCAATGCCTCCTTGATCCCTTAACATGTCTTAGGTTGTGTGCCTTTGTTTTAACATGTTTTAAGCTTAGATTTGTGAAGCTTGTGTGCTTATTTTGCCATGTTTTAGGTCTGTCCATAGGTGTTTGGGTTAATCTTGGCATGCTTAGTATAGCTCCTTTGTATTTGAGCTTGTATGCTTCAAGTATGAGAACGTGTAGCATGTGTTGCTTGCATCATTTTGGTGGTTTGGAACCACCTAACATGTTATTTCAGTCCCTTTGGCATGCTCATATGCTTGCCTTAGTTGCCTCTTTGTTGCTTTGAGAGCATGTGTTGTATGCCCTATGTTTTGACCATTGTGCATGCCTTTGAATTCAAACCATTTAGATGCCATCTAGTTGGCCTTTTGGGCTTAGTTTTATGTGTTAAAACTCTGTTTTTGGTCGCCTAAGTCTTGCCATGTGTGATTGTACTAAGTGTAGTCCATTACCTCTTTGGCGAGCCTTGGATGCTTGGGGCCATTGTTGCATGTTTAGCTTGCTTTGTTGATTGGTTTGGCACCATGTTTTACAGGATTTTCAGAGTTTATGATGCATGCTAATTGTCCATACTTAGCCTCTTTAAAATGTGTTTAACAGTTGCCTTGTTTAATGCCTAAGTGTTGGTCCATAACATGTGCGTGTGTGCATGTGTGTTTAAACTTCATTTTTGGGCACTTTGGCCACTATTTTAGGCCTAATTGGAGCTGCCTAATTCATGTGTAAGACCATCATTTGCTTAGTTGTATGCTTACCTTACATGTTGGTACATTGTCCATGTTCATGCTTGCATGCTTGCCCTCATGATCATGTTGCATATTAGCTAACATGCCTAGGTTGCATCGCATCTTGCATGCATGCCTTGCTCCTTGATTTGGTGATAGGAATTGGGCCTTGGTTTGTATGTTTGGTTTGCATTTCATTTGACATGAAAGTGCACACTTGATTCTTTAGGCCATCATGCATGGAAATGCGTGATTGGTGGCCCGAGAATCGAGGCACATACCCCTTTGAGTCGCAAACATGATAGGGGGCATGATTGGTGCATACATGGTTTGAATTGAATTGCCATGCAAGTTTTGCCCTCTGCTGCTGTGAGTTGCAGGTTCTGCAGGCATTGTTTGCCGACCGGCAACATTTCCTGCCGGCCGGCAGTGAATCATCGGCCGATGGGTTCCTTTTGTGCCGGTGGCCACATCCTAGTGCCGGTGGTCATTCTACTTAGCCGGTGGGATCCCCCAGTATACTGAGAGGCACTCCTGAGACTTTGGCAGTTTTCAGAGGAGCAAAGCATGGAAAACAGAGGCAGACTATGCATGGCAGTGCGATTCCGAGAAAATCCCGAGCATGCGCTGCATCTGATCCGCTTCCCGAGGGCTTTACTGTTTTAATTAGATTAATTAATTTGTTAATTTAATTGATCTGTAATATTTAATTAGCTTGCGTAGTTAATTAATCTGTAATATTTATTTGGTCCCTCCGAGCGAGGGCAAATCTGTAATAAGCGTGGGTGAGTGGTGTGCATGTTTTCCAACCCCCACTTCTTTCTTCCCTTTTATTTACCCGCTTACGATGGTAGATTAGAGCACGTTTATTTTAGCATACCTTATGCAATGCATGCGTGCATCCATACATTTGTCTTGCATGCACCGGGCTCGGTACATCAGACAAACTGCATCGTATTTTCAATTCCAAATTGAATACGTGATAATTGTAGCATTTCACATGCCATTTTAGGGTTAGCCGAGCCTACTCTAACTGCATCCTTGCATGTGTTGCATTAGCCACTTAACATGAACTAGGGCATGCATGTTTGCTAACTAGTTTATTGTTTTGGCACGGAGTACGAAGTAAGTATTTATGCTTTAGCATATCACATGCGTGTGAATGTTGCCATGACAGTATGCTTACCATGTGGCTAAATGCTTATATGAGACAAGCTGTTTGAATGCCTGTGGGTGGAGGTCGGATTGTTTGAGTTGGAAAAACTCGTTGAAATCCGTGTTTTAGCCTACTTGCGAGTAGCAAATTCCAAAGCGCTTTTCAAAACAAACGGATATGCAATGCTTGTTTCCAAATTAGGCAATCTAGTCTATACTTGTTTGCTGTGCGCATAACATAGTAATTCTAGGCTAATAACCGGAATAAGAACACATAACGTTTTCAAAATCGGATATCATGGTTAGTAGAGGCCGGTCTTCGGACCGGGCGAAAGGGGGTGCTCATAGCTGACCTTCCCCGATCGTACCCAAGCTCCCGAGCCAAGACAACTTTGGTGATGACGGACACGTGGCCTTCAGCACCGAGTCAGGGTTTCCTAAATTTCCCATTTTAAAAAATATTTAGGTGGCGACTCTGTATCTGGCAAAGCAGTCCATGTTTGGCACTTCTTTCAAAAATCTGTTTTCTCAAAACGATTTGCCAGAGTTGGACTCTTTGGTTCAGATTACGAACCGCAACAAACAAAAAGGGGAGTCCGAACTGTAACCCGTGAGTTCCCTCGCGGGCGTGTTACAGTTTCTGCCGACTTTGCTGGGGATTTAGAGAGCTTGACTCGAACTCGTGATATCCTGTTTTGATTTCATCTATGCGTTTCTTTGCATTGCATGTGCATTGGTGCGCCTAGGACACCGTGTTGTCCATCTGCTATTCCTGAGTGGTTTGCCGGAGGCTTGACTTTGTCAAAGCATGCCATAAGGCTGACCGGTTGCGGGCTCTGCCAGTATGGGAACACAAACCCCGGTTTTACCGGGGCACCCTTTTCGACCATTCGACCTAGTGCATATTCGGAATCCATAGTGACCATTCCAAACTAGGACAGGTTGCTTACCCCGATTTAGGTTGTTTGAAACCGCTGCGTGCGTAGTGAAACCCTAGCTCCTGACAAAATAGGACAGGGAAACCCTACCCCAACATAGGGGTGTATTGGCTCTCTCCTACCTGCTATGTGCTTTTAGAGTGTATCTCTACAGGAACACACATGTCAGTTTGCAAGATTGGGTATCCGGCCTAAGGGCACCAGTAACAGTATTTTGGAGAATCAGTTATCTGTGGGTACCAGATTCAGACATGGGAATAGTGATTCTGGGGAACAGTGATCAGTAGTAGAGTGCAGTTGTTCGTCTACACCCGTGTTTGATCCGTTTGGGGCTGAAATACTACTTGTTTTTCGTTTCAGTTCAGAGATTCAGAAAGTTGGTCCAGAACAGCTAGTGTCTTCTTGTCACGCCCCAAACTCGCCCCTAAAAGTTTGGGCATGACCTAAACAAAACTAGACAAAATAACTTATTATAAAGGATGTTTGGGGCCTGAACGGAAGCATTAATATAATAACATTACATGCAGACATATCCATTGAGCTACTACAATAAGCCAGGATCACATTTCAGACTTACACCTAAGGAAACATGCATGGAATTAAAATATATACACCTTTACAAGTCTAGCCCAGATATTGGGTACATAACACAATATCAAAGACAAACAACTTGAGCTAGAAAAGTATCAGTACAAACTGACAAGTCTAACAAAACTGTATTTGTACGCAAGGGCTTGTCCATGTGCCTGGTTGTTCTTAAGTTGACAAAAGCTAACTGAGGTCGACGCTAGAACTAGCTTCCAAGTTGCTCACCTACAGAATCAGACAAAATTACAAAATGAGTGAAACTCAGTGAATAATAGGACATAAGTAAGGTAAAGTACCGCTGACATAATAAAGTATATAACTGCAAGGCATATGATTAACTATACTCGGTATTTCTATTTCAAACAAACATGAGTCCAGAAGCATATACAGAGCGGCCCTCAGCCCAGAAGGATACAGCATATCACAGAACGTCACAGAATGGCCCTCGGCCCAGAATGTTACACAGAATGGCCCTCGGCCCAGAATGTTACACAGAATGTTACACAGAATGGCCCTCGGCCCAGAATGTTACACAGAATGTTACACAGAATGGCCCTCGGCCCAGAATGTTACACAGAATGGCCCTCGGCCCAGAATGTTACACAGAATGTTACACAGAATGGCCCTCGGCCCAGAATGTTACACAGAATGTTACACAGAATGGCCCTCGGCCCAGAATGTTACACAGAATGGTGTATGGACTCAAGAGGTGGCTCGTACGGATTCTAGAGGTGGCTCCCACTAAAGTGTAGCACTTAGTTCCGTACAGCACTTTGCTCCATACCAGAAGTCAATAAGTCTCATTATGTCATATCATAAACAAAACGAGTAGCATAGCGGAACAACCACAATTGTCCTCAAAACAGACTAGTCTTATAGTCATACAGAGACACACGATTTCTTTTTATCATTCAGATGAGTTAGCGTAATTAGGTTACACATCACAAAGAGTCAATATCAACCATTAATCCCAAAGGTACATAAATACTTCAGTGTCATAATGTTCCTACGTTTCACTTGTTTATCATAAATCAATGTCACTAATTTGCGGATAACAGAATGTGCATGTTTATCTATCAGGATAGTTGTTTTGTAAATAATAGAAAATGATACCAGTTGCTTACAGATGACAGAGGACTAATATACAATATAGACATAACAGAATAATCCCATAGTCATATAGCTGTATGCAGCTTTTTCAACATTCACACTGATTTCCGATTAACATGATGCTAGTGAGATCACTTACAAGAAACAGAGCGTTAGTATCATAATCATTAACATAAGGTAAAATGTACATATAGCATACTATTACTCACAGTGTTGTGGTGGCGTACTAGTTCCTTCTGGAGTGTGCCCTGCACACAATATAACTGATACATTAGTACTCTATCTTTTCAAATCCTTAAGAAGTCATTTCATGTGCCACCACATTTCTTATGCATTTATCACCATCTTAAACTCATCAGAAAAATATTCTAAAGACACCAGGGAGTCAAGCACGAAAAACTGAACAAACACATTTTTCTTTCTGAAAACAGTCCTCCGCTCGAGCGCAAGATTGTCCGCTCGAGCGGACAGGGTAATTCCGAGAAAACTTCTGAGAGATGAATTTCCCCGCTCGAGCGGCCCTGACCTCCGCTCGAGCGGACGACGACCCAGATTCAGGGCAGCCCGATTTCAATCCAAAATTGAGCAACCAAACCTCATTTTTTATGCAAACAAGGTGCAAGACATCAACCTAACATTACCAAAACATGGATTTAAGCTTGATTACAACAATTACACTAACTTAGAGGCTTCAACAACTCAATACTTCCTCAGATTTCCTTTTATCTTTAAGTTATATTCAAGTTCCTCAAATTCCACAAGCATATCACATAGTATTAACATAGATGCATGGAATGATGAGATAAAGCCAAGATTGAAATATAATTTACATACAACACTCAAATTAAGTGCCAACATGATCACTTGAGGAGAAACCCTCATAATTCAAATATGGATCCTACTTAAACCCACATCAACATAAATTACAACT
The DNA here is from genome assembly GCA_036172215.1 of Camellia granthamiana. Taxonomy (NCBI): domain Eukaryota; kingdom Viridiplantae; phylum Streptophyta; class Magnoliopsida; order Ericales; family Theaceae; genus Camellia; species Camellia granthamiana. Next base: position 52,982,087 of record CM069913.1, read on the forward strand.
CTAAATCAAGAAGATCTCTAACTTACCTTGAGTTAAATCACACAATTTCAACAATTTTTGCCAAGTTTCTTGATGATTCACGTTTTTCCCCAATTCTTCCTCTTCACTCCCTCTTCTTTGGTTTTCTTAGTGCCTCACGTTTTTTATCTTAGCCAAAACAAGGCTTAGAGATATTTATGTAAACAAAGGAGCATATAGGACAAAATTGAATCGCTTTAACATTCCGAAATTGAAATTTCGCAAACGTGCTTAATATTACCAGAAAATTACACTGATCACAAATATAAAATCAATTTCAGATAATTAGGTCGTTAAGGCCTCCAATTTCTGATCCGAACAGTCTAAAGGAACAGATACGTTTCTTGTTCAACAGATAGACTTTCTTAACATGGCATAATAAGCATGTAATTGCACATAATAAGGGACTTAAGATATACCAGAATCATGTACGAGGGTCGGGTCATTACACTCTTCCCCCCTTAAATAAGTTTGGTCCTCCAAACTTGTTTCCCCATGTGTCAAAGTAAAGATCTTAGTCGTACATTATAGTTCAATGCTGTCATAGATTCTCACATATTTGGTCCGTACAATTTGTAGGGAGTCCAATATTAACTACAATTATTCCAAAATAAGCGGCCACGTATACATTTCTTGTATAGGATCATACACTAATAGGATAAAGCTATAGGAGTAGTTACGGGCCATACAGAACAGAGCATCCTTTTTTTTTTTTTTTTTTTTTTTAACTGTAGACTTACAGTAAATTTTGTTTCCTGAAGCACAGAATTCATATAATTCACAACCAGAACAATCCATTGTTCGTAGTTCACGTGTAAGTTCCATTAGAGGGTACATATTCAACTCGCTCCAGTCGTAAGTCCCTGGGGAAACATCTACCATAAAGCACTCAAAGACGAATTACCAATCAAGGTCATATTTAGTTCCAAAGGAAATCAGTGACGTGTCTCTGATTCTGAAAGCATATTGGAATTATAACAGATAGCTGTTGGTTCAGACTAATGGGCAATAAACGGATACACAGTTTAGCATGATAAAAGGAGTCATACTCTGAAATAAATAGTTATGCCATTAGTAAATATCATACAAGTTTATAAATTTATATAGACATATTCTTATAATCATTTAATCATACCAGTTATCCGGCTAATTCATTAACATAAGCAAAATATTCCGTTCTTCCTTACATGCAGATTCTATCTGATCCATTCATAAAGTCAAATTTTCCTTAAATATCCAATCCTACTCCTTCCATTTCCATAATGTCAGAATATAATACACTATATTCCCTTTCCCCACTTGTTCTATCAGAATTCACGACAGTATGCAAAACAACTTACATTATAATCTTTACATATGCATAGAGATTCATTTGACAATTTACAATGTTTATACAGAAGCATAACACAGAAATGATCTATCAACTTAAACACAGATGCAGGATTCTAGTCCTTGCAGTCAGTTATCAGATCACCAATTATTTAAGGTGAATGTCAATTAGTCTATTGTTTTGTTTTTTTGCACGTTCTACATGGACAGGCACGGATCATAACCGGAATTCCTTATGTTATCCGACTCCTCCTTAAAAGAAGTCCCAATGGCAGATTACAGGTTCGACATAAACAAAGCAGGGATCAGATCACAAATTATACATAACAAACAAATTCAAAACATAATGTAGTAGATAATAGAATATTTCCTATCATATCATGTCATTAGTACATTTAACAAAATAAATAGTTCACATTCTAATGAGTCAAACTTTTGCTTTCATGCTGTAACTTTAAACAGCTCGGGTCCCTACATAACACAACAGAATAATCTCAACCTCGTACAGATACCTTCATTATAGATGAATATCAGGCCATTTATTCATTAGACGTTTTTTGTTCATTAGTGGCACTACAGAAGAATTCCAAAATCATACAGAGTTACAATCCAACATGCAACGTAGTTAGCCAAAGAAGCAGTGTATCCAGTTACTTTTCGTACATAGGTACTAGTAGATCCATTTACAAATTCATAAATCCCCATTAAACATAGCACAGTCAGCAATGTCATACCTAAACAGACGATAATATTTTATCTAAAAACAAAAATCATTAACACAACATATTCCCAATTCTCTTTGTTTGTGTCCGAATTCACATTATGATGCAGAACAGTTTGCACTTGAGGGCTTTCACAATCTTAAATCGTGAACATATATAAACAGGATACAATGTGGGTGAGGTTCCTCATGTCGTTCAACCATTTTGTATAAGAAATCTTGGTCATGAATTGTTGATTATACATAACAAAACACAATACAAGCTTCAAATTTTCATAAACAACCCCTCAGTCCCTATCAGACATTGATAATAAATATGTCAGCTCACAAATTCACGGTCAGTCTTCACATGTCCAAACACAACTAATAGGCATATCATTCTCTTATTCCAATCAGTTCGTCTCAACACACTACAAAACGTCATGCAAAACTTATTCCTGTCAGAAAGTCTAATTACAAGCACCCCGCAGATTTAAACATTGCTATAATACGGGAAATTATTCAGCTGAACAGATGCTAGGAAGCACAATCGTTTGTTATTATTTCCACAAATATCAATTAATCCATCAATAACAACCAATAACATAGAAATGCACTTCATCATGGACACATAAATTATCTTACCAGTCAACTCGAATCCTTACCCCACTTCTACTAGCAACTTTGTTGATCCAATTCCACCTGCTTGCTTATACAGTCTACCAACAATTTTCTTTTCTTGTCTTCTTCTTCTTCTTCTTCTTCTTCTTCTTCTTTTTCTTTTTTTTTTTTTGACTCAGCGGAGGTAGAATCCTTTATTCTTACTCTCGTCATATTCTGCACAATAATCATTATTCAGTAGACATAATTCAAACTTGTTAGTCTTATCAGAGTACTCTTAACGTTGCTATCGGTCTGTCATATATTTTCTGGATGTCATGCAAGATGCCTAAAACTTTTCTAGACATCCTAAAGCTCAATGGATCCGTGTGTGAGATAGCAACTCGTGCTCTGATACCACTTGTCACGCCCCAAACTCGCCCCTAAAAGTTTGGGCATGACCTAAACAAAACTAGACAAAATAACTTATTATAAAGGATGTTTGGGGCCTGAACGGAAGCATTAATATAATAACATTACATGCAGACATATCCATTGAGCTACTACAGTAAGCCAGGATCACATTTCAGACTTACACCTAAGGAAACATGCATGGAATTAAAATATATACACCTTTACAAGTCTAGCCCAGATATTGGGTAAATAACACAATATCAAAGACAAACAACTTGAGCTAGAAAAGTATCAGTACAAACTGACAAGTCTAACAAAACTGTATTTGTACGCAAGGGCTTGTCCATGTGCCTGGTTGTTCTTAAGTTGACAAAAGCTAACTGAGGTCGACGCTAGAACTAGCTTCCAAGTTGCTCACCTACAGAATCAGAAAAAATTACAAAATGAGTGAAACTCAGTGAATAATAGGACATAAGTAAGGTAAAGTACCACTAACATAATAAAGTATATAACTGCAAGGCATATGATTAACTATACTCGGTATTTCTATTTCAAACAAACATGAGTCCAGAAGCATATACAGAGCGGCCCTCAGCCCAGAAGGATACAGCATATCACAGAACGTCACAGAATGGCCCTCGGCCCAGAATGTTACACAGAATGGCCCTCGGCCCAGAATGTTACACAGAATGTTACACAGAATGGCCCTCGGCCCAGAATGTTACACAGAATGGTGTATGGACTCAAGAGGTGGCTCGTACGGATTCTAGAGGTGGCTCCCACTAAAGTGTAGCACTTAGTTCCGTACAGCACTTTGCTCCATACCAGAAGTCAATAAGTCTCATTATGTCATATCATAAACAAAACGAGTAGCATAGCGGAACAACCACAATTGTCCTCAAAACAGACTAGTCTTATAGTCATACAGAGACACACGATTTCTTTTTATCATTCAGATGAGTTAGCGTAATTAGGTTACACATCACAAAGAGTCAATATCAACCATTAATCCCAAAGGTACATAAATACTTCAGTGTCATAATGTTCCTACGTTTCACTTGTTTATCATAAATCAATGTCACTAATTTGCGGATAACAGAATGTGCATGTTTATCTATCGGGATAGTTGTTTTGTAAATAATAGAAAATGATACCAGTTGCTTACAGATGACAGAGGACTAATATACAATATAGACATAACAGAATAATCCCATAGTCATATAGCTGTATGCAGCTTTTTCAACATTCACACTGATTTCCGATTAACATGATGCTAGTGAGATCACTTACAAGAAACAGAGCGTTAGTATCATAATCATTAACATAAGGTAAAATGTACATATAGCATACTATTACTCACAGTGTTGTGGTGGCGTACTAGTTCCTTCTGGAGTGTGCCCTGCACACAATATAACTGATACATTAGTACTCTATCTTTTCAAATCCTTAAGAAGTCATTTCATGTGCCACCACATTTCTTATGCATTTATCACCATCTTAAACTCATCAGAAAAATATTCTAAAGACACCAGGGAGTCAAGCACGAAAAACTGAACAAACACATTTTTCTTTCTGAAAACAGTCCTGCGCTCGAGCGCAAGATTGTCCGCTCGAGCGGACAGGGTAATTCCGAGAAAACTTCTGAGAGATGAATTTCCCCGCTCGAGCGGCCCTGACCTCCGCTCGAGCGGACGACGACCCAGATTCAGGGCAGCCCGATTTCAATCCAAAATTGAGCAACCAAACCTCATTTTTTATGCAAACAAGGTGCAAGACATCAACCTAACATTACCAAAACATGGATTTAAGCTTGATTACAACAATTACACTAACTTAGAGGCTTCAACAACTCAACACTTCCTCAGATTTCCTTTTATCTTTAAGTTATATTCAAGTTCCTCAAATTCCACAAGCATATCACATAGTATTAACATAGATGCATGGAATGATGAGATAAAGCCAAGATTGAAATATAATTTACATACAACACTCAAATTAAGTGCCAACATGATCACTTGAGGAGAAACCCTCATAATTCAAATATGGATCCTACTTAAACCCACATCAACATAAATTACAACTCTAAATCAAGAAGATCTCTAACTTACCTTGAGTTAAATCACACAATTTCAACAATTTTTGCCAAGTTTCTTGATGATTCACGTTTTTCCCCAATTCTTCCTCTTCACTCCCTCTTCTTTGGTTTTCTTAGTGCCTCACGTTTTTGATCTTAGCCAAAACAAGGCTTAGAGATATTTATGTAAACAAAGGAGCATATAGGACAAAATTGAATCGCTTTAACATTCCGAAATTGAAATTTCGCAAACGTGCTTAATATTACCAGAAAATTACACTGATCACAAATATAAAATCAATTTCAGATAATTAGGTCGTTAAGGCCTCCAATTTCTGATCCGAACAGTCTAAAGGAACAGATACGTTTCTTGTTCAACAGATAGACTTTCTTAACATGGCATAATAAGCATGTAATTGCACATAATAAGGGACTTAAGATATACCAGAATCATGTACGAGGGTCGGGTCATTACACTTCTCCTTGCTGAGGCAGAACTTAGCATGACACAGAATTCAGAAGAGATCGTGGTCATGACGGCCGCGTTGGATCAAGGAATCACCCTACACAGTGAGACTACTGTTGATATGCCACATCCACCCAGATCACCGATTGCGCACCCGGTCTGGACCCCCCAGCTATAACAGGCTCGCGAGCCCACCACATTCGAGCTAATGGGTATGATAGGTGATCTCCAAAGATCCGTGGCGGATCTCGCCTATGGAATGTCTGCTTCGCCACCAGCCGCACCATATGCCGGAGGCTTTGTACCCCAGGAGCCCCCACTATTGGGACGGATTGTAATTGAACTCAGCCAACCGGAGATGGCCTCCAGCTATGGCAACGACGTACCCACTCAAACCCTAGATCAGGCTGAGGCCAGAGACAAAGGCAAGATGAAAGCAGATGCCGATCCCATCGAACAACTGCTGTGGGCAGTAGAGGCTTTGAAAGCCGGGGGAATGAGCAAGCAACAGGTATCTGCAGTTGTGTCAAAAGCTGTGGAGGACGCTTTCCCCACTCCGCCTGAGGGCAGTTCCAGTCAATCAGAGAACCGGGATAGGCCCCGTCATGCCAAAACAGTTCTTCCCACTCCCAACCTTGCATCCAGAAAGGATCAGAAAGTCAAGGCTGCACCTGCCGATCCGTTCGCTAGTGCATCTAGCAAGAGTGCTCAGGCTCCAAAGTACCTGCCTCGAGGGCGCCGAGTCTTCCATCCTCTCTACATGCCTTTGTCTAGGGCACTTTTGATTTTGGCCAAAAAGGGGCATCTTACACCTCTTGAGCCCCGACCCCTACCGAAGAATCTCCCTGCCACGCATGACACCACTATGTACTGTGCGTACCATCAGCAGACTGGTCACGCTACCGATAACTGCTTCCGCCTCCGTTATGAGGTGCAGGATTTGATTGACAACGAGGTTATCCTTCCGCCTACCTCGGCCAAGTCAGTCACTACAGAGTTCTTGGATTTTGAGGATACCGATAGTGCAAGTATGTAATCAGAAGGTGAACCACCTGCGGGCAGTGCCTGATGCATTTTTTTTTGGATGTGGCGCTGGCACGCATTTTTTTTGAGCATCTGTCAGTGCTAATCTTGTAAATTCTGACTTGGGTGTCGAGTCAGCCTTTTATTTTGTTTTGAGTCTGTCCCTCTGTATTGAGTCAGTCCTTTTGCTTACGGGTCTGTCTTGTTGTAATGAGTCAGTCCCTCTTGTATAATATACCAGGTGATTTCGGGGTTGTTGCCTCAAACACCGTTTTGTCTTGTAATCAGTTGTTTTTGCTTTTTGAGTCTGTTGCTGCCGAGGAGCCAGTTATACCAACAAATATGAATGAAACAGCCGCGGCTATCACATTTCCGTACTTGTTGCTATTTGAGTCAGCCGTGCCAGACGATGTGAATGGAACGACAGTACATACCACCTACTCTCTTGTGCCTTAAACATCGTTGTAATGACCTAAGCTTTTCATAAAACCCCTTTTTGAACACTGCGGTGATGAAAACGAAGAGGAAGTAATTCCTCGGGTTTTGCAAAATTTTGATCATTTTGAGGAAAAGAGAGGCATGCTAAGCTTTTAATGAATGAAATCATGCTTGTCGGCGTGAGTACTGAGAAGGATCCTGGTTTGGTCTAGACTGGTTCCACACTATCTTCAGCGCGAGCGATGTGTCGTTTTCTTAAAAACTTTTAAAAACAAAATGTTTTGCGCGGTCCTGTGAAGAGGTGTGTGGAATCGCTCTTGAGATTGTGCAGCCTAGGATCGCTCTCAGCCTCAAGTTTCAACCCGTTCGTTTTGAACCTCGAACTCATTCAGAACGTTCAACGGTCAATTATCAGAAGAGGCTTGTGTGGCCAGATTTGAAGCAGCCCTCGAACAAGAGGCACCGAAATCAGAGCAAGAAGATTGGATCTTACCAGAAGAAGCTGGTGGAACAATCGTGATGGGTTCTTCTGCAAATCGTTGCAATAGTCACTCTCCTAGATACAGAGAGGCTTCAATCTCAAAAACCATTTGGCATGGACTTGCTACACTTTTTACCCTTTGAGAGGCTCTCTGGGCCGAAAACCCGGAAGGGCGACCCAGGCAAAAGTTAGAGCAAAAGAAAAATACAAAAAAAGAAGAGAAAAAAAAAGAGCAAAAACAAAATTCAAAAATAACAAGAAAGAGCAAAAAAAAAGAGCAAAAAAAAATTCAAAAATAACAAGAAAGAAAAAAGAAAAAAGCAAAAAAGAAGAAGAAGAAGAAAAAGAAAAGAAAAGAAGAAGAAGAAAAACATAGCTCGCAAGGTCGAAAACCTGCAACAGGTGCCTTGGCAAAAGTTAGAGCCTAAACAGTGAAGGTTAAAATACACGAGTGTACCTTAACCGGAACTACGTAAGGCTTGATTCCCATGTTTGGGATACGTAGGCAACTTCATCCTGAAGTCCAGCCCCCAACGCTTCCATAGCGTCTCAGTCCATGTCATAGTTTTGATCACTTTTGCCTCCTCCAAATCCGATGTCTCGATTGCAGCAACCTGGAACTATCTGATCAACTTCCTCTTGAAGTCCAACCACCAACGCCTTCCAGGTGACTGTGTCCATATATTGATTCAAACCGTCTTCGTCTCCTCCACGTCCGAGGGTCCGATCGTCCTCAACAAGGACTGGCTTACAACGTGCCGCGGCATCATCCAAACAAGGGGCAACTTTCCGTTGCCATGCATTGCCATGAGGTGCCCTGAGATGCCGTCCAAACCAGGGGCAACTTTCCGTTGCCTTATCTCCCCTTCAAGCCAGGGGCAATTTTCCATCGTTCCCGATCCGAGGTTGCGCATCTCGAGGGTAAGTTTCGTGCTCGTTGAGCATTGATTGTTTGCAAAAATAGTTTTTGAAAATTTTTACTGAAGTTGACTATTTTCATGAAAACTATTTCATTTTTCAAATTTGGACCATGTTTGGACCTGAAAGGGAAAATTTTCAGTGCTCATAGCCTGACTTGCATGATTTTCAAATCAAAAATCGAACGAGTATGTTAATCCAACTCTCTTTTTGATCAAAACTGTTTTAGGAAGAAAACAAAGAATGGTCAAAGTGACGAACTAGGGGCACAATTGAGTCAGGTCTTCTGTTTTTCCCCCATCAACATATTCGCCAGAAAGGCACTCTATTCACTGGAAGGAAATAGCCGTGAGCTAATAGTGCTGGGCGTGAACCTGCGACTTCCTATTCACCCATCAACCACCCTAGGGAGGGATAAAAAAATGAGAGAATAAAGAATAGAGAGGTGTAAGCAGAGAGAGAAGTGAGAAAAGGGTGTTGAGAGAAAAACCGAGCCTGAGGACCGAGTGATGTGAGCATCACAAATCAGAAAGGGTGGGAATAATACCCGGAGGAATTGGCTCCTCGAGATTTGAGGTCTTTTTGTAAACATGTCCGTGTGTCGTGTCTTTTGATTTGTCGGTCTTGATTTTGGCTTTGAGTCTTTTCCGAGTGTGTCTCGTTGTGTTCAGGTCGTGTGCCTTTTTGTTTCTTTGCTTGAGTCTTTCCCGCTGTGTTCGGTTTCAGGCTCGATACCCCGGTTGAAAACCCTTCTTTATTTCAAAAAATCGTTTGTGCTCAGAATGCTGTGCCATCCTCTACATTCGCGCGAAATAAGAGAAGAAAAGGGAAAAATTGGGACATCCGAGTGTGTTTCAACTGCAACCGTGTCAGCTTTTGTGGTCCGTCTTGTCAGATTGGGGCTGTCTGTCCAGGGTTTGCTACGTGCAGAATGAACCGAGTACTGTATTATGGGCTATATGCAGATCAATCCCCAGTAGAGTATGGGCTGTGTATTCAGTTTGAGCAGTGGTTTGTATAAGTTGTTTGCTATTAGCTGGTCAGTTATTTGATTAGTACAGTGCAAGCATTCAATTTTCAGACAACAGATCAATATCATTTACATTTGAGGTGTAATATGATGCAATGCAATGCAAAGTATGAAATGCACAGATATAACACTTTTTCAGACAAAAAGTTTGTTTCATTTCATATCATCTTTTTCAAGTACATAAGTTTTGGAAACAAAATCTGCCTGCGGTAGTACAAAGTACCCTAGCTACAAAAGGAGAAAAGAAAAAAAAACAGCAAAAATCTGTATCAAATGTCAAAAATGGCCCCGGAGCTATCAATCCGTCCTCGCCCTCTTCCTGGGCAGAAGCCCAGGAGCATCACCAGGAGCATCGCCGTATGAGCCTGAGCCCGAGCTGTCCCCGGTCTCCTCTTCCGACGACCCCGCCTCCGCCTCTGTCTCTGCCTCATCATCTGGAACCGGAGCCCGCGAGCTGCTCCCGACATGTGTGCGCCCCCCTCTAGTGCGGGGATATACCCTGCCATCCCGAGTAGAAATGGGAGGTCCAGCCGGAGCACCGCCCACCGGAGGAATCTGGAAGGGAGGCTGAAAAAGTATGAAAGGCGAATGCATCAGTATACTGTGAACAGTTTATCAGTGCAGAATGCAGTGTATGAGTACAGTGTATGTGAATGCCGTGAACAGTTTATCAGTGCAGAATGCAGTGTATAAGTACAGTGTATGTGAATGCCGTGAGCAGTGAATCAGTACAGTATAGAATGCAGTGTATGAGTACAGTGTATGTATGCCGTGGGCAGTGAATCAGTATAGAAAGCTATGTATGGGTACAGTCTGTGGATGCCGTGAGCCGCGAATCAATGCAGGGTATCAGATGCCGTGAGGGCCGGATATCCAGTATAGTGTTGTGCATCAGATTATGTAAAACAGTGTGTGTATGGTTTGAGGCTGTGGTTAGAAAGAACATACCGGGATGCTGTAAAGGGCTAGGAGGTCGAATGTCCGCTGTAGCATCCCCATCATGGAGGCATTCATCTCCAATGACTGTCGGGTATACTCAGAAGACGCCTGCAAAAGTATCAGATGCATCAGTATTCTGTGGAATATCAAATAAACTGAAATGAAATGACTGTACGAACATGCAGTAATACATACCGGAGGCAAGTCGGGGATACCGACAAACTCGTGATCAGCCGGCGGAGGAGCGAAGGGGATCTGATAGGTCACCCCACCCTGCCCTTGGAAAGTCAATGAAGCGGGCAGAGCAGGCTAACCGGTCCCTCGCCCCCGCTGAACTCCGCCCCTGCCACGGACTCGAGCCCTCCTCGGCGCTCCCCCTCCAGCCCCCGCTCCCACTCCAGCCGCTGGCGCCGCTGGTCTCTCCCTCTCCGCTCGGCGGCCGCCGCTCAGAGGTCGCATGATGAAGGTTCGAACGTACTTCGAGTAATCGCCCTCGCCTCTGATGTCCTCTGCCTCCCAGCCAAGGGTGTAGTCTGCCATCTGATCGGCGGTGAATCTCTCGGTATCCCGCATGTGCTCAGGAGGGTGCACCGAGACTATCTGCTCAGGTAAGCCTAGGGTCTGGCGCAAGAAACGCTCGCCCAGGTACCAAGCCCGATAGACCGGGCCCTCGAGCAGAATCCGGTAACGCGAGGTCTCATTAGCACCAGCAAATCGATCCCGCATCATGGCTGGCAAAGGAGCCCAGGGCTGCCAGGTGATCTGAAATTGAAATACAGTTTGTTATCTATTGTTATTGAAACATGTAGTGGAAAGATGAAGCTTAAATGAATTGCAAGTAGAACATACCTCTGCGGGGGTGATGGTATCGAAGTAGCGGCGGAAGAAGCTAAATGTCTCGTGAGGCCTCCGCACGCACCTCCCGTCGAAACGGCGTGAAAAAGGGACGACCAGAGGAGTCTCTGCATCGGGTACAGGAGCGAGCCTAGGAAAGTAGGCATAAACCCACAACTGCAAGATAAATACCAGTGCATTTATCAGATAAAGCAGAATATAGAATAAAAGCAGAAATAGCAGAGCCATGTGTTGTGCAGTGTATTGTGCAGAGTGTACAGTGTGAGCAGTGTACAGTCAGTGTAAAGCAGAGTATGTGTGTGCCGTGTGCACAGTATACAGCAAGTGTAAAGCAGACTACAGTGTGTGCAGTGTGTAGAATACAGAAAATATAGAACTGAAATGTAAAGCAGAGAAGAAATGTACCTCCCAAGCACGCCAGTAACCCCCGAGCAACTGTCCGCTGCCACGGGAGGCGGAGCTCATATATCCATAAAGGGTGGCCAGAGCGGCCCCACCCCAGTCATAACGTAAGATGTCCCTGACGTCCACCAGTGCGCTGAGCAGGCAGAGAGGCACTGTGTTCGCCCGGTCGGCGAAGATGGTCGTCCCAAACAGGAACATAAGGAAACCGCGTGCGTATCTCTCCACGGCCTCTGGGGTCATCGGGGCTGCATCAACAAGGAGGGGCTGGACCCTGAACTGCACCTCGAACCAGGAGTATCGAACAAAGCCGGGACGCGCAAGAGGCGGTGCCGCGCTGAGCAAGTAGACCTAAGCCGCGGTCCACTCGTCCATGTCAATGTCAAAGGGGATCGGATCACCCCCTACCCCGATGCCTGTGAGCATCGAGAAATCGTAAGGGGTCATCGTCATGTCCCCAGTCGTAGACAAATGAAATGAATTGGTGGTGTCCCACCACCTCTCCACCAGAGCGGCGAGGAGAGGTCTGCACGTAGTGAGCCTGGAGAGTCCTCTGCAGAATGCGCCAAAGCCGGCCTGGTCTACGATGCGGCGAACTGCGTCGGGTAGCTCGGCGTACCACTCACGAGCGACGGTATTCCCATACCCGCGAATGGTATGGGAATCTCCCTGTTTTCAAACAAATAGTTACGAAGCAATATAAAATATACAGTCTTGAAGAAATAGTGAATCAGTGCAAATCTAGCATGCGTGCAAGTTTATCAGATTCAAACAGATACCGGGTGCCGGTGTGCTTACAGTGAACTACAACGTGTGATACGTCAGCGTGTTTGAGTGGTTCAGTGTAAATTTGGCATGCGTGCATATTTTCAGATGCAAACAGATACCGGGTGCCAGTGTACTTACAGTGAACTACAACGTGTGATGCGTCAGCGTGTTTGAGTGGTTCAGTGCAAATTTGGTATGCGTGCATATTTTCAGGTTCGAACAGATACCGGGTGCCGGTGTGCTTACAGTAAACTACAACGTGTGATGCGTCAGCGTGTTCGAGTGATTCAAGGCAAATATAGCATGCGCGCATGTTTTCAGATTCAAACAGGTATCGGGCAATGGTGTTTGCAGTGAAATACGATGTGTGCCGTGGTTTGAGTGGTTCAAGGCTAGTGCAGTGTGTGCATGTGTCAGTCTTAAACAAATAATCAGTTGCAAACGCGTTTGTAATCGATTACAATATACAGTGTATCAGTGTATCGGCACTAAGCAGTTAAAGACTATAATCAATTATGGCAATTGGTAGTTAAAAAATTCTACATTTCAGAAATTAAAGCAAAGAAAGAAGGTTACCTTGGAAGCGCCGGAGGATAGGTGGGAGGCAGGCTCACATAGCAGGAGCTCGGGATCCAACGCCATGTCGAAACTCCTAAACTGGCGTAGTCCGTCGGGTGGTAGAACATGAATCGCCGACCGGTAGGTCGCCGGGTCGAACGGGCGCTCGCTCAACGGGAGGAGCTCGACCCCGGGATCCATCTCGTGATCCGAGGGAGTCCCACCGCATGGAATGTCGTCCGCCATGTCGGGAATGATGAGAAAATGGTCAAGGAATGAAAATCGGGTCGGAATACGAAGAGTCAACCGAAAAGTCAACTCCCGGGAGGGTGGAAGATGGCCGGAAAGGTTGGGATGTGAAAAAGGTGTGAAACTCGAGAGAAACTCGAGGGGAACAAGTCCCAAAAAGCGGAAATAGCAAAGGATGCACTGAAATGAGATTTCGATCGGTCGAAAATGTCCGAAACGCGAAGAACTTCGCAAATCCGACGACGAAAAGGGCGCGAGAACGCAAAGAAACGGAGAAAAGAGGAGAGAAAGAGACTCTAGAGAGAGAGAGAGAGTTTGTTTTCGGCGGAGGAGAAGTGAAGAATAGGGTTTAGAAACCCTATTTTAAAACACCCATGGTGAAATGCCGAATCTGCCCCGATCCAGGAACTTTTTGCCGGTCGGCAATATTTTGTGCCGGCCGACAGAATATTGTGCCGATGGAATTATTTTGTAGCCGGTGGACAGCCGGTGGCTTCCCCTTCCGGCCGGTGGTGTTCCCACAACCTTCTTTAGGCCATATGAGTGGTTTTTGGTCTTCATAGCTCGAGAAAGTGCAAGAAAGTGTATCTCCGATGCTCAACCGGCCTCTGTTTTGACCTTGGACCGTGTCTTCTGTGCGTGGCACTCAAATTCATGCAATATTGTATCCTTTTGTATCCTTTTGCCTTTTACAAGATTCAAAAGTTGCCCCGCGTGCGTTGCATGCATTCATCATGTTGTCTGGTGCATTGCGTCGCGCCGTCATGCATATCCCTCATGCATTGTCATGCATTTTATTACAAGCGTTGTCATGCATTGTCATGCACCTCAATACATACGTCGCCTCGCACACCATTCGTGTTGTCGTCGCCTCGCACATCATTCGTGTTGTCATTGCCTCGCGCATCATTTGTGTTGTCGTGCATCTCCTTGTTTTGCATTATCATGCATTTCAAAAAGAAAAGAAAAAGAAGAAAAAAAAAACGTAAAACGTACGTTGTCGTGCACTCGAGCACACTTGCATTGTTTTACATTTCGTGTGGCATGCGTGTCACACTTGCATTGTTTTACATTTCGTGTGGCATGCGTGTCACACTTGCATTGTTTTGCATTTCGTGTGGCATCAATGAGGTATGCGTGCCTCATCTCATTTTGCATTTGAGGTATGCATGCCTCATTTGCATCTCATTTTGCATTTGTGGTATGCGTGCCTCATTTGCATTTCATTTGCATTTGTGGTATGCGTGCCTCATTTGCATTTCATTTCATTCCAATGAGGGATGCGTGCCTCATTTCATTTTCATTTCATTGTATTTTCATTTCATTTGCATTTGAGGTATGCATGCCTCATTTCATTTTCATTTTCATTGCATTTTCATTTCATTTGCATTTGTGGTATGCGTGCCTCATTTGCATTTCATTTGCATTTCATTTCATTTCTAATGAGGTACGCGTGCCTCATTTTCATCTCATTTGCATTTGTGGTATGCGTGCCTCATTTGCATTTCATTTCATTTCTAATGAGGTACGCGTGCCTCATTTTCATTTCATTTGCATTTGTGGTATGCGTGCCTCATTTGCATTTCATTTCATTTCTAATGAGGTACGCGTGCCTCATTTTCATCTCATTTGCATTTGTGGTATGCGTGCCTCATTTGCATTTCATTTGCATTTCATTTGCATTTGTGGTATGCGTGCCTCATTTGCATTTCATTTGCATTTCATTCCATTCCAATGAGGTATGCGTGCCTCATTTGCATCTCATTTTGCATTTGTGGTATGCATGCCTCATTTGCATTTCATTTGCATTTGAGGTATGCGTGCCTCATTTGCATTTCATCTCCATTCCAATGAGGTATGCGTGCCTCATTTCATTTTCATTTCATTTCATTTTCATTTCATTGCATTTCATTTGCATTTCATCTCCATTCCAATGAGGTATGCGTGCCTCATTTGCATTTCATTCCATTCCAATGAGGTATGCGTGCCTCATTTCATTTTCATTTCATTGTATTTTCATTTGCATTTCATCTCCATTCCAATGAGGTATACGTGCCTCATTTGCATTTCATTCAATTCCCATGAGGTATGCGTGCCTCATTTGCATTTCATTTGCATTTCATCTCCATTCCAATGAGGTATGCGTGCCTCATTTGCATTTCATTCCATTCCAATGAGGTATGCGTGCCTCATTTGCATTTCATTCCATTCCAATGAGGTATGCGTGCCTCATTTGCATTTCATCTCCATTCCAATGAGGTATGCGTGCCTCATTTGCATTTCATCTCCATTCCAATGAGGTATGCGTGCCTCATTTGCATTTCATTCCATTTCAATGAGGTATGCGTGCCTCATTTGCATTTCATTCCATTTCAATGAGGTATGCGTGCCTCATTTGCATTTCATCTCAATTCCCATGAGGTATGCGTGCCTCATTTGCATTTCATTTGTATCATTCCATTCCAATGAGGTATGCGTGCCTCATTTGCATTTCACTCCATTCCAATGAGGTATGCGTGCCTCATTTGCATTTCATCTCAATTCCCATGAGGTATGCGTGCCTCATTTGTATTTCATTTTACATCATTTGTGGTATGCGTGCCTTATTTGTGACACGTGTGTCTCATTTCTCATTAGCATTGGCATGCGTGCCTCGCTAGCATTGGCATGCGTGCCTCATTTGCATTGTCATGCATACTGCTAACGATATCATACTTGTTAAGTTTGTTTTCTTTTCAGGCACGATATTGTATGTACGGTTCATTTGAAGCTGGCGCGACCAGACGAGCCGGGCAGGTATTGTATCCTCCGAGTGAAACGTATTGAGAATTGCATAATTCTCTTACACCCTTTCTGCAATATGGTGTAGCTCGGTGTATGATAGCTTAAAACTGTTGCATGTGTGCTTCGTTACAGCTTTCTCTACATGATCATAAGTTATGCTCGGCTTCGTGCATTGTCTTGCATTTTGCCCCTGCCTTCGAGCGCATATCTTACTTGTCTTTGTATGTTTGTCTAAGTCTTCGGCCTTGTCAAAAATGGGTCGTCTCTGGGCTTTGACATTCACTCCCGTCATTGTTATAACTTTCGAGTTCTGTCAAAGAGGGGCAACTGTAGACACCCCATTTTTGACCGTCCTCAAGACTTGGACGTCACCGTTGGAACACTCGGTGATCATCCTTGTTTGTGTTCGTTTGGAGTTCCCGGAGGTCTCGGCTACGCGCCTTGCCTCAGGATCTCCAAACTCGACCGTTTTGTGTCTGGTTTTGCACCAAACACTTGTGCTTTGCCTTGAAGGGGCAGGGAATGCCTTGTGAGGCATCCCCACACATCACCGGCCGTGGCTAGAGGCCACCGGCCGGAGTTTTATGCCATCGGCAATATATTGTGCCGGTCGGCACTATTTGTTGCCGGCCGGCAGCAAATTTTGTCAAAATGACATTTTTGGCCAGCCGACTACTGTTCAGCTGCTTTTTCAGATATTTTATTACAGCTGTCTGGCATTGGCTCCCCCTCCATACACGTGTATGGAGGGATGCCCCTCTTGGTTGCTTAACTTGTAAGCATTACAAGTTTGGCTCCTCTATAAGAGGAGCCCTTCCCCCTTGGCTTTAGGGTTGGCTTTTTAGTAAGAAAACAACTCAGAGCAAGCTCTGGTTTTAGGGTTTGAGTTCCATTCATATCCTATCTCTATATCTCCCTTGTGTGTGTTCTAGGTGCTTTGTGTCTTACTATTGCACACAAACACCTAGTCTTTCACTTTTTCTTGGTTTCTTCAAGGACCAGAGCTTGTTCTTGAGGTCTTTGGTTGGATTTGAGCTCAAAGAGGCAACAATATCAACATTTGTGAAGAAGTTCTTCAAGGGTAAGAAACTAGTCCTTTATTCCCCATTCTTGCATCCTATTTCTACCTATCTTAGAGCTGTTTTTGTGCTTAGTGTATAACATAAAAAAAGTTCTATTTTTAGGCCCTCTTGATTGTTTGTTAAGAGTGTTTTGTGGTTTGGGTGTGTTTGACCACCCTTAGGCCTTGAAAGGCCCCCATTTTGTGCTATTTTGGTGAGTTTCGAGACTTTGGTGTTTGGGCCTCTTCACCACTGAAATCTTGAGGGATTTCAGTGGTGGAGATGGTGCCTTGAAGTCCCAAGAAGAAGAGGGTCACCCCCCTCTCCTTGTTGTCCTTGAAAGGGACACTTTTTGGCCTATAGAGGAAGCCTTTGTTTGAGTGTTTGTAGAGCATGTCTTGGCTGTATTTCATGCTTATATTGCCATGTTATAGCTTTGTCTTAAGTTGGTTTTGGTACTCCATTCATGCTTAGCATAGTTGCCATGCAATGCCTCCTTGATCCCTTAACATGTCTTAGGTTGTGTGCCTTTGTTTTAACATGTTTTAAGCTTAGATTTGTGAAGCTTGTGTGCTTATTTTGCCATGTTTTAGGTCTGTCCATAGGTGTTTGGGTTAATCTTGGCATGCTTAGTATAGCTCCTTTGTATTTGAGCTTGTATGCTTCAAGTATGAGAACGTGTAGCATGTGTTGCTTGCATCATTTTGGTGGTTTGGAACCACCTAACATGTTATTTCAGTCCCTTTGGCATGCTCATATGCTTGCCTTAGTTGCCTCTTTGTTGCTTTGAGAGCATGTGTTGTATGCCCTATGTTTTGACCATTGTGCATGCCTTTGAATTCAAACCATTTAGATGCCATCTAGTTGGCCTTTTGGGCTTAGTTTTATGTGTTAAAACTCTGTTTTTGGTCGCCTAAGTCTTGCCATGTGTGATTGTACTAAGTGTAGTCCATTACCTCTTTGGCGAGCCTTGGATGCTTGGGGCCATTGTTGCATGTTTAGCTTGCTTTGTTGATTGGTTTGGCACCATGTTTTACAGGATTTTCAGAGTTTATGATGCATGCTAATTGTCCATACTTAGCCTCTTTAAAATGTGTTTAACAGTTGCCTTGTTTAATGCCTAAGTGTTGGTCCATAACATGTGCGTGTGTGCATGTGTGTTTAAACTTCATTTTTGGGCACTTTGGCCACTATTTTAGGCCTAATTGGAGCTGCCTAATTCATGTGTAAGACCATCATTTGCTTAGTTGTATGCTTACCTTACATGTTGGTACATTGTCCATGTTCATGCTTGCATGCTTGCCCTCATGATCATGTTGCATATTAGCTAACATGCCTAGGTTGCATCGCATCTTGCATGCATGCCTTGCTCCTTGATTTGGTGATAGGAATTGGGCCTTGGTTTGTATGTTTGGTTTGCATTTCATTTGACATGAAAGTGCACACTTGATTCTTTAGGCCATCAGGCATGGAAATGCGTGATTGGTGGCCCGAGAATCGAGGCACATACCACTTTGAGTCGCAAACATGATAGGGGGCATGATTGGTGCATACATGGTTTGAATTGAATTGCCATGCAAGTTTTGCCCTCTGCTGCTGTGAGTTGCAGGTTCTGCAGGCATTGTTTGCCGACCGGCAACATTTCCTGCCGGCCGGCAGTGAATCATCAGCCGATGGGTTCCTTTTGTGCCGGTGGCCACATCCTAGTGCCGGTGGTCATTCTACTTAGCCGGTGGGATCCCCCAGTATACTGAGAGGCACTCCTGAGACTTTGGCAGTTTTCAGAGGAGCAAAGCAGGGAAAACAGAGGCAGACTATGCATGGCAGTGCGATTCCGAGCAAATCCCGAGCATACGCTGCATCTGATCCGCTTCCCGAGGGCTTTACTGTTTTAATTAGATTAATTAATTTGTTAATTTAATTGATCTATAATATTTAATTAGCTTGCGTAGTTAATTAATCTGTAATATTTATTTGGTCCCTCCGAGCGAGGGCAAATCTGTAATAAGCGTGGGTGAGTGGTGTGCATGTTTTCCAACCCCCACTTCTTTCTTCCCTTTTTTTTACCCGCTTACGATGGTAGATTAGGGCACGTTTATTTTAGCATACCTTATGCAATGCATGCGTGCATCCATACATTTGTCTTGCATGCATCGGGCTCGGTACATCATACAAACCGCATCGTATTTTCAATTCCAAATTGAATATGTGATAATTGTAGCATTTCACATGCCATTTTAGGGTTAGCCGAGCCTACTCTAACTGCATCCTTGCATGTGTTGCATTAGCCACTTAACATGAACTAGGGCATGCATGTTTGCTAACTAGTTTATTGTTTTGGCACGGAGTACGATGTAAGTATTTATGCTTTAGCATATCACATGCGTGTGAATGTTGCCATGACAGTATGCTTACCATGTGGCTAAATGCTTATATGAGATAAGCTGTTTGAATACCTGTGGGTGGAGGTCGGATTGTTTGAGTTGGAAAAACTCGTTGAAATCCGTGTTTTAGCCTACTTGCGAGTAGCAAATTCCAAAGCGCTTTTCAAAACAAACGGATATGCAATGCTTGTTTCCAAATTAGGCAATCTAGTCTATACTTGTTTGCTGTGCGCATAACATAGTAATTCTAGGCTAATAACCGGAATAAGAACACATAACGTTTTCAAAATCGGATATCATGGTTAGTAGAGGCCGGTCTTCGGACCGGGCGAAAGGGGGTGCTCATAGCTGACCTTCCCCGATCGTACCCAAGCTCCCGAGCCAAGACAACTTTGGTGATGACGGACACGTGGCCTTCGGCACCGAGTCAGGGTTTCCTAAATTTCCCATTTTAAAAAATATTTAGGTGGCGACTCTGTATCTGGCAAAGCAGTCCATGTTTGGGACTTCTTTCAAAAATCTGTTTTCTCAAAACGATTTGCCAGAGTTGGACTCTTTGGTTCAGATTACGAACCGCAACAAACAAAAAGGGGAGTCCGAACTGTAACCCGTGAGTTCCCTCGCGGGCGTGTTACAGTGTGCTGCGTGTTCACAATCAGAAAATGGGTTGCGTCTTCAGAAATTCAAAAGTTTGGGCTGCGTGTTCAACTTTTAACAATTGTGTGCTGCGTGTTCACCATCAAAGGTTTGAGCTGTGTGTTCAGATTTCAGAAATGTAGGCTGTGTGTTCAACTTTCAACAAGTGTGTGCTGTGTGTTCACAGACAGAAAATAGGCTGCGTGTTCAGAAATTCAAAAGCTTAGGGCTGCGTGTTCAACTTTTAACAGGTGTGCTCTGTGTGTTCACAATCAGAAAATGGGCTACATGTTCAGAAATTCAAAAGTATGGGCTGCGTGTTCAACTTTCAACAAGTGTGTGCTGCGTGTTCACTGTCAGGAAATGGGCTGCATGTTCAAAAATTCAGAAGTTCAGGCTACGTGTTCAACTTTTGACAAGTGTGTGTTGTGTGTTCACAATCAAAAGTTCAAGTTGTATGTTCAAAATGCAGAATATGCAGTGTTGTAAGTTGCGTGCCAACTAAACAGAATACCGTGCTGTGAGCTGTGTGCTAAAATGAGCAAAGTATGGTCATATATGAGCCGTGTGCCAAATAGACCGAACAGAGCGTGCGAATGTGTTTAGAACAAGAGGATGAAATACATAGCGAAAACATGAAATGTGCAGAAAAGGCAGAATACATTGCACAGAATGTAAAAATGAAATACGTATCTCTCATGCCTGGTGAGAGAGGTGAGACTCTGACTCCTGTAGTAGTAGATCCGCGGGCGCTCGTCGATCAAAGTCGGTAAAATGATAGAAAGTGCTCACGAGAAGGATGTCCCCCGGAGGGTCGTACCTCTCGGGGTCAAATGGTCGAACCCTCGGGGGCAATGACATGATGTCCGGCTCACCCTCGGCACCTGGAGGACCTCCACCATGAGGGAAATGGCCCGCCATTTCAAGAAATCTGCAAAAAGGAGCAAAAATGAGCAAAATGAGCCAAAATTGGAAAAAGTCAACAAAAGTCAACTCTCGGGGAATGAAAAAGTCAACAAAAGTCAACTCTCGAGAAAATGTTCCAAATGTTGAGACAAACTTACCCCAAGTGGTGAAAATGGAGAAAGAAGCTCCGAAATCAAATTTTAATCGGTCCAAAGTGAAAAAAACTAAAAGATTTCGCGAAACAACTTTGCGTGGGGCGTTGGAAAAGGCATATAAAGTGCAGATCCGAGGGGGAAAATGGTCTAGGAAGCAAGAGGAGCTAATTTTGGACTTGAGGTTGTGAGCAACAGTGAGTTGGACAAGTCAATTTAAACAACCAAGCATGAAAAGTCAAAACTGCCCCGATTTTAGCAAAGTGGTCAGCCGACCAGCTTTACTAGCAGGCCGACCACCCCCTGCACAAACACTGGTCGGTGGCCCTTGTTGGTGGTCGGTGGCCCTACTAGGTGGTCTCCAATGCCTCTCTGTTCTCCCTGCAAATTTTGGTGGTGATCGGAGTCCCCGGCTCTCGAGAAAGTACAAGGAAAGTGCACTTTTGGCGCGAAATCTCTCCGCGAGAACTTCAAATCCAATCTTCGATACGCGGCTCATTGTTGCTCACCAAAAGCAAGGTGTATCCTTTTTGAGTACGTTGCGACCCCTCCGAGAGGTAAATCAGAGGTCGCATTTGAGTTGCCCTCGTCGAGGCCTACATTTCTTTGCTTGATGTTTTGTTTCAAATATGCTTTCAAAGTTGCACTTACCCTGCATTGTTATGCACGTCACTTGCATTATTATGCACATCGCCTGGATTGTTGTGCACGTTTCACTGGCATTGTCATACATCCATACTTAACTTGCGTCGTCACGCATGTTTCTCTTGCATTGCAATGCACTTTTCCATCGGCACCATGTCTATCCGCATTCGATATAGTGTTGAACATATGTTACTGACTATGTTATGCCTATTAAGTTTCTCTCTTTTGTAGGCACGATATTGTATGTACGGTTCATTTGAAACTGGTGCGACCAGACGAACCGGGCAGGTATTGTATCTTCTCCGTGTGAGACGTAGCGAGAATTGAATAATTCTCCGCATCCTTACTGCATGAAATGTAGTTTTGCTTTGCATTCTTGCTTAAAACTGTTGCATTTATTGTGAATATGTACTTCATTACAGCTTGCTGCTTTGCGTGATCTTGAGTTACGTTCAGCTTTGTGCATGTCGTTTTGCATTTTGCCCCTGCCTGCGGGCGCGCCTGCAGGCCCATCTCTTTAATTCTCCCGCCTGTTTTGTCTAAGTCTTCGGCCTTGTCAGAAATGGGTCGTCTCTAGGCTTTGACATTCACTCCCGTCACTTATGACTTTCGAGTTTTGTCAAAGAGGGGCAACTGTAGACACCCCATTTTTGATTGACCTTAAGACTTAGACGTCATCGATTGAGTGCTCGGTGATTGCGCATGTTGTGCTTGTTCTGAGGTTATGGAGTCTTGGCTGAGAGCCTTGCCTCCGGATTTCGGGACTCTTTTGTGCTTTGCCTCGGTTTGTGAACCAGGTTCTATTTTCACTTCCCGAAGGGAGGGAGAGGTCTCGTAGACCATCTCTCGGTGGCTGTAGACTACTTTTCGTGGTCGTAGACCACTATTCCCGTTTGGAGATCAGTTTCTGATTTTCGGAGTCGTCGGTCGTGCGCCTCGGTTTGGGACCGCTTAACTTTCTCCGTTTGCTCCGGTTTTTGGCACACACCTTCTTTCCTCTCTCCAAAGGGACACTGTGGCCCAGGAGGCCACCTTCGTGGTAATATGCCACTTTCGATGCTTAACAGTCAGTTTTCGGGGCACCCGGCTGCGCATTTTGGCCCCCGAACCCTCGTTTTGCGTCCGTCTTGGTTCATTTTTGGCAGGGACCTGTAGACACCCCATTTTTGACCGTTCTCAAGACTTGGACGTCATCATTTGAACACTCGATGATCATCCATGTTCATTCGTTTTGAGTTCCTGGAGGCCTCAGCTGAGCGCCCTGCCTCAAGATCTCTTAACTTGTTTGTTTTGTGCTTGGTTGGACCAAACACTTGTTGGTTTTTGCTTTGGAGGGTAGATAGTGGCTTGTCTACCATTCCCTAAACCCACCGGCCATGGCTTGAAGCCACCGGCCCTGTTTTCTTGCCACCGACCATGGACAGTCGGTCGGCACCATTGATGGACGGTCGGTCGGCATTGTTGACGGTAGGTCGCACCGTTGACGATCGGTCGGCACCATTTGATGGTCGGTCGGTTGTGGTCGGTCGGTCGGTCTGCACCATTGATGGTCGGTCGGCCATCTTTGTTGGCCGATTGGCCTTTTTTTTTTGGCTGGCTGAACCCTCGGTTTTAGCTTCTTGAGGAAGCTTGAACATTTTGAACCTCTGTTTTAGCTTCTTGAGGAAGATTGAATCTTTTGCTCTAGCTTCTCCAAGAAGCTTGAACCCTTTGTTTTAGCTTCTTGAGAAGCTTGACCCTTTTGCTCTAGCTTCTCCAAGAAGCTTGACCCTTTTGCTTAAGCTTCTTTTGCTTAAGCTTCTTTGAGAAGCTTTGACCCTTTCTTGAGGCTTCTCCAAGAAGCCTTGGCTCTCTTCCTCTATAAAAACGAACCCTCCTCTCCATTTACAAGGGTTAGAAAAACATTTGGCTGGAGCATTTGCATACACCTCTCTATATCTCTACATTCCAAGCTCCATAGACCCTTATTCTTGGCCATTTACACTACACCTCATAGCCTACCACCTCCACCATCCATTCAAGCACCTTGGGACTGATTTTCAAAGGTTGAAGGTTCAATTTCTTGGTCCAGAAGTTGCTACATTGCTGTACTACAAGGGTAATCCTCCATTTCCCCTTTTTTTTTTTGCATTATTTTGCTTCGTAACTTAGCCCTATTTGCAAGCATTTTTGGACTTCGACATAAACTAGAAAAAGTTTTGTTTTGATCTTCTAAACATGTTTTCTTAAGGACTCTTTTCTATTTGGGGTCATCTACGCCCTTTCATGCTTCATTTCCTCATGCTTTGAGCCATGCATTTGAGCATTTGTCATGGCCTTAGTTTGGCCTCTTAGCCACTAAAATCCAGTGGATTTTCAGTGGCTTAGATGTATTTTTGAGCCTCAAAATCAGAGAGGGGTGACCCTCTCACCCCTTGATTTATTTACTAGCTTTGTTGGCCTTCCAAAGGAGCTCCATTTTGCATGATGTGAAGTAATGTTTCAAGCCCTATTTTGTAAGTTTTAAGGTCTTCCTTGACTCTGTCCAGAGCCCTTTTGGCCATATTTTGTGTCTATGATGCATGTGTAGAGCAACCCCCTTCAAGGCCTTTCAAAGGGCCCTTTGTTTGTACACTTCTTGAGCATATTTTAGAGCCTTTTTGGCGGGTTTTAAGACCCTCAGAACCTCCGTCTAGAGGTGGTTTTGCCATTTGGTGTGTCCATCATATAGGTGTAGAATACCCTCTTGCATGGCCTTCCAAAGGAGCCCATCATTCTTGCATGCATTGACTGAGTTTCAGTGGTTATTTGGGCATATTTTAGCATGGCATACTTCTGTTTTTGGTTGGTTTAGTGAGTCCTCATATGCTTCATAGGTTTGTAGAACGACTCATGGTTCACTAGCTTTCTTTGCATGCTTTGTTAGCCCTTCATGTTAGCACTTTTGGGCCATGCCTTGAACTGATATTGTGCTTATTTTGGACTTCCCTAGCTCTATTTTTGGGTCTTGTGGTTGAATGATGTTAGTTTTGTATGCTTGTAGTTCAAGGTCCATGCTTAGCTTTGAGTTTTGAGATCCATTCCATGCATATACTGAGGTGTGTTCACGTTTTAGGCTCATTATACATCATATTTTAGAGCTTGTATCAATGCCATATTGCCATGTTTTGTACTCTTTAAGTGTGCTTGAGTGTTGTGCGTAAATGCCTTGTTTTTGGACCATTGAATGAGCTCCATTTTCTTGCATGTTGAGCCACCATTTTAGGCCATTTCCCCATTGTTTCAGACCTGCCTAAGGTCTGTTTGGGGTTGGTTTTGCCTTTGGTGCATTGCTTTGGGTACCTCTAGTGTAACGCACTTCACTAGTTTCGATACTTGGGCCCCCTAGCTTGCATTGTGTGACATATTTGCATGTTTCGGGACCATGTTGCATGCTGTTTCAGAGCTGTAATTTATGCTATTCTATGCCATATTACATCCCTTGCCATGCTTTGGTAGAGTGGTATGTTATGCCTTAGGGTCGGTCCTTTGTATCCGTGCATGTTTGCATGTGTTTCGGTTGTTTCATTTCCATCCTAATGGCCACTGATGTGAGCGTGGCTGAGGTCCACTCATGTTGGTGTAAGTCCATCGTGCATTGTGTACACCATTTCATAGCATTGCGTATGCTAAGTTGCATGTTAGAGCATTGTGTATGCCATGTTACATCAAGCATTGTGTATGCCATTTCATAGCATTGCATATGCTAGGTTGTATGTTAGTCGCGTTGTGTATGCCATCTCATTTGCATTGTGTTTGGATAGGAGTTAGCCCAAGCATGGGAAACGAGGGACGTTTCGTACTCCGAGTGACGGAATGTGTCTCAATTCCCGGTCGCCGACACTCCGGATTACCCATGATGGAGTTTAGGCCTTGTTGTGTTTCCATCTGCAATCATTTTACATTGAGTTGTGCAATTCGACTCCTCGGCCATCATGCATCGAGATGCGTGATTCGTGGCACGAGGATCGAGGTATGCATACATATGTGAAAATACTTTGCCATGCCCCTTTCTTGCTCTCTGTTGCAGCAAATCAGAAATCAGCAGCCTTATAGAGCTTCGCACAATATTTCGGGATTAATTGCAAACAGAGGTGAATCGGGGCATCGCAATGGATTTCTGCGCAAGGCAACTCGAGCATGCATCTTTCATCATTCAGAACAGAGCTGAGGCAGTCCATGAATTTGCATACTAGTTTTATTTGCTTTCCTAGTTAATTTGTTAATTAATTAGGGTTTTGTAATATTTAATTATTCATTCGGACTGTAATTATTTATTCGGACTGTATTATTTATTCGGACCCTCCGAGCGAGGGCACAATTGTAATAAGTGTGTGTGCGTGTGATGTATGTCTTCCAACCCCACGTCTTTCTCCCTTTTATTTACCAGCTTATGATGGTTAGATTAGGGCATGTTTCAATTAGCATACAGTATGATAGCATGTTTGCATTCATTCATCTGTCTTGCATGCACCGGGCTCGGCGCATCATACTAACTGCATTTGTATTTCAATTCCAAGTTGAATACATGTTAGCTGTAGCATCATCGTATGCCATCTTAGAATAGCCGAGCCTATTGTAGTTGCATTTTCGCATGTGTTGCATTTGCTATTTCTGTATAGTTAGGATCATGCATGGATTTCTAACATAGCTTCAGTTTTTGATTGGAGTACTCGGTAAGTTTTATGTTTTAGCATACTTGCATGTGTGTGAGTGACTGCCATGATAGCATGCTTACCATGAGGATAACTGCTTATGTGATATAACTGCCTGAAAGCCTGTGGGTGAAGGTTGGGTTATTTGGATTGGAACAATTCATCGATTGCGAGTTTTAAGCCCACTTGAGAGTGGCAAAATCATGTTTTCTAAGCCCACCCGAGGGTGGCAAATCCACGTCTTAGCCTACTTGCGAGTAGCACCATCAAACCGTTTTCAAAATAAACAAACATGAAATGTTTTGTTCCAATTCAGCCGACTCAGTCTATACTTGTATGCTATGTGCATCACATAGTAAATCTAGGCTAATAACCGGAATAAGAGCACATAATGTTTTCAAAACTCGATATCATGGTTAGTAGAGGCCGATCTTTGATCGGGCGAGCGGGGGTGCTCATGAAGTGACCTTCCCCAATCGTACCCAAATTCCCGAGCTGAGACAACTTTGGTGATGACGGACACGTGGCCTTAGGCACGAGTCAGGGTTTCCTAAATTCCCCAAGAATAAAATATTTAGGTGGCGACTCTGTATCTGGCAAAGCAGTCCATGTTTGGCACTTCTTTCAAAAAATCTGTTTTCAAAAATGATTTGCCGGATTTGGACTCTTTGATGATTCATTGGTCTTGCATTGCACTCTACGAGATTAGATACAGGACCGTGACATTGAGTCCTGAACTATACTGAGCCTAATGAACAAAACGGGATTCCCTCCCGGGGCGTTCGGGGACGTCTACAGTTTCTGGCGACTCTACTGGGGATTTAGAGAACTTGACTCGAACTCATGATATCTGGTTTTCACTACACTTATGTGTTTCTTTGCATTGCATTTGCATTGGTGCGCCTAGGACACCGTGTTTGCCATCTGCTATTCCTGAGCGGTTTGCCAGAGGCTGCGTGCCATAAGGCTTACCGGTTACGGGCTCTGCCAGTATGGGAAAACAAACCCCGGTTTTACCGGGGCACCCTTTTTGACCATTCGACCTAGTGCATATTCGGAATCCATAGTGACCATTCCAAAGCTAGGACAGGTTGCTTACCCGATTGTAGGTTGTTTGAAACCGCTGCATGCGTAGTGAAACCCTAGCTCCTGACAAAATAGGACAGGGAAACCCTACCCCAACATAGGGGTGTTTTGGCTCTCACTTATCTGTTATGTTCTTTTAGAGTGCGTCTCTACAGGAATGCATGTATCAGTTTGCGAGTTTGGGCATCGGGCCTGCGGGCACCAGTTCAGTGTTTGAGAATCAGTTATCCGCGGGTATCAGACTCAGTTTTCGGGGACAGTGACTCGGGGATAATAATCAGTGTTTGAGAACAGTATTTTCAGCTTATCAACCGTGTGTTGTGATGCCCAACTGTGTGTTGTGTGTTTATTTTAAGCTGTTATGCTGTCCGTTTGTCTGGTTATTTATTTCCTTATTGCTTTATTTATCTTTTTGCTAGGGGGTAGTTTAGCACAATTGCTTTAGACCAAGCAGATATTCCCCAAGCACCCTGGACAAGAGGTCGCCGACTCAATCGATCTAAGGATCTGGTTGACGGACAGCCAGTGTTTCATTCTCTACCCCCGGTTATCAGACGGAGGTCGAGAAAACGCAGTGTGTCTGAGCAGAGATTACTAGAGCAGTGGTCTACCCTAGTAGTGAACAGTCGAACCGAGGTCTCAGTTTCTGCCATAGAGATAAACATACCAGTCAGTCAGCAGGATCAGTAGAACATGGCCGGAATGGAAGAAATAATGCGCCAGCTCCGAGAGAGTATGAAGCAAATGCAGGAGGACGCTGTCCGCCAAGCGGAGTTCTCTAAACAGCAAGCCAAAATCATGGTCCAGCAGGCCGAGCTCATCACTAGACTACAACAGCAGAACGGAGCATCAGCCTCACATCATGCTCCTCTTCCACCAGGAGTCCCGCTACCTGAGTAGACACCAACTGTCTAGAATATCCTGCTAAATGCCCAGAACATCTTGCCAAATGTCCAGACCATCCAGGAGGACACAGACATTCCAACGGGGCCAGCTCCGCCCCCGCTTCTACCTCAATTGTCTAAGGCACATACGCCTATCAATCATCCAGACTCGCCCTTCGAGTTCAAAGTAGACCTTACAGCACTGAAATTGAGCAAGCTCGAGAAGTTGTTCAAGAAATCCCAAGGGGTAAAGGCTATCCCGGATATAGAGGACAGATATACCGACGTGGCTGTAACGCTGCCAGATATGTTTAAAATGCCGCAAATCGATCGCTTCGACGGATCTGGGGATCCCATGGTGCATCTCCGGTTATTCTCAGATATACTACGGCCGATGGGCCTCACCAGACCGCAGAATCTTTCATTATTCGGGCGGACCCTTTCGGGTGTAGCCGCTATCTGGTATGCGAAATTAAAGGATGATGTCAAGCGGAGTTGGGATGAAATGGTTGAGGCCTTTGTTGCGCAATACTCTTACAATACCCAAATCGAGATTACAACCCGAGATCTCGAAACAACAAGGCAGGAGCCTAAGGAGAGTTTCTCGGATTTCGTAACTCAGTGGAGGGCGAAGGCTTCAATGATGACCCTGAGGCCTACCGACAAAGATCAAATCCGGATGATTTTGCGCAATCTCCAGCCGAAACTGATGCAAAAAATGATCGTGCTCCCCTTCCCTACCTTTTCTGATCTGCATGAGATGGGAGTACAGATCGAAGATGCAATGAAATAGAGTCTGATTGACCAAGATAAGGAGCAGCCCCGAAGGACTTTCAACCGCAACAACAACGCAGGCACAAGCAGTGCTGCGAATACAAGGGCTTCGGAAGTCAGCATGGTCACCACCATCCCCCCTCCAAGACCCATGGTAGCCACACCTTTCTCCGGCACGTCCAGAAGCAATACACAAACAGCCAAATACCAACCCAAAAGCCAAAGAGCCTTCGCCCCACTATACATGTCCTTGTCCAAGGCTTTCGGGGTTTTAATCAGAAAGGGGCACCTGAAACCCCTAGAGCCACGGCCATTACCGGAAAAACTTCCCCCTACCCACAACCCGGCCAAATATTGCGCATTTCACCAACAGCACGGTCATGACACCAACCAATGCTATCGATTACGTCATAAGATTCAAGATCTCATCGATAACGGGGTGATCCTGCCTCCAGAAAAACCCAACGTCACAACCAACCCTCTCCCTCCGCACAACCAAGCTCCACCTCCCAAACGTATCAACTTCATCCAGACTGGGGTCGTGTCTTACAATCCTAGCATCTATATCACTCCTTCCCACCTACCTAAGTCGGAGGTGTTCCTTCCCGACTGCACTGACTTGTGCATGTTGGACATCTCCAGAACCCAACCCGAACCAATGGTGGTGACTATCGAAGACAGAACAGGGGAGATTGTAGAGGAGGATGGGATTGTTGAGTCAAGGTTTGAGCAGTCTGGGAGTCTCACTGAGGAAGCCTACAATCCGAGTGATTACATTCTGTCAGCAGGCCAGGCTAGGCCAAGTGTAGAATTGCCAGAGAGGGCAGAGCTGTGTGTGATCCAGAGGGATAGATTTGAGCAAGGGGCAGATGATTTGGCGGCTGTGGGAGAGGACTTTGCCAACCTCTAGTTTTTCAATGACCAAGATCCAAGGGACACAACAGTCAACTGGTTTGATTATGAGGAATCGGCAGAGGCTACCGGGTGGCTGGATGATCAACCGGATGTTGTGGAAGAATTCCAACTAGAACAGGGCCCGGCAGGGGCGAGAATATCAGTTGTGGCCGGAAGGGCCGGAAGTTAAAATGAATCGCCGGAGAGCGCCGGTGTCAAGAATTTCGCTTAGGATTGGAGCATTTTGAATACAGGAATTGATGAACAGCCAACTGTACTGACACAGTTGGAACAGGAAAGGTTTGAGGATTCTGAGAAAATTAGGAAAGCTAAGGCCCACGTGGGGGCTGAAACTGCTGTGTGCACAGAGACAGAGAATGCTGCGAGCATATGGATGGAGGGTACTGTGAGTACAAGAACGGTCATACCGGAGCCGGACAGGTGTCTGTCGGCTGCCGATGGAATGTGGTGGGAGGACGATGACCTATGTCTTGCCCACACGGACGATGATTGGGGAAGTAACCAACCAGATGATACCTGGTACATCGGCGAAGTCGATCATTTGACTAGGAGTGGACGGTATTTCAAGCCTCCACACCTAGATCAACCAGAGGCGTCTGGGAAGGATAGGCAAGCGGAGAAGCAGAAAGAAAAGCAACTTGAAGATGAGGCCGTCTTAAGACAGTTGAAAAAGATACAAGCAGAAATCTCTATCTGGGGACTGCTTATGGCTTCTCGAGTACATAGGCAGGCCGTCATTTTAGCCATGGACAAGGCCAAACTCTCGATAGACACCACGTCAGAGCAGCTAGTTGGATCGGTTTTTCCGGGAGGAGGTTTCCCGACGTTGACCTTTTCCAACAAAGAACTACCGCCTGAGGGCGTAAATCACAACAAACCTCTCTACATCTCTGTGGAATGTAGAGACAAATGGGTACCAGTGGTTCTTGTCAACACGGGATCCGCCATTAATGTGTGCCCGTCAAGAACGGCATATGCAATCGGGTTGAAACCCGCGGACTTCGTGCCAACTGCCCAGGTTGGTCCAGGACAGCACGAGATTGATTTCCATGTCTTGGACGTTCCCGCAACCTTTAACCTACTTTTGGGGCGACCGTGGTTGCACCAGGTAAAGGCAGTTTCTTCCACCTTGCACCAGATGTTGAAATATCCCCACGGGAAGGGGGTGGCTATAGGTTTTGGGAATTCATCGATCCATCCGCCACCAGAGGTGTCCACACCGATTTTGGAAATCGAGCATGGCACGGAGGATGTCTTCTTATCAGGATTTACCCTGGCCGAGGCCCGGGTCGTTCAGAACATCTTGGCTGATAATGAGAGGTTGTACGTCAGTGCACAGTCAGTGTATCTCATGAACAAACTTCAGCACATCCCTGGGATGGGATTGGGAAAGAGTGGCCGGAAGGGCTTCGCAGCATTGGCCGAAGTGCCACATAACCCACATACCTTTGGCTTGGGTTACCTGCCCACCAAAGAGGATTGGATAAGGAAAGGCAAGGAAATAGCCGGGAGAGCCAGAGCAAAGAAGGCCGGGAAGCCTTATGAGCTAATGCACCGACCCATTTAGGGTACCCTAAACGGACGCTTTGTCCGGGAGGGGGAGGACTTTCCTTTTTGTGGCTTCCCAGAGCCGTGGCTGAACGCAGAGAGGAAGCGCGTACCAGGCTTTGAGATCTTCTTTGATCTGCAGTTATTCGGGGATGATGTTGCCGAAGAGCAGACAGACCCATTGGCTGAGGCTGAGCGGAATGAGAAAGTGGAGTCGGAGGACACCGAAAGTGAAATAGGGGTAGCGCTGGCATGTCTACTTTCAGATCCTCCGATCGAACAGAAGTGCTTGGGGGATAACTTCTCGGTATGCGTGATCAGGAATGGAACGACTGCAGGCCTACCAGCAAACATTTTGGATGCATCCATCGCACCCTCTCTCATTTGGCAGTATGAAGAGGGATTTTTGTCAAGCAACACCGGGTCAGGTAGTGAGCCGGAATCTGATCCCACCGAGTCTTTTGAGTCAGAATCAGGTTCCAGCTCAACTGAGTCTGAGTTCGGTATGCCTGGGGGTGATAACTCGGATGCCACAGTCCTGTCCAGGTCGTCCTTTTCTTTCTCTTTTGAGTCTGTTGTAACCAAAGAATCGAACAATTTGGATGTGCTTAATGAGAATAATGTGGCTGTGGTTTTTGAGTATTTTTCTGTGCCCTTGATTTATTGCTTGAATCAGGACTTTTAAAATTTTGATAAAAACGACGAGGAAGAAATTCCTTTGATTTTGCAACGCTTAATTGATCAAGAGCAGGAAAGATTTGTTAAACCTTTAGTTGATGAAATCACTACTGTGAATGTTGGTACTGAGGAGGACTCGCGGCTGGTCCAGATCGGGTCCACGTTGTCTTCAGAGGAATGCGAGCGCTTAGTCGCTTTATTAAAAGATTTCAAAGATGTTTTCGCATGGTCCTACAAAGACATGCCTGGAGTCGATCCTGAGATTGTACAGCACCAGATCCCTCTTGACCCCGAGGCCCGACCTATCAAACAAAAACTCAGAAGGATCCGCCTGGACTGGGCTCTCAAGATTAAGGAAGAGGTCACCAAACAAATCGACGCAGGCTTCCTGCTGGTATCCGAATACCCGACTTGGTTGGCCAATATCGTTCCCATGCCGAAGAAGGATGGCAGGATCCGGGTGTGCGTGGATTTCAAGGATTCAAACAGAGCCAGTCCGAAGGACGACTTTCCCTTGCCACGTATCAATGAGTTGGTGGACTTCACAGCGGGGCATGCTTTACTTTCATTTATGGATGGCTTCTCAGGTTACAATCAGATAGTGATGGCACCAGAAGACCGGGAAAAGACTGCCTTCACCACCCCGTGGGGGACATATTGCTACAAAGTGATGCCGTTTGGGTTGAAGAATGCTGGAGCTACATATCAACAGGCCGCGACCACAATATTGCATGACATGATCCACAAAGAGGTTGAGGTGTACGTGGACGACATGATTGTCAAGTCCAAAGAAAGAGAGGGCCACTACACGGCCTTGCAAAAGTTTTTTCAAATGATCAGAGAATTTCGGTTGCGGCTGAATCCTCAGAAGTGTACGTTTGGTGTTACAGCGGGAAAAATGTTGGGGTTTCTAATTACACAAAGAGGTATCGAAGTCGGCCCTTCCAAAATCAAGGCCATCTTAGAAATGCCACCACCAAGGACTGAAAAGGAGGTGCGAGACTTTCTGGGTAAAGTGCAATTCATAAGACGGTCTATCTTCCATGATAGACATCCCGTTTGGAGTCCGGATGCGTCCAGTCATCATTGACCAGAAGTTTGCGCCAGCATACAAATCAATTGCTGCCATAGACGAGGTTCAGGACGAGAACCCCTGGTATTACGACATTTGGAATTTCTTGGAGAATGAAGCATATCCGCCAGGGGTAAATGCCAAGGATAAAAGGGCAATAAGAAGAATTGCCGTTCAGTTCATCATCTACGGGGGTAAGCTGTATAAGAGAGGTCATCTGGGAATGCATAAGCTATATGTAGAAGCTGAAGAATCGAAGCGCCTAATGGAGGCCATCCATGGAGGAGAATGTGGAGCACATATGAACGGGGTAATGCTAGCGCGGAAGATCCTCAGACAAGGTTACTACTGGTCCACCATGGAGGAGGATTGTATCAGCTTTGTTCGGCGATGCCGCAAGTGTCAGATCCATGCAAACCGCATGAACATCCCACCTCGAAGCTGTACAACATGACTTCGCCATGGCTATTTTCAGTTTGGGGAATCGATGTAATAGGAGCTGTTACTTCGAAGGGGTCGAATGGGCATGAGTTTATCTTAGTCGCGATAGATTATTTCACAAAGTGGGTCGAGCCCCAATCTTATGCGGTGTTGAAGGCTTCGCACGTAGCAAAGTTCATCCGAAACAACATCATCTATCGCTACGGGGTTCTGAACGAGGTTATTTCAGATAATGGTTCCCACTTCAAGAAGGAAGTGATTGACTGGTTGGAAAAATACAATGTGGCTTTTCATAAGTCATCCACCTATTGGCTGCAGACCAATGGAGCAGTTGAGGCCGCCAACAAGAACATCAAACACATACTGCAGAAGATGGTGGAAGCCTACCGGGATTGGCCAGATAAGCTGCCACTTGCTCTGTGGGGCTACTGGACTTCAATTAGAACTTCTACTGGGGCTACTCCGTATTCGTTGGTTTACGGGATGGAGGCCGTTCTACCTATTGAAATTGAGGTTCCGTCTTTGCGAGTGATGGCTGAGTGTCAGATAGCCAAAGCAGATTGGCAGCAGAGTAGATTTGAGGAACTCATGTGCTTTGATGAAAGAAGACTGAAAGCACTGTACCATGTTCAAGGTTATCAGCGCCGAATTGCCCGGGCTTTCAACAAGAAAGTTAAGTCCAGGAATCTAAAGGAAGGAGATTTGGTGCTCAAGGACAACTGAGCTCCCATTCACGACCCTAGGGGTAAGTTCAGACCTAATTGGACTGGCCCCTACATCATCAAGTCAATTTGGTCAGGTGGAGCTGTGGTTCTGATGGACCTGGATGGCCTAGAGTTCTCACAACCGATCAATATGGACAAGTTGAAGAAATATTACCCCTGAGAGGCTCGCTAGGCCGAAAACCCAAAAGGGCGACCTAGGCAAAAATTAGAGCATGAAAAAAATTTGAAATTATG
The DNA here is from genome assembly GCA_036172215.1 of Camellia granthamiana. Taxonomy (NCBI): domain Eukaryota; kingdom Viridiplantae; phylum Streptophyta; class Magnoliopsida; order Ericales; family Theaceae; genus Camellia; species Camellia granthamiana. Next base: position 53,016,947 of record CM069913.1, read on the forward strand.
AAAATTGAGCTCGCAAGGTTGAAAACCCGTAAAGGGCGACCTTGGCAAAAGTTAGAGCGTAAAAGGAGAATGAAAATACTCAAGTGAACCCAAGCCTGAACTACGTAAGGCTTGATTCCCATCTTTGGGATACGTAGGCAACTTCGTCTTGAAGTTCAGCCATAAACTTTTCCCCGATCAACTTTGTCCATTTGATCATCTCGGTCATCTTTGTCTATTCAGCATTCAAGGGTTCATTTGTGATCTCTGGTACAGTGCTACTCAGACTAGGGGCAACTTTCCAGTTACCGGGGATCCGGGGTTGTGCATCTCAGTGACAGATCTCAGGCGTGTCCAGTTTTTGATCCATACCGAAAATGGTTTTGAAAAGTTTTGATAAAAGTTGACTTTGTTCAAATTAATCTTTTTACAACTTAGACCATTTCTGGACCAAAGCGGAAAATTTTTAGTACCCACAACCTTCAATTTCATTGATTTCAATACAGAGTTCTCCTGGTCTTGCATACAAATTGAAGTTGCTTTTTATTACATTCATAAAGAAAAGTTGAAAGTACTAATAAAGCAATAAATCCAGGGCATCGATAAATCAGGTGTTCCTGCGCCCCCTCCTAGAGCTGGTCGAAGCCTCTGATGCCAAGCTAGGCCCAATCTGTGCCTTGTCATTGAGCCAATCTATGCACTCATCGGACAAAGTGCAACTGAAAGTGGGAGTGGGGGCCAGGAGCTCTCTAGTCCTTCATGCTGTCGTGTACCAAGCAAGCTGCGCACCTCGGACTGGGAATGTAGCTCGGTACTCTATTCCCTCTGGCGGGCAAACCTGATCATGGCTAAACTAGCGCTGGAACCGGAATGGGAAATAGAACACACAGTGAGTCAAGCCAATCAACTGAATCCCAGTCTGCCGGGACATGCTTTAACTCATTGCCGGTAGGTTGAGCCAAGGACAACGCCAAGCAATGTGATCTACAGACAAGCTGCACATCCAATCGAACCACCATCCCTCATCAAGGACATCGACTAGGCGTTGCAGGAAGAAGTAGCCACGAGCTGAGTATGCTGGGCAAGAGTCCACAACTTGCAACTTGTCCATCAACCACACCTGGGAAGAGACGAAAAATGAGAGAATAAAGAATAGAGAGATGTACAATGAGAGAAAAGTGAGCAAAGGGTTTTTTGAGAAAAATCGAACCTGAGGGCCGAGTGATGTGAGCAATACAAATGTGAGATTGGGTGGGAAACATTACCTGCAGCAGTAGTGGACTCCCCGCAAATATGGTCATCTCTCGGTGATAAAAGGCATCCAAGCCCATTAATGTTTCGGCCAGAGTCATGGCAATGCAGCTCTTGCCCTTCTTTAAGCCTTGAGCAACCTCGACTAGCCGGACACTAGATTCTCCGGAGCCTGAGGCAAATAAGAAATGAGATAGCATGCACAAACAAAGGGCATGTTGCCGAAAACCTTGCCAATGATGGTCACCACGGTCACCGGCATCAGAAAAATGGCAAATCAAACTCGGAACATCCAGCATTCCGTCACAAATTAAAGATCGAGCATCGTGCATTGTGAGGCCACACATTCGCCCTAAGGCTTGGGCATGGCCAAAGCAAAGCTAAGGCAAGACTTCTTCATTGCGCTCAAATTCCATCAAAGCTTGGAAATCTTCGAAGGTAGGACATACCTCTTGCCCGCCAAAGCTAAAGACATGCGTTACCGGATTCCAAAACGTTGCCGCAGCATGGAGAAACGGAAAGTGCAGCGGAGTACGACTCAGAGTGAATAGTGCGTTTATATCGAAGCCCCGGAAATTCAACTTTTTCGAGCCGTCCAAGTTGGCAATCCAAGCTGTGAGATTCTGGGCAAGAAACTCTTCCATTTGGAGCAAATCAGTGTTGGATTGAGAAAAACTACGAAGCTGAGGCTTTTTGTAGGGGATAAGGTGTGAGTGGAGGACAGATATCAACATTCTGGTGGTTTTTGTAGGGGATAAGGTGTGAGTGGAGGACAGATGTCAACATTCTGGTGGTTTTTGTAGGGGATAAGGTGTGAGTGGAGGACAGATGTCAACTTTTGGTCGATTGGTCAAATCTGTTGGCCGATGGCCATTTCTCGAGGCCGGTGTCCTTTCCTTATGGCTGAGGGTCTTCCCTCTTGCTCCATCAGCTGTTTAGAAGTTGAACATGCTGAGAACTTGTGGTTGGTACCACTTCCAGTGCCGTCCGGCGATAATTTTGCGGAGTCATGCCCATTTGCTTATCGAGTTGTTGCACAATTGCTTATCAAGTTGTATGTCACATCCTTTAAGTTTCTGTTTTGCTTATCGAGTTGTACTTACACTTGGTTAGCTTATCGAGTTCTTTGTTTTGCTTATCGAGTTGCTTTGTCGTTAGTCGGTTCACTACCTGATTATTACGAGGCAAACGCTTACTTTTCAAACAAAGTTCAAATTCATTCACATTGTTATGCGATGTCATACGATGCGATGCATGAAAAGTGCAAATGTAATACCTTTTTTGTGGACAAAATAGCTGTTTCATTTCCATCATATCTTTTGCAAAAAAATATACGGTTTCAAAAACCTGCCTGAGGCAGTGCAATGTGCTTAAACTACTAGTAAAAAAGGAAAGTAAAGCGAAAAGGAGAGCAGGGCCGCAGAGTATCGGGTTTGATACTGGTAACCTCCCTTTGGATCGATGTATCTCCCGCGCCCTTGGTTGGGTCAATTATCTGGTTTGGCACCTTCATTGCTCGAGACAGTGCAAGAAAGCACACTTCTGAACATTAGTAGACCTTCGAGTTGACCTTAAGTCGTGTCTTCTATGAGCGATGCTCGATGCGTGCAAGGAGCATCCCTTCCCGTATCCTTTTTGTATCTTGCAAATTTCACAAATCGCTTCAATCATGTCATATTACGTTCTTTCATTTTAAAGCACGCTCGTTACGCGTCTCGCATCAAAGTGATGCCTCATCTCCAGCAGGTTACATCTCAACATCATGAATAGCATGTCTTTACCATGTTTCAGTTGAATATGCCCATTTTTCGCATTTTTATACACATTGCATGCGTTGTCGCATCATGCTTTACTTACGTGTGTTCAAGTTCCTTTCTATACACATTGCATGCGTTGTCGCGTTATGCTTTACTTACATGTGTTCAAGTTCCGTTTTTATGCACATTGCATGCGTTGTCGCGTATTGCTTTACTCACATGTGTTCAAGTCCCTTTTTATGCACATTGCATGCGTTGTCACGTATTGCTTTACTCACATGTGTTCAAGTCCCTTTTTATACACATTGCATGCGTTGTCGCGTTATGCTTTACTTACATGTGTTCAAGTTCCGTTTTATGCACATTGCATGCGTTGTCGCGTATTGATTTACTCACATGTGTTCAAGTCCCTTTTTATACACATTGCATGCGTTGTCGCGTTATGCTTTACTTACATGTGTTCAAGTTCCGTTTTCATACACATTGCATGCGTTGTCACGTTATGCTTTACTTACATGTGTTCAAGTTCCGTTTTTATGCACATTGCATGTGTGGTCGCGTATTGCTTTACTCACATGTGTTCAAGTCCCTTTTTATACACATTGCATGCGTTGTCACGTTATGCTTTACTTACATGTGTTCAAGTTCCGTTTTCATACACATTGCATGCGTTGTCACGTTATGCTTTACTTACATGTGTTCAAGTTCCGTTTTTATGCACATTGCATGCGTTGTCACGTATTGTTTTACTCACATGTGTTCAAGTCCCTAATATTACACATTGCGCACGTTGTCGCGTGTTCTTTACTTACATGTGTTTATGCCTCCATAGCGTTGTTATGCTTGCCCCGAGTCGCATTGTTATGCTTCTCACTCGGTTTACATCGTCACGCACTTTCAATTGCATTGATATGCATGCTGCTAACAATATTGTACCTGTTAAGTTTTCTTTCTTTTACAGGCACGATATTGTATGTACGGTTCATTTGAGGCTGGAGCGACCAGACGAACCGCATAGGTATTGTATTCTCCGTGTGAAACGCGTCGAGAATTGAAAAATTCTCTTGCATCCTTTCTGCATTGTAATATAGTTGGATTTATGTTAGATTGCTTAAAACTATTGCGTTGTTATGCTTCGTTACAGCTTTCTTTGCTTGATCATGAGTTATGTTCAGCTTCTTGCATTGTCAGTTGCATTTTTCCTCCGCCTTCGGGCGCATATCTTTATCTGTAGCTTGTATGCTTTGTCTAAGTCTTCGGCCTTGTCAAAAATGGGTCGTCTCTGGACTTTGACATTCACTCCCGTCATTGTTATGACTTTCGAGTTCTATCAAAGAGGGGCAACTGTAGACCACTCCATTTTTGACCGTCCTCAAGACTTGGACGTCATCGTTTGAACACTCGATGATCATCCATGTTCATTCGTTTTGAGTTCTCGGAGGCCTCGGCCGAGCGCCCTGCCTCAGGATCTCTTAACTTGTTTGTTTTGTGCTTGGTTGGACCAAACACTTGTTGGTTTTTGCTTTGGAGGGTAGAGAGTGGCTTGTCTGCCATTCCCTAAACCCACCGGCCATGGCTTGAGGCCACCGGCCCTATTTTCTTGTCACCGGCCATGGACGGCCGGTCGGCACCATTGATGGACGGTTGGTCGGCACCATTGATGGACAGTCGGTCGGCACCCTTGATGGACGATCGGTCAGCACCCTTGATGGACGGTCGGTCGCACCGTTGACAATCGGTCGGCACCATTTGATGGTCGGTCGGTCGGTTGTGGTCGGTCGGTCGGCACCATTGATGGTCGGTCGGCCATCTTTGTTGGCCGATTGGCCTTTTTTTTTTTTTTTGCTGGCTGAACCCTTGGTTTTAGCTTCTTGAGGAAGCTTGAACCTTTTGAACTTTTATTTTAGCTTCTTGAGGAAGCTTGAACCTTTTGCTCTAACTTCTCCAAGAAGCTTGAACCCTTTGTTTTAGCTTCTTGAGCAAGCTTGAACCTTTTGCTCTAGCTTCTCCAAGAAGCTTGACCCTTTTGCTCTAGTTTCTCCAAGAAGCTTGACCCTTTTGCTTAAGCTTCTTTGAGAAGCTTTGACCCTTTCTTGAGGCTTCTCCAAGAAGCCTTGGCTCTCTTCCTCTATAAAAATGAACCCTCCTCTCCATTTACAAGGGTTAGAAAAACATTTGGTTGGAGCATTTGCATACACCTCTCCATATCTCTACATTCCAAGCTCCATAGACCCTTATTCTTGGCCATTTACACTACACCTCATAGCCTACCACCTCCACCATCAATTCAAGCACCTTGGGACTGATTTTCAGAGGTTGAAGGTTCACTTTCTTGGTCCAAAAGTTGCTACATTGTTGTGCTACAAGGGTAATCCTCCATTTCCCTTTTTTTTTTTTTTTTGCATTATTTTGCTTCGTAACTTAGCCCTATTTGCAAGCATTTTTGGACTTCGACATAAACTAGAAAAAGTTTTGTTTTGATCTTCTAAACATGTTTTCTTAAGGACTCTTTTCTGTTTGGGGTCATCTACCCCCTTTCATGCTTCATTTCCTCATGCTTTGAGCCATGCATTTGAGCATTTGTCATGGCCTTAGTTTGGCCTCTTAGCCACTAAAATCCAATAGATTTTCAGTGGCTTAGATGTATTTTTGAGCCTCAAAATCAGAGAGGGGTGACCCTCTCACCCCTTGATTTGTTTACTAGCTTTGTTGGCCTTCCAAAGGAGCTCCATTTTGCATGATGTGAAGTAATGTTTCAGGCCCTATTTTGTAAGTTTTAAGGTCCTCCTTGACTCTGTCCAGAGCCCTTTTGGCCATATTTTGTGTCTATGATGCATGTGTAGAGCAACCCCCTTCAAGGCCTTTCAAAGAGCCCTTTCTTTGTACACTTCTTGAGCATATTTCAGGGCCTTTTTGGTGGGTTTTAAGACCCTCAGAACCTGCGTCTAGAGGTGGTTTTTCCATTTGGTGTGTCCATCATATAGGTGTAGAATACCCTCTTGCATGGCCTTCCAAAGGAGCCCATCATTCTTGCATGCATTGACTGAGTTTCAGTAGTTATTTGGGCATATTTTAGCATGGCATACTTTTGTTTTTGGTTGGTTTAGTGAGTCCTCATATGCTTCATAGGTTTGTAGAACGACTCATGGTTCACTAGCTTTCTTTGCATGCTTTGTTAGCCCTTCATGTTAGCACTTTTGGGCCATGCCTTGAACTGATATTGTGCTTATTTTGGACTTCCCTAGCTCTATTTTTGGGTCTTGTGATTGAATGATGTTAGTTTTGTATGCTTGTAGTTCAAGGTCCATGCTTAGCTTTGAGTTTTGAGATCCATTCCATGCATATACTGAGGTGTGTTCACATTTTAGGATCATTATACATCATATTTTAGAGCTTGTGTCAATGACATATTGCCATGTTTTGTACTCCTTAAGTGTGCTTGAGAGTTGTGCATGAATGCCTTGTTTTTGGACCAATGAATGAGCTCCATTTTCTTGCATGTTGAGCCACCATTTTAGGCCATTTCCCCACTGTTTCAGACCTACCTAAGGTCTGTTTGGGGTTGGTTTTGCCTTTGGTGCATTGCTTTAGGTACCTCTAGTGTAATGCACTTCACTAGTTTCGGTACCCGGGCCCCCTAGCTTGCATTATGTGACATATTTGCATGTTTCGGGACCATATTGCATGCTGTTTCAGAGCTGTAATTTATGCTATTCTATGCCATATTGCATCCCTTGCCATGCTTTGGTAGAGTGGTATGTTATGCCTTAGGGTCGGTCCTTTGTATCCGTGCATGTTTCAATGTGTTTCGGTTGTCTCATTTCCATCCTAATGGCCACTGATGTGAGCGTGGCTGAGGTCCACTCATGTTGGTGTAAGTCCATCGTGCATTGTGTATGCCATTTCATAGCATTGCGTATGCTAAGTTGCATGTTAGAGCATTGTGTATGCCATGTTACAACGAGCATTGTGTATACCATTTCATAGCATTGTGTATGCTAGGTTGTATGTTAGTCGCGTTGTGTATGCCATCTCATTTGCATTGTGTTTGGGATAGGAGTTAGCCCAAGCACGGGAAACGAGGGACGTTTCGTACTCCAAGTGACGGAATGTGTCTCAATTCCCGGTCGCCGACACTCCGGATTACCCATGATGGAGTTTAGGCCTTGTTGTGTTTCCATGTGCATTCATTTTACATTGAGTCGTGCAATTCGACTCCTCGGCCATCATGCATCGAGATGCGTGATTGGTGGCATGAGGATCGAGGTGTGCATACATATGTGAAAATACTTTGATATGCCCCTTTCTTGCTTTCTGTTGCAGCAAATCAGAAATCAGCAGCCTTCTAGAGCTTCGCACAGCATTCCGGGATTAATTACAAACAGAGGCGAATCGTGGCATCGCAATGGATTTCCGCGCAAGGCAACTCGAGCATGCATCTTTCATCATTCGGAACAGAGCTGGGGCGGTCCATGAATTTGCATACTAGTTTATTTGCTTTCCTAGTTAATTTGTTAATTAATTAGGGTTTTGTAATATTTAATTATTCATTCGGACTGTAATTATTTATTCAGACTGTATTATTTATTCGGACCCTCCGAGCGAGGGCACAATTGTAATAAGTGTGTGTGCGTGTGATGTATGTCTTCCAACCCCACGTCTTTTTCCCTTTTATTTACCAACTTATGATGGTTAGATTAGGGCATGTTTCAATTAGCATACAGTATGATAGCATGTTTGCATTCATTCATCTGTCTTGCATGCACCGGGCTCGGCGCATCATACTAACTGCATTTGTATTTCAATTCCAAGTTGAATACATGTTAGCTGTAGCATCATCGTATGCCATCTTAGAATAGCCGAGCCTATTGTAGTTGCATTTTCGCATGTGTTGCATTTGGCATTTCTATATAGTTAGGATCATGCATGGATTTCTAACATAGCTTCTGTTTTTGCTTGGAGTACTCGGTAAGTTTTATGTTTTAGCATACTTGCATGTGTGTGAGTGACTGCCATGATAGCATGCTTACCATGAGGATAACTGCTTATGTGATATAACTGCCTGAAAGCCTGTGGGTGAAGGTTGGGTTATTTGGATTGGAACAATTCATCGATTGCGAGTTTTAAGCCCACTTAAGAGTGGCAAAATCATGTTTTCTAAGCCCACCCAAGGGTGGCAAATCCACGTCTTAGCCTACTTGCGAATAGCACCATCAAACTGTTTTCAAAATAAACAAACATGAAATGTTTTCTCCCAATTCAGCCGACTCAGTCTATACTTGTATGCTGTGTGCATCACATAGTAAATCTAGGCTAATAACCGGAATAAGAGCACATAATGTTTTCAAAACTTGATATCATGGTTAGTAGAGGCCGATCTTTGATCGGGTGAGCGGGGGTGCTCACGAAGTGACCTTCCCCAATCGTACCCAAATTCCCGAGCCGAGGCAACTTTGGTGATGACGGACACGTGGCCTTAGGCACGAGTCAGGGTTTCCTAAATTCCCCAAGAATAAAATATTTAGGTGGCGACTCTATATCTGGCAAAGCAGTCCATGTTTGGCACTTCTTTCAAAAAATCTGTTTTCAAAAACGATTTGCCAGATTTGGACTCTTTGATGATTCATCGGTCTTGTATTGCACTCTACGAGATTAGATACAGGACCGTGACATTGGGTCCTGAACTGTAGTGAGCCCAATGAACAAAACGGGATTCCCTCCCGAGGCGTTCGGGGACGTCTACAAGACCCTATTCTCATTGTTTGGAAGGTGGTAGAAGGGTGGGAGACCAGCAATTCTTTTGGATACCATCTCTCTCTCCTCCAGCCGGCTTTCTTTACAGGTAAGTGGTCTCCCTCACTTTTGGGCCACAATTATTGGTCTCCCATACCACCACTTGCTTGCTTTGGGTGTGGAGACCACCCTAGGAGGCCACCGACCAGCTGACCCTTTTGACCCTGGTCGGCCGACCAGGGAAAGTGGTCGGCTGACCACCTGAACTGGTCGACCAGCTCTCTGCAATTCTATCTCTGTGAGTTGTTGCGAGCTGGAAGCCACAGATTGCATCCTCCATGTGTATGGAGGATCTTTGGCCTTGGTTTTCAGCTTCTTTGAAAAGCTAAAGCCTTGAATCTCTATAAAGGAGGGCCTCCCCCTCCTTTGTGAAGGTTCAGATTTTGTCTAAGGCTTATACATATACCTCTCTCTCTATCTCTACATTTGAGCTCCAAAAGTCCCTTGTTCTTGGCCTATTTCATACCACCTCTTGGCCTAACCCTTCCATCATCAACCTAAGCACCTTGGAGCTGATTTTCAGAGGTTGGAGGCTTGCTGTTTTGGTCCAGAAGTTGCTATTCCTCTTGGCTACAAGGGTAACACTCTTTGTCCCTCTTTTTGGCATTGTTTTGTTCCATCTCTTAGCCTAGTTTGCGAGCATATTTGGGCTTTGTCATAAACTGAAAAAGTCTTATTTTGAGCTTCTTAGCATGTTTGTTTAAGATCATTTTTCTGTTGGGGGTCATCTACCCCCTTGCATGCTTCATTTCTTCTTATTTTGAGCCATGCCTTAGGACCTTTGCATTGACCTTTGTTTGGTCTCTTAGCCACTGAAATCCAGTGGACTTTCAGTGGCTAGCATGCTATTTCGAGCACCAAAATCAGAGAGGGGTGACCCTCTCACCCCTTGTCTTGTTTACTAACATATTTGGCCTAACAAAGGAGCCCTTATTTGTACACTTCTTGAGCATGTTTCAGGCCATTTTTGATGGGTTTTAGGACCTGCATAGGCTCTACCCAGAGCCCATTTTGCCATATTAGGTGTCTATCTTGCATGTGTAGAACAACCCTCTTCATAGCATATCAAGGGAGCATATGTTTGTATCATTTGGAGGCCTATTTCAGGCACTTTTTGGTGACTTTTGGGACCTGCCTAGCCTCTTTCCATCGCTGGTTTGGTCCCCTTTCACTTGCCTCTTGCATGTATAGAGCAATCCCTTTCATAGCCTATCAAAGGAGCCTATCATTCTTGCATGCATAGACCATATTTTAGTGGGTTTTTGGGCTTTATTTGGCATGTCATACCCCTAACTTTTGCTGGTTTAGTGACCTTTTGAATGCTCCATATACTTGTAGTGTAAACCCTCTTCACTAGCTTGTATTGCATGCTATTTTGGTCCTTCATTCTAGCACTTTTTGGCCATGCCTTAAAACTGATTTTGTGCATGTTTTGGACTGCCTTAGCTCTGTTTTCATGCCTCATGGTCGAATGATGCTTGCTATGCATGGTTGTAGTGCAATACCCTTGCCTAGCTTTGAGTTTTGAGGCCTATTGCATGCTTATATTGAGGTGTTTGCATGTTTTGGGGCCATTGTGCATCACATTTCAGAGCTTATATGTATGCCCGATTCCCATGTTTTCCACTCTTTAAATGCGTTTGAGAGTTGTGCATAAATGCCTCGTTTTTGGACCATTACATGAGCTTCATTTCCATGCCTTTTGAGCCACCATTTTAGTCCATATTTGCTACTGTTTTGGTCTTCATAGGGACTGTTTGGGGGTGGTTTGGTCATTTGTGCATTGCTTTGCATACCTCTAGTGTAATGCGCTTCACTAATTTCGGTATTTGGGCCATCTAGCATGCATTGTGTGAAGTGTTTGCATGATTCGGGACTATCTTGCATCATATTTCAGAGCTGGAAAATGTATGATTGCATGCCATATTTCATCCTCTGCCATGCTTTGGTAGAGTGGCATTTGATGCCTTAGGTTCGGTCCCTCGCATTTGTGCATATTCGCATGTGTTTTTGTTGCCTAATTTCATCGTGTATGGCCACTAATTTGGGTGTGGCTGAGGCTCGCCTATCTTGGTTTAAGTCCATCTTGCATTGTACATGCCATTTAGTCCATGTTGTTGCATGATTTATCATTGCATTGTGTATGCCTTGATCATTTCATTGTTAGTCCCTATGTGTGCATTGTGTATGCCATACAGTTTTCATGTGCATTGAGTATGCCATTGATTATTCCATAGCATTGTGTATACTAGTAGTGTGTTTGCATATCATCATCTGCATGTTTGCATCATTTAGTGGCATTATGTTTAGGTTGCATGTTAGAGTTGCATTCATGCATACCATGTGTATTCCATTGTGTTTGGGGTAGGGTTTAGCCCAAACACGAGAAACGACGGACGTTTCGTACCCCAAGTGACGAAACGTGCCTCAATTCTCAGTCGCCGACACTCTGGATTACCCATGATGGAGTTTAGGCCTTGTTGTGTTTATATGTGCATTCATTTTACATCGAGTCGTGCAACCCGACTCCTTGGCCATCATGCATCGAGATGCGTGATTGGTGGCACGAGGATCGAGGATCACATTCCCTAAAGCCTATCCAATGACGGGGAGAGTGGTCATGCGCACATATTTTGAAAATACTTTGCAATGCCCCTTTCTCGCTCTCTGTTGTAGCAAACTGAAAACCAGCAGCAAAAACAGGTCAGCAGCCTTTTGGAGCTTTGTACAATGTTCCGGAACCAGTTGCAAACAGAGGCAAATTGGGGCATCACGATGGATTTCCCGACAAGGCAACTCGAGCACGCATGCATTCTTTGTCATCCAAAACAGAGCTGGGGCAGTCCATTTGCATGCTAGTTTATTTGCTTATTTAGTTAATTTGTCGATTAATTAGAGTTGTGTAATAATTAGCTGTAGCTGTTATTCATTTCGGTTCTGTATTATTTATTCGGACCCTCCGAGAGAGGGCAATTTTGTAATAAGTGTGCGTGTGTGTGATGTATGTCTTCCAACCCCACGTCTTTCTCCCTTTTATTTACCAGCTTATGATGGTTAGATTAGGGCATGTTTTAATTAGCATACTTATGCTCGCATGTTTGCATTCATTCATCTGTATTGCATGCACCGGGCTCGGTGCATCATACTAACTGCATTGTATTTCAATTCCGAGTTGAATACGTGCATCAATTGTTGCATTTCATATGCCATTTTGGAATAGCCGAGCCTATCTTAATTGTATTTTTGCACGTGTTGCATTAGGCATTTCAGCATAGTTGGGATTCATGCATGATTTCTAATTAGCTTCTTTCTTTGGCTTGGAGTACTCGGTAAGTATTTATGCTTTAGCATCCTTGCATGTGTGTGAGTGACTGCCATGATAGCATGCTTACCATGAGGCTATTTGCTTATGTGATATAATTGCCTGAATGCCTATGGGTGATGGTTAGATTGCCTGAATTGGGACAATTCATTGATTGCGAGTTTTAAGCCCACTTGAGAGTGGCAAATCATCATGTTTTCTAAGCCCACTTGAGGGTGGCAAAATCCGTACTTTAGCCTACTTGCGAGTAGCAAACCGTTTTCGAAACAAACATGAGATGATTTGTTCCAACTTAGGCGATCCAGTCTATACTTGTATGTTGTGTGCATCACATAGTAATTCTAAGCTAATAATCGGAATAAGAGCACATAATGTTTTCAAAACTCGATATCATGGTTAATAGAGGCCGATCTTTGATCGGGCGAGCGGGGGTGCTCACGAAGTGACCTTCCCCAATCGTACCCAAGTTCCCGAGCCGAGGCAACTTTGGTAACGACGGACACGTGGCCTTAGGCAATGAGTTAGGGTTTCCTAAATTTCCCCAAAATAAAATATTTGGGTGGCGACTCTGTATCTGGCAAAGCAGTCCATGTTTGGCACTTCTTTCTAAAAATCAGTTTTTCAAAACGATTTGCCGAATTTGGACTCTTTGGTGATTTATCGATCTTGCATTGCACTTTGTGAGATTAGATTTAGAACCGTGACATTTGAGTCCGAACTGTAGTGAGCCCAAATGAACAAAACGAGATTCCCTCCTGGAACGTTCGGCGACGTCTACAACGGGTTACGAAGTCGGAGAAGCTCTCCTTCGGTTCTTGCCTGGTGGTCTCAAGATCATGAGTTGTGACCTCAATCTACGTGTTGTAGGAGTATTGAGCTATAAAGGCCTCAGCTGTCTCCTCCCAACTTCTCTTAACAGAGTCCTCCAATTTTGCGTACCAAATAGTCGCTATACCCGACAGGGTCCGGCCAAACAGGGAAAGCTTCTGCAATCAAGAGAGGCCCATCAGCCTTAGGATATCTGAAAGTAGTCGCAGGTGTACCATAAGATCCTGTAGACGCGCCCCGTGGGCCTCACTCTACAGTTCGGACTCGATTTTGTCGTCGGTTCTTACTCTGAACCAAAGAGTCCAAATCCGGCAAATCATTTTGAGAAAAAACAGATTTTTAGAAAAGAAGTGTCAAACATGGTCTGCTTTGCCAGATACAGAGTCGCCACCTAAATATCTTATTTTGGTGAAATTTAGGAAACCCTGACTCGGTGCCAAAGGCCACGTGTCCGTCATCACCAAAGTTGCCCCGGCTTGGGAACTTGGGTACGATTGGGGAAGGTCAGCTATGAGCACCCCCTCGCCCGATCAAAGATCGGCCTCTACTAACCGTGATATCTTGTTTTGAAAACATTATATGTTCTTATTCTAGTTATTAGCCTAGAACTACTATGTTATGCGCGCAGCAAACAAGTATAGACCAAATCGCCTAAATTAGAACAAAACATTTCATGTTTGTTTTGAAAATGGTTTGCTACTCGCAAGTAGGCTAAAAAAGCAGATTTTTGCCACCCTCAAGTGGGCTTAAAACTCGTAGTTTTAATGCATCATTCCAATTTAGGTAATTCAACCTCCATCCACAAGCATTCAAACAGTTATATCACATAAGCAACTAGCCTCATGGCAATCATGTTGTCATGGCAACACTCACACGCATGCAAGGATGCTAAAGCAAAAGAACTTACAGAGTACTCCAAGCCAAAACAGAAACTAGTTAGTAATCATATGCATGATCCTAGTTCATGTTAAGATGGCTAATGCAACATATGCAAAATGCAACTAAGATAGGCTCGGCTAATCTACAATGACATGTAAAATGCTACAACTAACACGTATTCAATTTGAATTTGAAATACAAATGCAGTTAGAATGATGCGCCGAGCCCGGTGCATGCAAAACGAATGAATGGATGCAAACATGCTATCATACTGTATGCTAATTGAAACATGCCCTAGACTAACCATCGAAAGCTAATAAATAAAAGGGAAGAAAGACGTGAGGTTGGAAGACATACATACACTCACGCACACTTATTACACAATTGCCCTCGCTCGGAGGGTCCGAAAGTAGAATACAGTTCGAATAATGAATTGGCTATCCTAGCTAATTAATTATTACAGACCCTCTAATTAATTAACAAATTAATCACAAAAATAATTTAAATGTGAAGCTGAAGTGACTGCCGCAGCTCTGCCTCAGAATGCGCGAATGATGCATGCTTGACTCGCCCTGCTTAGAAACTCACTATCATAGCACTGTTGCCTTTGTTTACACTGCCCCGCTCCTCTGAAAATTTGCACAAGTCCCAAGGGTGCTTCTCTGAACACTGGGGAGCATCATCGACCAAATGGGAACACCACCGGCCATAGGGAATGGTCATCGGCCACTGTTTCAGCTATCGGCCACCGATTTCTGGTCGGTCGGCACTCCTGGTAGCCGACCGGCTGCTTATTCCTGCAAAATCCTGCAGTTGATAGCAGCAGAGGGCAAGCAGTGTATGGCATGGAATTTTCAAGCAAATGTGAGCATGGACACACTTCCTATCATGTAATGGACTCAAGGGAGCATGACCCTCGACCGTCAGGCCATCAATTATGCATTTTTGATGCATGATGGCCTAAGAGGCCAAGCTTGCCATTCAATGTAAAATGCATGCAACAAAAGAGATGAGTGCTAACATCCTATCATATTGAGGTCAAGGGTATTGGCGACCAAGGGTTGAGATGTGTTTCGTCACTTTGAGTACAAACACACCTCACCCCTCATGCTTGGTTTGACACCCCAAACCAAGCAATGCAATGCGTGTATGCAAACATGGCTCAAAAATGCAACATGAGGTTAAGATGCAAAACATGCCAAATGCAACGCATTCCATCATGCAAGCATACAATGTTCCAAACATGCAATGCTACAATGCAACTTATCATGTAATGTGAACATGGTATAATGCAAGCATGCAATTAGAGGCAACAAGTCAAGCATACAACCATGTACAAGAAGGGACTTAGACTGAAAAGGGAGGCCTCAACCACCCCCAAAAACAGTGGCTAAAAGTGCCCAAAATGGAGGTGCCAACATGCAAAAAAAATATGCAAACCAAAGGGCCTAAAGCTAAGGCATGGAAGGTAATTTTCAAGAGCACCCAAAAGGAGGTAAGCATGGATATCAAACCCCACAAGATCAGAGAGATGGTATGATGGAATAGGCCCCAAAACCCACATACATGGCATCCCAAATGACTCAAGCAAAGAGGCATGCACCAAGACTAAACATGGGGCACAAGACCATCACTCTTCATGACCACACATGGCATGGACTAAACAGCCCAAAACAGAGTTTTAACATGCAAAATGAGCCCCCAAAACCCACTAATATGGCAGCCCCGAAGACTTAAACACTTAAGCATGCACAATGCTCATTTCAAGGCATAACAAAACAACTCTTCAAGGCATGAAAGGGATGATAAATGCGATCATACAAGCATGATTTATGGACTGAAATAGCATGGAAAATGACTCCAAATCACTGAAACAACCCAACTCAAGCATGCTCATGACTCACACCCTTAAGGCTTACAAGCCAAAATGCAAAGAGGCTATCCTAAACATGGCAAATATGATCAAAACAGCACCCAACAGACCTCAGGCATGGTAAGACATGGCTAAAACCTTCATGAAGCTAGGCTATAACATGCAAGAATCATGGCCTAAATGCATGGCACATTTCTAGGCAAAATGAAGGAATACAAAGCAAGTGCATTAAGCATGAGAGAGTCCATTAATCTGACCAAAAACAGAGACATATTATGACCAAACGACACCTAAAAAAACTCTGAAATGGAGCCAAAAACAACCAAGCACATATGCTACCCTTGTGAGGCCAAAACATACACAAATGAGAGACCAAGGGAGAGGGGTGTCTCCCCCCTATGCAAGACTTCAAACCCCCTTCTTCACCACTGAAAACCCACTGGATTTCAGTGGTGAGAAGGCCAATACACCAAAGTAACCAAAGCTTAACAATGGAAGCACAAAAAGGGCCAATCAAGGCCTAAGAGGGGGAAGTCGACCCCCAACACCAAAACAACCTTAATGAAGTATCTTAAGCATGCAAATACAAGACTTTTTTCAGTTATACACAAAGTCTAAAACAGTAGGCAAAGCAGGTCAAAAACTAGTGTAAGATTGGGGAAAATAAAGCAAGATTGTTACCCTTGAAGAACACTCCAAGAACAGCAAGCTCAGGCCCCTTCTTCTGATCAAAACCACTTCAAAACTTCAAGAACAAACCCTCAAGGACTCCCAAGTCGAAGTATGGTGTAATAGTGTGTGTCTTAGTGCAATACTATGAACTAAACACACTTTTAGGCTATAAAACACACACACAATGAAGAGAGTGAGGGAGATATAGAGAGAGAAAGTGTATATCAGATATATATATATTGCTCTGGTTTTTGCTGAACCCAAACAAAGGAGAGGGTGGGGCTCTTATATAGACAATGCAAAGGCTAAGCTTCCAAGACAAGCCAAGAGAGAAGGGTCAAGGGGATCAAGGCTTCCTAGAGAAGCTAAGGCAAGGTTGCAAGCTTCTTGAGGAAGCCATGACAAAGGGTCAAGCTTCCTCAAGAAGCTTGATCAAAGGGTTCAATTTTCTAGAAGAAAAAGGGGTGCAAAGGTTCAAAACAGCCACAGATGTGCACGGGGAGCAGGGCCTGTGCATCCCAGCTGGCACAGCTGGCATGCACCATGCCTGAAGGGTGCAAAAGGGTAATACCGGCCAGGAAAGGAGGTCACCGGCCAAACAGAGTGCCGGTCGACCATCTAAAGTGCCGACCGGCCATTGATATCAAGAAACCAATGCCGGTGGCATCAATGAATGGCCGGTGAGGTAAAGGGGAAGGCCGGTAGGGTGTGGGGATGGCCAACAAGCCATTCCCTGCCCTCCAAGGCAAAAGTACAAGTGTTTGGTGCAAAACCAAACACAAAACAATCGAGTTGAGAGATCCTGAGGCAGGGCACGGAGCGGAGACCTCCGGGAACTCAAAACGAAAACAAACAAGGATGATCACCGAGTGTCGCAACGGTGACGTCCAAGTCTTGAGGACGGTCAAAAATGGGGTGTCTACAGTTGCCCCTCTTTGACAGAACTCAAAAGTCATAACAATGATGGGAGTGAGTGTCAGAGCCCAGAGACGACCCATTTTTGACAAGGCCGAAGACTTAGACAAAGCATGCAAGCCACAAACAAAGATATGCGCCCGAAGGCAGGGGCAAAATGCAAGACAATGCAAAAAGCCGAGCATAACTTATGATCATGCAAAGAAAACTGTAACGAATCACATACAATGCAACAGTTTAAGCTAGAAAACGCAAATTCAACTACATTACGATGCAAAAAGGATGTAAGAGGGTTATGTAATTCTCGCTACGTTTCACGCGGAGAATACAATACCTATCCGGTTCTTCTGGTTGCGCCAGCCTCAAATGGAACCGTACATACAATATCGTGCCTGTAAAAGAGAGAAACTTAACAGGTACAATATCGTTAGGAACATGGATAACAATGCAATCGAAAGTGCGTGACAACGTAAGTCGAGTAGGACGCATAACAATGCAATTTGGGGCAAGCATAACAATGCTATGAAAACACATGTAAGTAAAGAACACGTGACAACGTGTACAATGTGTGTGATGGGGAACTTGAACACATATGAGTAAAACAATGCGCGACAACGCATGCAATGTGTATAAAAAGAAACTTGAACACATGTAAGTAAAGCATGCGGGTTAACGCAAGCAATGTGTAACCTCCTGTGAGATGCATAAACACATGTAAGTAAAGCATACGTGGAAATGCATGCAATGTGTAAAGCAAGCAAGGTATGAACACATGTAAGTAAAGTACATGCAAAAACATGCACAATGTGTAACCACCTGAGAAATACGTATACACATGTAAGTAAAGTATGCAATACTGCATACAATGTGTATGGCAGGAATGAACACACGTAAGTAAAGCATGCGGGTTAACGCAAGCAATGTGTAACCTCCCGTGAGATGCATAAACACATGTAAGTAAAGCATACGTGGAAACACATGCAATGTGTAAAGCAAGCAAGGTATGAACACATGTAAGTAAAGTACATGCGGAAACATGCAAAATGTGTAACCACCTAAGAAATACGTATACACATGTAAGTATGCAATAATGCATACAATGTGTATGGTAGGAATGAACACATGTAAGTAATGCATGTGGGTTAACGCAAGCAATGTGTAACCTCCTGTGAGATGCATAAACACATGCAAGTAAAGCATACGTGGAAACGCATGCAATGTGTAAAGCAAGCAAGGTATGAACACATGTAAGTAAAGTACATGCGGAAACATGCACAATATGTAACCACCTGAGAAATACGTATACACATGTAAGTAAAGTATGCAATAATACATACAATGTGTATGGCAGGAATGAACACATGTAACTAAAGCATGCGGGTTAACGCAGCAATGTGTAACCTCCTGTGAGATGCATAAACACATGTAAGTAAAGCATACGTGGAAACACATGCAATGTGTAAAGCAAGCAAGGTATGAACACATGTAAGTAAAGTACATGCGGAAACATGCACAATGTGTAACCGCCTGAGAAATACGTATACACATGTAAGTCAAGTATGCAATAATGCATACAATGTGTATGGCAGTAATGAACACATGTAAGTAAAGCATGCAGGTTAACGCAAGCAATGTGTAACCTCCTGTGAGATGCATAAACACATGTAAGTAAAGTATACGTGGAAACGCATGCAATGTGTAAAGCAAGCAAGGTATGAACACATGTAAGTAAAGTACATGCGGAAACATGCACAATGTGTAACAGCCTGAGAAATACGTATACACATGTAAGTAAAGTATGCAGTAATGCATACAATGTGTATGGCAAGAATGAACACATGTAAGTAAAGCATGCGGATTAACGCAAGCAATGTGTAACCTCCCATGAGATGCATAAACACATGTAAGTAAAGCATACGTGGAAACACATGCAATGTATAAAGCAAGCAAGGTATGAACACATGTAAGTAAAGTACATGCAGAAGCATGCACAATGTGTAACCACCTGAGAAATACGTATACACATGTAAGTAAAGTATGCAATAATGCATACAATGTGTATGGAAGGAATGAACACATGTAAGTAAAGCATGCGGGTTAACGCAAGCAATGTGTAACCTCCTGTGAGATGCATGAACACATGTAAGTAAAGCATACGTGGAAACGCATGCAATGTGTAAAGCAAGCAAGGTATGAACACATGTAAGTAAAGTACATGCAGAAGCATACACAATGTGTAACCACCTGAGAAATACGTATACACATGTAAGTAAAGTCTGCAATAATGCATACAATGTGTATGGCAAGAATAAACACATGTAAGTAAAGCATGCGGGTTAACGCAAGCAATGTGTAACCTCCCGTGAGATGCATAAACACATGTAAGTAAAGCATACGTAGAAACGCATGCAATGTGTAAAGCAAGCAAGGTATGAACACATGTAGGTAAAGCATAACGCGACAACGCATGCAATGTGTAAAGAAAAAAGGAAAGAAGGGCAGATTCAACTTGAAGCATGGTAAAGGCATGTTATTCATGATGTTGAAACGCAAAGCACTGCAACACATTATAATTGAAGCGATTTGCGGAATTCGCAAGAGACAAAAAGGATACGAGGAGGGGTGCCCCTTGCACGCACCGGGCAACGCTCATGGAAGTCATGGCCTGAGGTCAACTCGAAGGTCTACTCATGTTCCAAAAGCGCACTTCCTTGCGCTGTCTTGAGTAATGAAGGTGCCAAACCACATTGTTGACCCGAACAAGGGCGCGGGAGGTGCATTGACCGCAAGGGGAGGTTACCGGTATTAATTCCGATATTTTGCTGCCCTGCTCTTCTTTTGCTTTACTTTCCTTTTTACTGGTGGTTTAAGCACATTGCACTGCCTTAGGGAGGTTTTACTTTTTCAAAAAGTGTGTATTTTTGCAAAACACATGAGGGAAATGAAACAGCTATTTTGTTCAAAAGGTGTTACATTTGTGTTTTCTATGCATCGCAACGCATGGTATCACATAACAATGTGAATGAAATCGGACTTTGTTTGGAAATTGAGCACTTGTGTCGTAATAATCAGGTAGTGAACCGACTTACAACTCGATAAGCAAAACAAAGAAACTCGATAAGCTAGCCAAGAGCGAGTACAACTCGATAAGCAACATAAGGACTTAAGGAATGTGAAATACAACTCGATAAGCAAATTTACAACAACTCGATAAGCAAATGGGCGTGACGCCGCAAAAATCATCATCGGAGGGCTTTGGAAGTGGTGGCATTCCCCAAATTCTCTACATGTTCAACATGTAAACAGCTCAGGGAGCAAGAAGGAATACCACCGGCCACAGGGGAAAGCCATCAGCCTCAAGAAATGGCCATCGGCCAGCATATGTGATCAATCGGCCAAAAGTGGTGGTCGGTCGGCACTATATTTGGCCGACCGGCCATAAATGGCAAGGACCAGCAGAATGCTGACATCTGTCCTCCACTCAACCTTATCCCCTACAAAAGGCCTCAGCTTCGTAGTTTTCCTCAATTCCACACTAATTTGCTCCAAATGGAAGAGTTTCTTGCTCAAAATCTCACAGCTTGGATTGCCCACTTAGACCGGAAAAGCTGAACTTCCGGGTTTTGACATAAATGCACTATTCACTCTGAGTCGCACCCCGTTGCACTTTCCATTCCTTCATGCCGCGGCGAAGTTTTGGAATCCGATAACGCATGTCTTAGCTTTAACGGGCAAGAGGTATGTCCTACCTTCGAAGATTTCCAAACTTTATTGGAATCCGAGCGCAACGAGGAGATCTTACCTTAGCTTGACTTTGGCCATGCTCAAACTTTAGGGCGAATGTGTGGACTTACTATGTGCAATGCTCGGTCTCTGCTTTGTGACGGAATGCTGGATATTCCGAGTTTGATTTGCCGATTTTCCGACGCTGGTGACCGCGGCGACCATCATTGGCAAGGCTTCCGGCGACACGCCCTCTGTTTGTGCATGCTATCTCATTTTTTGTTTGTCTCAGGCTCCAGAGGATCTAGCGTCCAGTTGATCGAGGTCGCCCAAGGCTTGAAGGAGGGCAAGAGCTGCGTTGCAATGACTCTGGCTGAGACATTGATGGGCTTGGACGCCTTTTATCGTCGAGAGATGACTAGGTTTGCGGGGAGTCCACTACTGCTGCAGGTAATGTTTCCCACCCAATCTTACATATGTATTGCTCACATCACTCGGCCCTTAGGCTCGGTTTTTCTCACAAAATCCCTTTTTCTCTTTTTTCTCTCAACGTACATCTCTGTATTCTTTATTCTCTCATTTTTTCAATCCCTTCCCAGGTGTGGTTGACGGATAAGTTGCAGGTTGTGGACTTTTGCCCAGCATACTCAGCTCGCGGCTACTTTTTCCGGCAACACCTAGTCAATGCCCTTGATGAGGGATGGTGGTTCGATTGGATGTGCAACTTGTCCGCAGACCGTATTGCTTGGCGGTGCCCTTGGCTCAATCTATCGGCAATGAGTTACAGCATATTCCAGCAGACTGGGATTCAGTTGATTGGCTTTACTCACTGTGTGTTCTATTTCCCATTCCGGTTCTAGTGCTAGTTCGGCCACGATTAGACTTGCGCAGCAGAGGGGATAGAGTATCCAACTGCTTTCCCAGCCCGAGGTGCGCAGCTTGCTCGGCAAGCTGCAGCGTGGAGGACTAGAGAGCTCTTGGCCCCCGCTCCCACTTTCAGTTGCACTTTGTCTGACAAGTGCGTAGATTGGCTCAATGAAGAGGCACAGATTGGACCCAACTTAGCATCGGAGGCTTCGACCAACTCTGGGAGGGGGCGCAGGAACATCTGACTCATCTATGCCCCGGACCTATTGCTTTATTAGTACTTTCAAGTTTTCTTTATGAATGTAATAAAAAAAAAAACAACTTCAATTTGTATGCAAGAGCAGGAGAACTCTATACTAAAATCAATGAAATTGAAAGTTGCGGGTACTGAAAATTTTCCGCTTTGGTCCAAAAATGGTCTTAGTTGTGAAAAGATTAATTTAAGCAAAGTCAACTTTTATTAAAAATTTTCAAAACCATTTTCGGTGTGGATCAGAACTGGACACGCTTGAGATCTGTCACTGAGATGCACAATATCGGATCCCCAGCAACTGGAAAGTTGCCTCTAGTTTGAGTTGCACTGTACCAGAGATTACAACCAAAGCTCTTGAATGCTGAATAGACAAAGATGACCAAGATGATCAAATGGACAAAGTTGATCGGGGAAAAAGTTTATGGCTGGACTTCAAGATGATGTTGCCTACGTATCCCAAAGATCGGAATCAAGCCTTACGTAGTTCGGCTTGGGTTCACTCGAGTATTTACCTCTCCTTTTGCGCTCTAACTTTTGCCAAGGCCGCCCTTTGCGGGTTTTCAACCTTGCGAGCTCAGTTTTTATAATTTCAAATCTTCTATGCTCTAACTTTTGCCTAGGTCGCCCTTTCGGGTTTTCGGCCTAGCGAGCCTCTCAGGGGTAATATTTCTTTAACTTGTCCATGTTGATCGGTTGTAAGAACTCTAGGCCATCTAGGTCCATCAGAACTACAGCTCCACCCTACCAGATAGCTTTGATGATGTACGGACCAGTCCAATTGGGTCTGAACTTCCCCCTAGGGTCGTGGATGGGAGCTCAGTTATCCTTGAGCACCAAATCTCCTTCTTTTAGATTCCTAGAATTAACTTTCTTGTTGAAAGCCTGGGCAATTCTACGCTGATAACCTTGAACATGGTACAGTGCTTTCAGTCTTCTCTCATTAAAGAGCATGAGTTCCTCAAATCTACTCTGCTGCCAATCTGCTTCGGCTATCTGACACTCGGCCAGTACTCGCAAAGACGGAACCTCAATTTCAATAGGCAGAATGGCCTCCATCCCGTAAACCAACGAATACAGAGTCGCCCCAGTAGAAGTTCTAATTGAAGTTCGGTAGCCCCACAGAGCAAATGGCAGTTTATCTGGCCAGTCCCGGTAGGTTTCCACCATCTTCTGCAGTATGTGTTTGATGTTCTTGTTGGCAGCCTTAACTACTCCATTGGTTTGCGGCCGATATGTGGACAACTTATGAAAAGCCACATTGTATTTCTCTAACAAGTCAATCACTTCCTTCTTGAAGTGGGAACCATTATCTGAAATAATCTCGTTTGGGACCCCATAGCGACAGATGATATTGTTTCTGATGAACTTCGCAACATGTGAAGCCTTCAACACTGCATAGGATTGGGCTTCAACCCACTTCGTGAAATAATCTATCGCGACCAGGATGAACTCATGCCCATTCGACCCCTTCGGAGTAACAGCCCCGATCACATCGATTCCCCAAACTGAAAATGGCCATGGCGAAGTCATGCTGTACAACTTCGATGGCGAAATATTCATGCGATTTGCGTGGATCTGACACTTGTGGCATCGCCGAACAAAGCTGATACAATCCTCCTCCATGGTGGACCAATAGTAACCCTGTCTGAGGATCTTCCGAGCTAACATTACCCCGTTCATATGTGCACCACATTCTCCTCCATGGATGGCCTCCATTAGGCACTTCGATTTTTCGGCTTCTACACACAGCTTGTGCATTCCCAGATAACCTCTTTTATACAGTTTACCCCCACAGATGATGAACTAAACTGCCATTCTTCTGATTGCCCTTTTATCATTGGCATTTGCCCCTGGCGGATATGCTTCCTTCTCCAAGAAATTCCAAATGTCGTAATACCAGGGGTTCTCGTCCTGAACCTCATCTATAGCAGCAATCGACTCGTAGGCTGGCGCAAATTTCTAGTCAATAATGATTGGACGCATCCGGACTCCAAACAGGATGTCTATCATGGAAGATAGAGTTGCTAGTGAATCTGCGAACCTATTGTTCTCTCTTACTAGATGAGCAAAGTTTAGCTTCTCAAACCGAGGAATTAACAAGTCCAAGGCCTAGTGATACATTATCATCTTTTCTTCTTTGACTTTCCAGTCTCCTTTTGCTTGAGACACAACAAGGTTCGAGTCCCCGATGACGTCCAACCGTTTTGCCCCTAGTTCCAGGGCTGCTTCTAGACCGGCAATGTATGCCTCATATTCTGCTTCGTTGTTCGAGACTTTGAATCGGAGTTTGAAGGCTAGAGGGATGCGGGCATTGTCGGGGGCTATCAGCAACACTCCTATCCCATACCCATACTGGTTTGACGCTCCGTCAAAGTACATCATCCAAGTTTCATCGTCGATATGCAAAATGGCCTCATCTGGGAATAAGTACTCCACTGCTTCACCCCCTTCCACTGGATGATCGGCTAAGAACTCTGCTACTGCTCTTCCCTTGACTGACTTGCGCGTCACATATTTCAAATCGAATTCGGAAAGCAACAGCAACCAACGAGCTAGCCTACCCGTAAGTGCCGGTTTCTCGAAAAGATATTTGATGGGATTGAGTCGTGAAACCAACATTACGGAGTGAGCTAACAGGTAGTGCCGCAGCTTCCTGGTGGCCCATACCAAGGCTAAGCAAGCCTTCTCCAACGGTGTGTAGCGAGTCTCATACTCTAGCATCTTCTTGCTCAGATAGTAGATGGCTCTCTCCACCTTGTCCTCTGATTCTTGCGCGAGCATACAACCCATTATAGTCTCAGTTGCTGAAAGATACAATATCAACGGTTTCCCCGGCTCTGGCGGTCACAACACGAGCGGGTTCTGTAAATATTCTTTAATCTGTTCAAAAGCAGCTTGGCATCGGCCGTCCCACTGGAATTTATTTCCTTTCTTCAGGAGACCAAAAAGTGGTTCACAAGTCAAGGTTAATTTTGAGATAAACCATCTTTATGAATTGCACTTTACCCAGAAAGCCTCGCACCTCCTTTTCAGTCCTTAGTGGTGGCATTTCTAAGATGGCCTTGATTTTGGAAGGGTCGACTTCGATGCCCCTTTGTGTAATCAGAAACCCCAGTATTTTTCCCGCTGTAACACCGAACATACACTTTTGAGGGTTCAGCTGCAACCGAAATTCTCTGATCCTTTGTAAAAACTTTTGCAGGCGGTGTAGTGGCCCTCTCTTTCTTTGGACTTGACAATTATGTCGTCCACGTACACCTCAACCTCTTTGTGGATCATGTCATGCAATATTGTGGTCGCGGCCCGTTGATATGTAGCTCCAGCATTCTTCAACCCAAACGGCATTACTCTGTAGCAGTATGTCCCCCACGGGGTGGTGAAAGCAGTCTTCTCCCGATCTTCAGGTGCCATCACTATCTGATTGTAGCCTGAGAAGCCATCCATGAATGAAAGCAACGTATGCCCCGCTGTGAAATCCACCAACTCATCAGTACGCGGCAAGGGAAAGTCGTCCTTCAAACTAGCTCTGTTCAAGTCCCTGAAATCCACGCATACCCTGATCCTGCCATCCTTCTTCGGCACCGGAACGATGTTGGCCAACCAAGTCGGGTATTCGGATACCAGCAAGAACCCTGCGTCGATTTGCTTGGTGACCTCTTCCTTAATCTTGATGGCCCAGTCAGGGCGGATTCTTCTGAGTTTCTGCTTGATGGGTCGGGCCTCGGGGTCAAGAGGGATCCGGTGCTGTGCAATCTCAGGATCGATCCCAGGCATGTCTTCGTAGGACCACGCGAAAACATCTTTGAAATCTTTTAATAAAGCGACTAAGCGCTCGCGTTCCTCCGAAAATAACATGGACCCGATCTGGACCAGCCACGGGTCCTTCTCAGTACCAATATTCACAGTAGTGATTTCATCAACTAAAGGTTTAACAAATCTTTCCTGCTCTTGTTCAATTAATCGTTGCAAAACTGGAGGAATTTCTTCCTCGTCGTTTTCATCAAAATTTTGAAAGTCTGAGTTAACGCAATAAATCAAGGGCACAGAAAAGTACTCAGAAACCACATCCACATCGTTCTCATTAAGTACTTCCAAACCGTCCGATTCTTCTATTACAACAGACTCAAAAGAGAAAGAAAAAGACGACCTGGACAGGACTGTGGTATTCGGGTTATTACCCCCAGGAATACCGGACTCAGACTCAGTTGAGCTGGAACCTGATTTCGACTCACAAGACTCGGTGGAATCAGATTCCGGCTCACTACCTGACCCGGTGCTGCTTGACAAAAATCCCTCTTCATACTGCCAAATGAGAGAGGGTGCGATGGATGCATCCAAAATGTTTGCTGGTAGGCCCGCAGTCGTTTCATTCCCGATCATGGACACCGAGAAGTTATCCCCCAAGCACTTTTGGTCGATCGGAGGATCTGAAAGTAGACATACCAATGCTACCCCCATTTCATGTTCGGTGTTCTCAGACTCCACTTTCTTGCTCTGCTCGACTTCAGCCAATGGGCCCGTCTGTTCTTCGGCATCGTCATCCCCGGATAACTGTAGGTCAAAGAAGATCTCAAAACTTGGCACGCACTTCCTCTCTGTATTCAGCCACGGCTCGGGGAAGCCACAAAATGGGAAATCCTCCTCCTCCCGAACGAAACGTCCGTTTAGGGTACCCTGGATGGGCCGGTGCATTAATTCAAAAGGTTTCCCTGCCTGCTTTGCTCTGGCTCTCCCAGCCATCCCCTTGCCTTTCCTTATCCAATCCTCTTTGGTGGGCAAATAACCCAAGCCAAAGGTATATGGGTTGTGTGGCACTTCGGCCAATGCTGCGACGCCCTTCCGGCCACTCTTTCCTAATCCCATCCCAGGGATGTGCTGAAGTTTGTTCATGAGATACACTGACTGTGCACTGACGTACAACCCCTCATTACCAGCCAAGATGTTCTGAACGACCCGGGCCTCGGCCAGGGAAAATCCTGACCGATTTCCAAAACCGGTGTGGACACCTCTGGTGGTGGATGGATCGATGAATTCCCAAAAACTATAGCCACCCCCTTCCCGTGGGGGTATTTCAACATCTGGTGCAAAGTGGAAGAAACTACCTTTACCTGGTGCAACCACGGTCCCCCCAAAAGTAGGTTAAAGGTTGCGGGAACATCCAAGACATGGAAATCAATCTCGTGCTGTCCTGGACCAACCTGGGTCTGAATTTTGACAGTCCCCATCACCTCCCTGCTTGTGTTATCATACGCCCGAATCACCTGGGCAGTTGGCACGAAGTCCGCGGGTTTCAACCCGATTGCATATGCCGTTCTTGACGGGCACACATTAATTGCAGTTAAAGGTTCTTTTGGGTTGCTCTCTGTCATTATCGATCAATCCTTGCTTCAAGGCATCCTCAATCTGTACTCCCATCTCATGCAGATCTAAAAAGGTAGGGAAGGGAAGCACGATCATCTTTTGCATCAGCTTGGGCTGGAGGCTGTGCACAACCATCCGTATTTGATCCTTATTTGTTGGCCTAATGGTCATCATTGAAGCCTTTGCCCTCCATCGGGTCACGAATTCTGAGAAGCTCTCCTTAGCCTCCTGTCTCGTCGTCTCAAGATCACGGGTCGTAATCTCGATTTGTGTGTTATACGAGTATTGTGCAACGAAGGCCTCAGCCATCTCATCCCAGTTTCTCTTGACATTATCTTCTAACTTGGCGTACCAGATGGCCGCCACACCCAACAGGGTCTGGCCAAACAGAGACAACTTCTGTAGTCTGGTGAGGCCCATCGGCCTTAAGATATCTGAAAACAACCTTAGGTGCACCATGGGGTCCCCGGACCCATCAAATCGGTCAATTTGTGGCATCTTGAACCGATCTGGTAGCATCACAGTTGCGTCTGTATATCCGTCCTCAATGTCGGGAATGGACTTGACTCCTTAAGATTTCTTAAACATCTTTTCCAGCTTACTCAGTTTTAGCACTGTGGGGTCCACTTTGAACTCGAAGGGAGAGTCCGGTACGTTGATAGGCGTAGGTGCCTTGGATAGTTGTGGTAGAATCGGGGGCGGAGCCGGCCCCGTTGGAAGGTCTGTATCCTCTTGGACATTTTGAACATTTGGTGTCTCTTCGGGTATTAGAACCCTTGGTGGATGAGGGGATTGATGCGAAGCAGATGCCCCGGCTTGCTGTTGTAGCCTTATGATTAACTCTGCTTGTTCAGTCATAACCGTGGCCTGTTGCTTGGCGAACTCCGCCTGTCGGACAGCGTCTTACTGCATTGTTTTCATACTCTCTTGGAGTTGGCGCACCATCTCCTCTAAGCTTGCCATACCGTTCTGATCTGATTGAAATTCTGGTATATATTCCCTCTCTGCGGGGGAAACAGAACCCTGATCCCTACTGTACTCAGGTGGGGTAGATAAAGCCCTCTATGCTGATCGCTGAACTGATATCCTCTGCCTAACGGCCCTCCGTCTAGTAACCGGGGGTAGAGAGTAGTACACTGGTTGTCCGTCTACCAGATCCTCAGATCGATGGAGTCGGCGACCTCTAATCCAAAGTGCTTGGGGAATATCTATTGGGTCAGAAGCAATCGTGCTAAACTACCTAGCAAAAAGATAAATAAAGCAATAAGGAAATAAACAATCAGACAAACGGACAGCATAACAGCTTAAATAAACATAACACATGGTTGGGCATAACAACACCCTGTCGACAAGTTGAATACACCGTTCTCAAACACTGATCATCATTCCCCAAATCACTGTCCCCAAAACCGAATCTGATACCCGTAAATAACTGATTCTCAAAATACTGGTGCCCACAGGCCTGATGCCAAAACTTGCAAACTGATACGTGCAATCTTGTAGAGGCCAACTCTAAAGCACATAGCAGATAAGTGAGAGCCAAAACACCCCTATGTTGGGGTAGGGTTTCCTTGTCCTATTTTGTCAGGAGCTAGGGTTTCACTACGCACGTAGCGGTTTCAAGCAACCTATGATCGGGTGAGCAACATGTCCTAGCTTGGAATGGTCACTATGGATTTCGATATGCACTAGGTCGAATGGTCAAAAAGGGGTGCCCCGGTAAAACTGGGGTTTCTGTTCCCATACTGTCAGAGCCCATAACCGGTCAGCCTTATGGTCATGCTGTCACATCCTAAACTCGCCCCTAAAAGTTTGGGCATGACCTACTCGGAAACGGACACTTAACCTGCTGTATATAACATATGGGGCCTGAACAGAAGCATTAAATATAAGAAAATAACATAAAGTGAAAGAATGACATCCATTGAGCGACCACTATCATGCCAGGATCACAAACAGTGCATCAAATGATAAATATTTACATGCACATATACAAAGCCTACCCCTTATTTGGGCGGATATCAAAAACATTGAAAAAAAATCAGAGTGCAGGTCAAAACTTAGCAAAACTCCAAAGAAATGATCAGGCTTCACCCAAATACCTAGACATACAGAGGTTGGCGAAAGAGAGGCGAACATCGAGGGTTAAGGCTGACCTCCAGATTTAGTACCTACAGAAGCAGGCAAAATACAGAGTGAGACAATCTCAGTGAATACTAGTACTTAAACAAATTGATGCACAACTTAAAATATAAAACATCTGAATGCGTGTATAAATGCAGAGGTCATGTAGTTAATCTGATTCTGTACTAATTTTCAGAAAAACCTTGTCAGTTCACAACTTCACAAATTGGCCCTTTTTCTTGAACAACATTAAGCCCTTATCAGAATGGCATTGAACTTTTAAACATGTTGGCATATAGCCCTTGAACTTATGGCATGAAGCCCTTAAACATGTTGGCATATAGCCCTTGTACATATGGCGTGAAGCCCTTGAACATATTTGTATGAATTCAAGAGGTGTCTCACACGGATTCTAGAGGTGACTCACATCGTAGCACTTAGTTCCGTGTAGTACTTTGTTTCATATCATAACAACTTACACGGAATGACCATAGGCCTCATAATTTGCACATAACGGCTTTCAGCCTCATAACTTTTACATATGCATGGACTCAAGAGGTGGCTCGTACGGATTCTAGAGGTAACTCGCACTGCAGCACTTAGTTCCGTATAGCACTTTGCTCCATATCAGAAATACAGAATGGCCTTCGGCCTAGTAGATCATACAGAATGGCCATGGGCCCAGATTGGCGTTAAGCCTAGTTCATGTATGTATGGACTCAAGAGGTGGCTTGCACGGATTCTAGAGGTGACTCGCATTGCAGCACTTAGTTCCATACAGCACTTTGTTCCATACCCGGGATAGGTCTTGAAGACCGAACAATTCATATCATGTCAGAGCAAAACATAAACAGGACGGATAACAGAAACAAAGTCATACATGTTCTTAACTATGCTTGAATCATAAACAGATATCAGAATTCATGTTTGACTATGCATGGTACACTTAATAGCATTAATAAATCAATATAGAGCACACCTTTTAGTTTTATAAAGGGACCTCCAGTACCAGGGACTTATAAATACTTGAACCACGGTGTTATTACCCCCGGGCAAGGGCCTTGTGCTAAGGATGTCCTGAATACTTTGATATATATAAGGACAATCATTTACTGGTTCGAAACATAACATATCAGAAAATAGAGCATTTCTTGTTATATCGTCATTACAGTACGTTTAACAGAGGCAGAGCAATACACTTTCTAACGTGGTTTACGTAATGATGATAACCTTTACATTTATATCGTAGATGCTAAACGACTTCAGGCCCCTTAGTGGCAAAATAGTATGCCCTCATATTCACACCATAACGTGAATCATATAACAATATCATTGATATTCAATTCTTGACATCTAAGGCAACCCATGGTTCTATCCGATTTTCATTTCGTTAATCCATTCTAAGCAAATGTCTATGTCATAAAACATGTGTCGAACCAAATAAAACTATAGGAACCCCTGATAGGACGTTCAAATATCATACCCCCATTAAGCGGAGTTTATAGCCATAATTTCTTCCCGTTAACTAATTGCATAGTATTAATACCCCTTGTGCGGAGTCTTAGGTGATTTACAGGTTATAACACATTAATGATAACCATTAACCATAACCAGAATGCAAAATAGTTCCAGAGTCATGCCGAGGTACGCATAATCTTTCAATGTTCTCACCAATCTTCAAACAACATAAATGTTAACGTAATTGCTTATGTGAAAACGAAGCGTTAAGAATAAGAATTGTTAACGGTAAGTAAACGTACGATTACAGTACTACTACTCACAGTGTTATGGCGGTGCGCTACTTCCCACTGAAGCGTGTCCTACACGCATACAAAGTTCATAAATTAACTTCCCTTTTTCCTTGTCAAATTACTTCCTGACTCATTACATTTCGAATGAATTTACAGCCATCCTAAGATCATCAGAAAAATATTTTAAAAATATCAGAGGGTCGAGCACGCGAAACGGAGCCGAACATTTTTTCCAGCTTGGGCCGCCCATGCGGCAAACTCTCCCGCACGTGCGGCAAAATCCTCCCGCACGTGCGGCAAAATCCTCCCGCACGTGCTTTTTAGACAGAACCAAAACTCCAAATTTCCCATTTTCCCCGCACGTACGGCCGTGACTCCCGCACGTGCGGCAGTTGGTCCCGTACGTGCGGCCATAACCCCCGCACGTGCGGCGATTTCCCTGGGTGAGCAGTCCGAATTTCATATAAAACCCATCTTTGGTGAGTATCAACAAGGCCTAAATTAGATCCTTTAATTACCAAAATATAACTTAAAGATCATACAATTAGAAGGTACAACATATAACACTTGAGATGAATTAGATGTTTAATCCATCACCTAAGAACATGATTCACTTACTTTAACTTAGAACATCATATAGACAAAACTATATAAGTTTTATATGGGAAATCTACCAATAAAAGATAGTTCTTGTATTTAAACATAATCAACTTAATTCTAGAGCACTTCACAAAGTAGAAACCAAGTTAAACAATGTTCATACACTAAATTCAATTCCATGCCCTAGGTTACACAATTGTGAAGAAATCTTACTCTAATTCTAGAGAGGAACTATGGAAGATGGGTAAACTTACTTTTGAGCTTCAATCTTTCAAAGACCCCCTTCAATTCTTCTAATCTTTAACCTTTGATGAACCTCTCTAGATTCTCTCTCTCTACTTCACACCATTCTCTTCTTAGGAGATAGTTTTAGACGAAGTTCTTGAATTAAACATGTAAGGAGCATGAGCATATATGTATATCTATAGGCAAATAAGGACAAAATTCAATCGTTTAATCATCCCAAATTGAAATTTCACAGAAAATCTCATTATAGCTTAAAAATCATGCAGATTTCAAATGTCAAATCAATTTCAGATAATTCAGCCTCTAAGGCTTCCAATTTCTGAACCAAGCATTTTAATTGTAACAGATATCTTTCGTATTAAACAGATAGGAACTCATATTCCCAAGATTCACTTAATGAAACGTAATTTCACATAGAACTTCACAATAAGCATTCAAAAGCACAGAATAGAGGACTGAAAGATACCTGAATCATGTACGAGGGTCGAGTTATTACACATGCCTTGACAAGACAAGCCTTCGGCAAACCGTTCAGGAATGGCAGATGGCAAACACGGTGTCCTAGGCGCACCAATGCACATGCAATGCAAAGAAACACATAAGTGTAGTCAAAACAAGATATCACGAGTTCGAGTCAAGCTCTCTAAAATCCCTAGCAGAGTCGCCAGAAACTGTAGACGCGCCCCGTGGGCCTCACTCTACAGTTCGAACTCGATTTTGTTGTTGGTTCTTAATCTGAACCAAAGTGTCCAAATCCGGCAAATCGTTTTGAGAAAAAACAGATTTTTAGAAAAGAAGTGCCAAACATGGACTGCTTTGCCAGATACAGAGTCGCCACCTAAATATTTTATTTTGGGGGAATTTAGGAAACCCTCACTCAGTGCCAAAGGCCACGTGTCCGTCATCACCAAAGTTGCCCCGGCTCGGGAACTTGGGTACGATTAGGGAAGGTCATCTATGAGCACCCCCTCTCGCCCGATCAAAGATCGGCCTCTACTAACCGTGATATCTTGTTTTGAAAACATTATATGCTCTTATTCCGGTTATTAGCCTAGAACTACTATGTTATGCGCGCAGCAAACAAGTATAGACCAAATCGCCTAACTTGGAACAAAACATTTCATGTTTGTTTTGAAAATGGTTTGCTACTCGCAAGTAGGCTAAAAATGCAGATTTTTGCCACCCTCAAGTGGGCTTAAAACTCGCAATTTTAATGCATCATTCCAATTTAGGTAATTCAACCTCCATCCACAGGCATTCAAACAGTTATATCACATAAGCAACTAGCCTCATGGAAATCATGCTGTTATGGCAACACTCACACGCATGCAAGGATGCTAAAGCAAAAGAACTTACAGAGTACTCCAAGCCAAAACAGAAACTAGTTAGTAATCATATGCATGATCCTACTTCATGTTAAGATGGCTAATGCAACACATGCAAAATGCAACTAAGATAGGCTCGGCTAATCTACAATGACGTGTGAAATGCTACAACTAATAGTTATTCAATTTGAATTTGAAATACAAATGCTGTTAGAATGATGCGCCGAGCCCGGTGCATACAAAACAAATGAATGGATGCAAACATGCTATCATACTGTATGCTAATTGAAACATGCCCTAGACTAACCATCGAAAGCTAGTAAATAAAAGGGAAGAAAGACGTGAGGTTGGAAGACATACATACACTCACGCACACTTATTACACAATTGCCCTCGCTCGGAGGGTCCGAAAGTATAATACAGTTCGAATAATGAATTGGCTATCCTAGCTAATTAATTATTACAGACCCTTTAATTAATTAACAAATTAATCACAAAAATAATTTAAATGGGAAGCTGAAGAGACTATTACAGCTCTGCCTCAGAATGCGCGAATGATGCATGCTTGACTCACCCTGCTCAGAAACTCACTGCTATAGCACGGTTGCCTCTGTTTACACAGCCTCGCTCCTCTGAAAATTTGCACAAGTCCCAAGGGTGCTTCTCTGAACACTGGGGAGCATCATCGACCAAATGGGAACACCACCGGCCACAGGGAATGGTCACCTGCCACTGTTTCAGCTATCGGCCACCGATTTCTAGTCGGTCGGCACTCCTGGTAGCCGACCGGCTGTTTATTCCTGCAAAATCCTGCAGTTGATAGCAGCAGAGGGCAAGCAGTGTATGGCATGGAATTTGCAAGCAAATGTGAGCATGGACACACTCCCTATCATGCAATGGACTCAAGGGAGCATGACCCTCGACCCTCGGGCCATCAATTATGCATTTTTTATGCATGATGGCCTAAGAGGCCAAGCTTGCCATTCAATGTAAAATGCATGCAACAAAAGAGATGAGTGCTAACACCCTATCATATTGAGGTCAAGGGTATTGGCGACCAAGGGTTGAGATGTGTTTCGTCACTTTGAGTACAAACACACCTCACCCCTCATGCTTGATTTGACACCCCAAACCAAGCAATGCAATGCGTGTATGCAAACATGGCTCAAAAATGCAACATGAAGTTCAGATGCAAAACATGCCAAATGCAACGCATTCCATCATGCAAGCATACAATGTTCCAAACATGTAATGCTACAATGCAACTTATCATGTAATGCGAACATGGTATAATGCAAGCATGCAATTAGAGGCAACAAGTCAAGCATACAACCATGTACAAGAAGGGACTTAGACTGAAAAGGGAGGCCTCAACCACCCCCAAAAACAGTGGCTAAAAGTGCCCAAAATGGAGGTGCCAACATGCAAAACAAATATGCAAACCAAAGGGCCTAAAGCTAAGGCATGGAAGGTAATTTTCAAGAGCACCCAAAAGGAGGTAAGCATGGATATCAAACCCCACAAAATCAGAGATATGGTATGATGGAATAGGCCCCAAAACCCACATACATGGCATCCCAAATGACTCAAGCAAAGAGGCATGCACCAAGACTAAACATGGGGCACAAGACCATCACTCTTCATGACCACACATGGCATGGACTAAACAGCCCAAAACAGAGTTTTAACATGCAAAATGAGCCCCCAAAACCCACTGATATGGCAGCCCCGAAGACTTAAACACTTGAGCATGCACAATGCTCATTTCAAGGCATAACAAAACAACTCTTCAAGGCATGAAAGGGATGATAAATGCGATCATACAAGCATGATTTATGGACTGAAATATCATGGAAAATGACTCCAAATCACTTAAACAACCCAACTCAAGCATGCTCATGACTCACACCCTTAAGGCTCACAAGCCGAAATGCAAAGAGGCTACCCTAAACATGGCAAATATGATCAAAACAGCACCCAACAGACCTTAGGCATGGTAAGACATGGCTAAAACCTTCATGAAGCTAGGCTATAACATGCAAGAATCATGGCCTAAATGCATGGCACATTTCTAGGCAAAATGGAGGAATACAAAGCAAGTGCATTAAGCATGAGAGAGGCCGTTAATCTGACCAAAAACAGAGACATATTATGACCAAACGACACCTAAAAAAACTCTGAAATGTAGCCAAAAACAACCAAGCACATATGCTACCCTTGTGAGGCCAAAACATACACAAATGAGAGACCAAGGGAGAAAGGTGTCCCTCCCCTATGAAAGACTTCAAACCCCCTTCTTCACCACTGAAAACCCACTGGATTTCAATGGTGAGAAGGCCAATACACCAAAGTGACCAAAGCTTAACAATGGAAGCACAAAAAGGGCCAATCAAGGCCTAAGAGGGGGAAGTCGACCCCCAACACCAAAACAACCTTAATGAAGTATCTTAAGCATGCAAATACATGACTTTTTTCAGTTATACACAAAGTCTCAAACAGTAGGCAAAGCAGGTCAAAAACTAGTGCAAGATTGGGGAAAATAAAGCAAGATTGTTACCCTTGAAGAACACTCCAAGAACAGCAAGCTCAAGCCCCTTCTTCTGATCAAAACCACTTCAAAACTTCAAGAACAAACCCTCAAGGCCTCCCAAGTCGAAGTATGGTGTAATAGTGTGTGTCTTAGTGCAATACTATGAACTAAACACACTTTTAGGCTATAAAACACACACAAAATGAAGAGAGAGAGGGAGATATAGAGAGAGAAAGTGTATATCAGATATATATATATATGTATTTTGCTCTGGTTTTTGCTGAACCCAAACAAAGGAGAGGGTGGGGCTCTTATATAGACAATGCAAAGACTAAGCTTCCAAGACAAGCCAAGAGAGAAGGGTCAAGGGGGTCAAGGCTTCCTAGAGAAGCTAAGGCAAGGGTGCAAGCTTCTTGAGGAAGCCATGACAAAGGGTCAAGCTTCCTCAAGAAGCTTGATCAAAGGGTTCAATCTTCTAGAAGAAAAAGGGGTGCAAAGGTTCAAAACAGCCACAGATGTGCACGGGGAGCAGGGCATGTGCATCCCAACCGGCACAGCTGGCATGCACCATGCCTGAAGGGTGCAAAAGGGTAATACTGGCCAGGAAAGGAGGTCACCGGCCAAACAGAGTGTCGGTCGACCATCTAAAGTGCCGACCGGCCATTGATATCAAGAAACCAAGGCCGGTGGCATCAATGAATGGCCGGTGAGGTAAAGGGGAAGGCCGGTGGGGTGTGGGGATGGCCAACAAGCCATTCCCTGCCCTCCAAGGCAAAAGCACAAGTGTTTGGTGCAAAACCAAACACAAAACAATCGAGTTGAGAGATCCTGAGGCAGGGCGCGGAGCCGAGACCTCCGGGAACTCAAAACGAACACAAACAAGGATGATCACCGAGTGTCACAATGGTGACGTCCAAGTCTTGAGGACGGTCAAAAATGGGGTGTCTACAGATCCCCAAGCCCATCAAAGCGGTCTATGTGCGGCATCTTAAACCGGTCCGGCAGCGTCACGGCCGAGTCGGTATATCCATCCTCTATATCCGGAATGGATGTCACACCTTGAGACTTCTTGAAGAGCTTTTCTAGCTTGCACACTTTTAGCGACGTTGGATCCACCTCAAATTCAAACGGTGAATCCACTAAGTTGGTGGGCGCTTTGGATAGCTAGGGTAGGATTAGGAGCGGAGCTGGCCCCGTTGGAACGTCCGTATTTTCCTAGACGTTGGCAGTCTCCCCGGGTGTTGGAACTCTTGGTGGGGGAGGAGGTGGGTGCAAAGCAGATGCTCCGGTTTGCTACTGTAGCGTGGCAATTAACCCTGCCTGTTGGGCCACAACTTCTGTTTGGCGGGCAGCATCCCGCTACATGGTTTGCATAGTCTCCTAGAGCTGACGCATCATCTCTTCCATTTTGACTATAAAGTGTGGATCTGACTGAACCGATGTATGTTCCCTCTCTGCGGGAGAAATAGAACTTTGATTCCTACTATACTCAGGTGGGGTAGATAAAGCCCTCTGAACTGACTGCTGAACTGATATCCTCTGCCTAACAACCCTCCGTCTAGTAACCGGGGTTAATGAACAAAACACTGGTTGTCCGTCTATCAGATCCTCAGATTGATTAGGTCTACGACCTCTAACCCAGAGTGCTCGGGGAATATCTGCCAGGTTGGAAGCAATAGTGCTAAACTACCTTGCAAAAAGATAAATAAAGCATAATAAAGAAACAAACAACCAAAAAGTACAGTGTGCTATGTTATGAGCTGAATAAATTAAAGACAACACACAGTTGGTATTTGTAAACTGAACACACTGTTCTTAACTCTGATCACTGTTCCCCAAATTGTGTCCCGAAACTGATTCCCTCAGGTAAAACTGATTCTTCAAATACTGATGCCCGTAGGCCTGATACCCAGACTTGCAAACTGATATACATAACCCTATAGAGACACACTCTGACAGCAAATATCATGCAAGTAAGAGCCAAAACACCCCTATGTCGGGGTAGGGTTTCCCTGTCCTATTTTGTCAGGAGTTAAGGTTTCACTACGTACATAACGGTTTCAAACAACCTATAATCAGGTAAGCAACCTGTCCTAGCTTGGAATAGTCATTATGGATTCTGATATGAACTAGGTCGAATGGTCAAAAGGGTGCCCCGGTAACAACCGGGGTTTGTGTTCCCATCGTGGCAGAGCCCGTAACCGGTCCGCCTTATGGCAAGCAGCCTCAAGCAAACCGTTCAGGAATAGCAGACGGCGAACACGGTGTCCTAGGCGCACCAATGCAAATGTAATGCAAAGAAACACATAAGTGTAGTCAAAACAAGCTATTAGGAGTTTGAGTCAAGTTCTCTAACTCCCCAGCGGAGTCGCCAAAAACTGTAGACTTCCCCGAACGTCCCGGCTCCGCACGCAAAGGGGCGCGAAATCCGTTTTGTTCTTAGCTACTACAGTTCGGACTCAATGTCACGGTTCTGAATCTAATCTCACAAAGTGCAATGCAAGACCGATAAATCACCACAGAGTCCAAATCCGGCAAATCGTTTTGGAAAACTGATTTTTATAAACTAGTGCCAAACATGGACTGCTTTGCCAGATACAGAGTCGCCACTTAAATATTTTATTTTGGGAAAAATTTAGGAAACCCTGACTCGCGCCTAAGGCCACGTGTCCGTCATCACCAAAGTTGCCTTGGCTCGGGAACTTGGGTACGAGAGGGGAAGGTCATGCAATGAGCACCCACGCTCGCCCGATCGAAGATCGGCCTGTACTAAGCATGATATTTTGTTTTTGAAAACGCATGTGTTCTTATTCCGGTTATTAACCTAGAATTACTATGTCATGCGCACAGCATACAAGTATAGACTAGATCGCCTAAGTTGGAACAAAACATCGCACGTTCGTTTGTTTGAAAATGGTTTGAAGTTTGCTACTCGCAAGTAGGCTAAATCGTGGATTTCAATGAATTGTTCCAATTCAAGCAATCCAACCTTCACCCACAGGCATTCAGGCAGTTAAACACTTAAGCAATTAGCCTCGTGGTAAGCATGCTATCATGCCAACATTTACACACATGCAGTATGCTAAAGTGTAAACACTCACAGTGTACTCCGAGTCAAAACAGAGAACTAGTTAGAAATCATGCATGATCCTAGTTCATGTTAAAATGGCTAATGCAACACATGCAAAAAAAATGCAACTCAGATAGCCTCGGCTATCCTAAGATGTCATGTGAAATACAACTTGGTACTTGTATTCAAATTGGAATTGAAATACAATGCAGTTAGTATGATACGCCGAGCCCAGTGCATACAAGACAGATGAATGGATGCACGCATGCGAGCATAAGGAATGCTAAACAAAATATACCCTAAACTAACCATCGTAAGCGGTTAAGTAAAAGGGAGAAAGAAATAGGGGTTGGAAGACATGCATCACACACACGCACGCTTATTACAACAATTGGCCCTCTCGACGGAGGGTCCGAATAAGAAGCTAACTACCTAATCTAAACTAATTAAACTAATTATTACATCACAAAACTAGCTAACTAACAAGCTAACTAATTAAGCTATTATAAAACAAATTGAATAGTTAAGCGCATTAACTAATTAAGTACAGACCAAAGCATAAACTAGCTAAGTAAAGCAGGAGCTTTAGAGGAAGAAGAGTGCATGCATGCCCGGTCGTCTCGTTCAAAAATCCGTCGTGATGCCCCAATTTGCCTCTGTTTGCAATTGACCTCAGAACACTATACAAAGCTCCACAAAGCTTTAACTCCACCATGGGAACCTGTGGGAGGGCTGCCGACCAGTTGTTGAGGAGGGAGACCACCTGCCGACCACTTTTCTTTGCTGAAAACCAGAAAAAGTGGTCGGCCAGCTAGTATTACTGGTCGGCCGACCAGTTTTTGCTGCCAAACTCCACTTTGCTGCAATAGAGAGCAAGAAAGGGCATGGCAATGTATTTGCAAGATATGTGTGCACAACCACCCTCCATATCATTTCATAGGCTCAAGGGAGTGTGGTTCTCGACCCTCGGGCCACCAATCGCGCATTTCAATGCGTGATGACCGAGAAGCCAAATTGCACAATTCAATATAAAATGAATGCACACATAAACACATAAAGCCTAGAACTCTATCATGTATAGTCAAGAGCGTCGACGACCGAGAATTGAGGCACGTTTCATCACTTCAAGTATGAAACGTCCCTCGTTTCTCGTGTTTGGACTAACACCTATTCCAAACAAAATGCAACAGATAACATGGGAAACATGCAATGCAACTTAAGCATGCAAACATGCAATGCAACTACATGGCATACTCAATGCAATGTAACAAAATGGCATACTCAATGCAATGTAAGAACATGGCATACTCAATGCAATGATCAACATGATTAACTTAACAAAGCTAATGACATGCAAACAATGCTAATGCATGTAACAACATGATGCAATGTAAGCATGCAAATAATCATGAAAGCAAACATGCTCAATGGACATAAACCAAAAAGGGGCAGACCTCAGTCATGCCCAAATCAGTGGTCATAACACAAAAACAAAGGCACAAAATGCAAGGCAAAGCATGCACATGCATTGGCCTATCAACTAGGCCCAAGAGCACAACTCTCAAGAGTGCTCAAGAAGTGATAAACATGGAAGTGTAACAACACTAAGTGCACTGAAAAAAGGTATGAAATGATGCCAAATCACTCAAACAACACAAGCATGGCATGCTAAGGTCCTTAAAGCATAAGGCTAGCAAAGAGGACTACAAAGGGGGCATGCAATACATGGCACAAATGCATGAACCAATCTTGGACAGAGCTTAATTAGGTATAAACAAAGGCCAAAACATGCTGAGATAGGGGCTCAAGGACCTAGGCAAGATGGTATACATGCTAGGCCACAAGCAAGGCAACAATGCTCAACATTCAAAGGCACTTAAAGAGTGAATGAAGTGGGAACATGACAATGCTACATGTTCTGAAATGTCATGATAAATGATGCCAAATCATCTAAACAACACAAATGAAGCATGCTATGGTACCCAAAGCTTGAAGCTAGTATAGGCATTTGTACTACAACTATGCAAAACATGAAGCATGTCGCAAAGGCAACCCAAAACAGTCCTAGAACATGTTAAAATGAGTCTAAAACATGCATGGAAGGAAGCCAAAATAAGCTAGCATGGTAAGCATGAAGCA
This sequence comes from Camellia granthamiana, assembly GCA_036172215.1. Taxonomy (NCBI): domain Eukaryota; kingdom Viridiplantae; phylum Streptophyta; class Magnoliopsida; order Ericales; family Theaceae; genus Camellia; species Camellia granthamiana. Next base: position 53,058,205 of record CM069913.1, read on the forward strand.
TGGAATATGCAAGGCAAAAAGGGAGAATTACACTACACCTATTAAGACCAAGCATGAGATGGCTCCGCCAACAAAAATCAGAGTTATATCATGGCAAAATAACCCCAAATACACACTGAAATGATAGCTCACAAGCTTATGCACGAAGGCATACACAATGATTCATGTTAAGGCATAAAGGGCAAACCCTCCAGCGCATTGAATAAGTAAAAGATGCAAGTGTATGACCATGAAACATGGACTGAAATCACATTACAAATGATGCCAAATCATTCAAATAGGCCAAGCAATGCATGCTAGTGGACTTGATACACAAAGCTAACAAGGTAGGATGCACTATAGCTATACAAAGCATGGCATGCATGACCAAACAACATAAATCAGAGCTAGAGCATGCTAAAACATGGACAAAAGCTTCGTAGAGTTAAGCCAAAAGCATGCTAGAATGACATGTTAAAGCATGATACACATTAGGCTAATTCATGGAATTGCACTACAAGTGCATGGAGCATGGAAGGGCCAACCAAACCAAACCTTAACAGAGGTATGACATGGCAAAAGATCACCAAAAACATGCTGAGATGAACTCAAAACAAGCTAGAATGACATGCTACTTCATGAAGCATACAGGACTAGTTTGTGAGGATTACACTACAAGTGTACTATGCATTCAAGGGATGATCAAGACAACCAAAAATAGTGGCATGCCATCTCAAAATAACCCCAAATACATGCTAAGAACAAGCCAACACAAGCTTAATAAACATGCTCAAACATGAGGCATTCAAAGCAAGCATACAAAACACAAGGAGAGGGGATGACCCTCTCCTTTTTGGGACTCCAAAACCACCTTTCCACCACTAAAAATCTCCTGGATTTCAGTGGTGGAATGGTCATGCAAAGGCTAGAACAAGAGCCAAAAGGGATGGCTCAAAACAAGGCCTAACAAGGCCTAAGAGGGGGTAGACCACCCCCAACAAAAAAAGTGACCTTAAACAAATATTTTAAGGACTGAAAAATAGAACATTTTTTAGTAGGAAGTTAAGCTTAAAACAGTATGAAAGTAGGGCTAAAAGCTTAAGCAAAAATGGGGGTTTTAAAGGTTAAAAGCTCACCCTTGAAGACCACCTTCAAAACTACAACTCCAGCAGGTTTTCCAAGCTCAAACCAACCCAACAACACCAAAACCAGCTCCTAAGCACCTCAGCAACAAAAGGATGGTGTTTGAGTGTGTGTTTGTGTGTTAAAGTATGATAAAACTATACTTTTGAAGCACAAAAATGAAGCAAAAGGTAAAATAGAGACAAATATGTATCTATATCTCTCAAGCACAATTTTCTGAACCTAGAGGAGAGAGGAGGAGGTTCTCTCTTATAGAGAACCAAGGCTCAAGCTTCCTGAGGAAGCTAAGAGTTCAAGGCCATCCCTCCATACATGTATGGAGGATGGTTTCAGTGCCCTCCAGCTGGGGCTAGAGGAAAATATCTCCAAAAAGGTGATGAAAAGCTGCCGACCACTTAAAGTGGTCGGCCAGCTACTTGAAGTGGTCGGCCGACCACCACAAGTGGTCTTCCAAGAAGAAAACTGGTCGGCCATGGTAGGAGAAGGTCTAGAGCATAAAAACAATGCAATGGTGTGGTGGCCGACCAAAAAAGATGGCCCAAAGACCAAGGAGACCAGTTTCCTGACTAGAAATTTGGCTGGCAGGAGGAAAAGTGGTCTCCAAGGAAAAAGACTGGTCTCCCACCCTTGTACCACCTTCCAAACAAGGAAAACAAGGTTTGTACCAAAAACAAACCAAAAAGGATGCAAGACAGAAGTTCAGGAGGCAAAGCGCGCAACCGGAAGCCTCGAAAACTAGTCTACGAGCATCAAAAGTGGTCTCCCAGACCACAGTGTCCCTCTAGGGAAAGGCAACAATTCATGGTTCAAAAACCAAGCCAAACGGAGAACGTTAAGCGGTCCCGAGACAAGGCGCGCGGCCGAAGACTCTGAAAATCAGAAACTAGTCTCCAAGTGAGAAAAGTGGTCTACGACCACAAAATGATGGTCTGCAAACCACTTCCTCCCTCTAGGGAAGAGAAAAAAGGCTTGGTCTACAAACCGAGCCAAAGCACAAAGAGTTCAGAGGCCCGGAGGCAAGGCTCTCAGCCAAAACCTCCGAAACCTCAGAACGAGCACAACATGCACAATCATCGAGCGCTCAATCGATGACGTCTGAGTCTTAAGGTCGGTCAAAAATGGGGTGTCTACACATGCTAAGCCCTTAACGAATGAGATCATGCTTGTTAATGTGAGTACTGAGAAGGATCCTGGCTTAGTCTAGATTGGTTCTACACTATCTTCACGAGCGACTAGTCGCTTTCTTAAAAGATTTCAAAAAATGTTTTGCGTGGTCCTGCGAAGACATGCCTGAAATTGATCTTGAGATTGTGCAGCATAGGATCACTCTCGGCCTCGAGACTCGACCCCTTTTGCTTTCAAACCTTGAACTTTGATTCAGAATGTTCAACGATCAACCAATGTAAGGCTTGTATGGCCGGATCAGAAGCAATCCTTGAACTAGGGGCAAGAATGTCAGATCAGGAAGGTCAGATGTCATCAAAGGAAGCTTGCAAAGCTAGATCAAAAGTAGTCCTCGAACTAGGGGCAAAAATGTCAAATGTCCTCAAAGATTCAAAAGATGGGTCATTCCCCAAGTCAATGAAGATTGACAAGAAAGCCAAATCCGAGAAATGGAAAGAAGAAAATTTATTGTTGAAGGACAATCGAGTTCCTATCCACAACACTAGGGGCAATTCAAACCTGGTTGGATGGACTCTTACATCATCAACGAACAGTAGCCATTCTCCTGGATTTAGATGGCTTAGAGATCCTACGACCAATCAACATGGACAAGTTAAACTTTCCTATCCTTGAGAGGGTTGCTGGACCGAAAACCCGGAAGGGCGACCCAGGCAAAAGTTAGAGCAAGAAAAAGAAAAAAAGAACAAAAGAACAAAAATGAAAAAAGAGAAAAAGAAGAATAGAAGAAAAAGAAAGATGAAAAGAAAAGAAGAGGAAAAGAAGAAATGAAAAGAAAAGAAAAACAAAGCTCGCAAGGTTAAAAACCCGAAAGGGCGGCCTTGGCAAAAGTTAGAGCGCAAAAGGAGAGTGTTAACACCCGAGTGAACCTCAACCCGGAACTACATCAGGCTTGATTCCCGTTAGTGGGATACGTAGGCAACTTCATCCTGAAGTTCGGCCCCAATCATTTTCAGCCTGCTTGGCTCATCCATGTTGATTGGTTTATCCTTGTTCAAACTCGGCTATCTTATCCAGGTGCAAATTGGTTTGTCTTCATTCAAAATCGGACTGTCCTATTTCGTTAGAAAGATTTAGCTACAAGACAATTCAAGTTCAGATCTGAGGTCGTGCATCTTAAGAGTTAATTCTATGTTGGTCAAGCAGTGGCCATTTGCAAAAATAGTTTTGAGAATTTTTAATGAGGTTGACTAATTCGCTCGAAAATTATTCCATTTTTCCAAAACTGGACCATTTCTTGGACCCAAAAAAGGAAAATTTTCAGTGCTCATAACCTAACTTGCATGATTTCAAATCAGAAAGTCAAACAAGTGTGTTAATCTAACTCTCATATTGGTCAAAATTTGTTTTAGTAGAAAGCCAAAAATAAAAAATGGTCAAAATGATGAACTATGGGCACAGTCGAGTTAGGTTTTCTGTCTTTTTCCCCTTGTTAACATACTTGCCGGAAAGGGCACCATATTTGCTAGAAAGGGCACCATATTTGCCAAAAAGGGCACAGCTAAAGCTAACAGCAAAGGGCCGAAAACTCTCCCATCCTCCCAACAGTGAGGTATCAAGCCAAGTGCAAAGCATGCACTAGAAATGGGGTTGGATGTTCGATTCCCTCATCTGGATGATCACACCCAAATTGGCATCTAACCCGGAACAGGAACATAGAAAATGCAATGTGTGAGGCCAATCAATTGTATACCTAGCTGGTGAGATATATTCATCTCGATCAAGCCAAGCCAGGGGCATCATCAACTGATGTCAGTTACAGATCTGTTGCACATCATGTCGCATCACAACCCCTCTGTGGGAAAGCTCACTAGTTGCGAGCAAAAGAAAGAGAATCTAGTAGAATACTAGGAGCAAGAGCCCACAACTTCCTGTTTATCCGTCAACCACCCAAGGGAGGGATAAAAAAAAATAAGAGAGATTGAAGAATAGAGAGATGTGCACTGAAAAAGTTAGGAACGGGCTTAACAAAGAAACAAAGATTGAGTGTCAAAGTGATGTGAGAATCACAAATGAGAAAGGGTGGAAAACAATACCTGGCGAAGCTGTGGGCTGTTTGTGAACTGAGAGGTCTCTTGCCATTGGAACGCGTTCGATTGTTGTGTTTGTTGTTTTTTATTCTTGTTTTGAGTCGTTTCGAGTGTCAATAGATGTGTTTAGGTTGTTTACCTTTGTCTTTCCCTTTGTTGAGTCGTGGTGTGCTGTGTTCAGTCATAGGCTCAATACCCAGTTAAGAACTCGTTTCTCAATTTCAATTTCAAAAATAAATCATTTTGTACTCAGAGTGCTGTGCCGTTCTCCACATATGTGCAAAATAGGGCTTGTTCTTTCATAAAACTGCAGGGTTCAACCCAGGTCATATGAGAACAATAGAACAAGGACCTAACTGAAGCTATATAGGTTCCAGACTGCAAAGCAAAAGAAAAGAGGGAAAATTTGGAGCATCTGAATTTGTTTCACCTTCAGCAAATTCCGAGATTGCATTATGAATGTACCTCTTCAGGCCTTGTCAATGCTCCAAAGTATGAATGTACCTGTACTTCAAGCTTAAGCCTGCTTCAAACCCAGAATGGCGATCAGAAGTGCTCTCCTTAAGTGCCATGCCCTATCAAAGACATCTTGGCTATGTTTACAATGAGTTCCTAGGAGATTAATTGTGACGGTGATGCCTAGAACACAAAGGTTTGGAATTTCTGAGACTAAAGTCTGGTTTAAATACCCAAGGGTGTATCCCCGGCTTGAAATCTGTATGGAAGCCCCATAGGTTGAGGTAGCATATATGCGCCTCAATTCTGGATACTGAACCAACCTAATCTATCACCCCGTTGGAGAATAGGAAAAGTTGTGAACATGGCCAAGAAGAAATGTAGTACCTGTGGTTTGGAAGTGTAACCAAGAAAAAGTAGAAGATCCCCAATAGCATAAGGCACGATATTGTATGTACGGTTCATTCAGAGGAAGTCTGAGTAAGATCATTCATGTCCTTTGAACTCCTTGTTGGTTAGAAACATTCAGGTACGCTTGATGTTTACACCACTCCTTGTTGGTTAGAAACATTCGGGTACGCCCGGTGTTTACACCACACCCCGTTGGTTAGAAACATTGGGACGTGTGCCCGATGTTTATACCACCCCTTTGGTTAGAAGCATTGGGTTGCGTGCCCAATGTTTATACCACTCCTTAGTTAGAAGCGTTTGGGATGTGTGTCCGATGCTTATACCACCTTGCTTTGGTTGGAAACATTGGGATGTGTGCCCAATGTTTATACCACTCCTCGGTTAGAAGCGTTTGGGATGTGTGCCCGATGCTTATACCACCTTGTTTTGGTTAGAAATATTGGGACGTGCTCTGATGTTTATACCACTCTGCGGTGTTTACACTGCTCTCTTTTCCCTCTCGCGCGTGGCGCGTTAGGACGCTTTGGTTATATGCATCTGGACGGATTCCGATGCCTATAGCGCTCTTTGTTTCAGTTGCATAATGTTTGAATGTGTTTCACTTGTTATCACTGTTCTCTGTGGTTTGGAACCTTAGGATGTGTCCCTAGGTTCACACTATCTCACTCATCGCGTGTGCCACGCATTGGGATCTTGTTTCACATCTCGGGTGCGCCCAAGGGTCATGTTGTTCTTTATCTTTCCTGCGTGATGTGTAGTTAAACTTGCACAATTTTCTTACATCCTTTCTGCATGAAATGTGGTTTGGTTCATGTTTACCTGCTTATGTATGAGTTTGGTGTAGCATTTCTTTGCCTAAAATTTGCATCTAGATGTTTCCTTACAGCCCTCATTTCATGATCATAAGTTATGTTCTGCATCATGCATATCATTTGCATCTTGCCCTTGAACTACGCTGGTTTGATTCCTTGCAAAGGGATACGTAGACAGCCTGTGGGCGCAACCATTTGTTTCTACATTTTGTTTATTTGCCCAAGTCTTACGGCCTTGTCAAAAAAGGTCATCTCTAGGCTTTGACATTCACTCATGTCATTTCATGACTCTGAGCTCTGTCAAAGAGGGGCAATTGTAGACACCCAATTTTTGACCGCCCTTAAGACTTGGGCGCCACTGATTGTTTACTTGGTGATGAAAGTTGGGCAGTGCAAAGGTTCGATTTCTTCAGCAAGAGGAGCTTCAAACCCCAACCTTACACACCATTTTTGGACCAAAGCCTTTTGACCAAAATGATTTTTAGACCTTAAAACCCTCTCTTTCAAAACATTTTTGAAAAAATGATTCTACGATGTTCCAAGGCTCGCATTTCATTAAATGTTGCGCTTTTCGATAAACCGAGCAAGGACAAAGTGGAAATGAATGAAAGAGAGGTGAACTCTTTGAAAAAATCTTTAAAACATCTTATTTAAAGGTTTGGAGTTGAATAAAATTGGAGTGGAGAGAAGAAACCAATTTGGAGAAGAAGTTGGGCATGAATCCGGGTGGGATCGAAACTGAGCAGTCTTTACTAAAAGAGGCATATCTTCTTGAACACTTGGAATTTTGATGTGAGGCTGATGCCTTTGGAAAGAAGAATTCCAGGGCTTCAATTTAGGCTAAAGAATGACCTGCAAATGAGTCCAGATGAAGGAGATATTCCCATTTGAAGTTGGGCCCAAAAAGCAAATTTTTCTGGCCAACCAGAGGTGGAGGTTTGTGGCCCTGGATGGGCTTTTCTGGCCATGTGCCAGCCATGAATGGCCTTTTTCGGCCACCTGCCGTCTAAGAATGACCGTTGCCAGCCAGAAATGGACATGTGCCAGCCATCAATGATGGCTTGCCGGCCATTGTTGGAAAAAGTCAGATTTTTGTAGATATTTGTGTTCCAGCTGTTCTAGCTGTCCCTTTTGGTGTATTTTCGACCTGAAACCTCAATTGTGGAAGGTGATTTTGCTTGTGATGTTTTCCTGTTGAAGTGCCTTTTTACTTGTAATTTTAGTGTTCATAGCTCTGTCACATGCTCATTTGCTTCACTCTTTTATTGCTTTTTAGAGTTGCTTTTGAGTCTTGTTTATAGCCTAACATGTGAGCATGTTTTTCTAGCCTTTTGTGCCTTAATCTTAGCAAGTTTTAGCCACTGTTTTGGCATATTCTAACTCTGTTTTGAGCTAGTTTGGTTAGTTGAGCTTTGTATTGCATGCCTCTAGTGTAGTGTTCTTCACTAGTTTGGTGTTTTTGGCTTTTGAACATGTTGTGCATGTGTTGCTTGCATGATTTAGTTCCATTTTTCATGCCATTTTAGCACTGAAAAGTCTGCAACCTCCCTCTATTCTTCACTTTTTAATTTGCTTTGAAAGTGGCCTTAAGCCCCTTTGTTGGCTTAAGTGTGAACTTGAGGCCCTCATACCTAATGGTTTTAACCCTCTCTTGAGGGTTCCTCCTAACCAACAGCATGAGGCCTCTTTCATGCTCAAGACACTTGTGGCTTAGGCCATCTTTCCGATTAGAGGACTTTCACATTGGACTTAACCGGTTAAAGAATGGTTTGGTAATCCTAAAACAAGTAAACAAGAATTGGACAAGTAAAACATGAACAAGATAAGCATGTTGTATTTGCATTGCATGTGTTCAATCAGACGTTATATTAAACACAAGGTAGATTGGTCCATTTCATACTCAAAGTGATGAAATGAGCCAATCTCCTTTGTCTCCATCACTCTTGATCGTGCAAGATAGGGTGGTGGTCCTTTAAGTCTTGTTTTTGTGCATTTATTGAAAGTGCACAACTTGGATCTTTAGCCATCATGCATTGAAAATGCTTGATTGGTGGTTTTGGATCCAAGAGTGCCACTCATTTGATGTTTTGAGATGATAAGGAGGGGCACAGTACAAACATATCCTTGGAAAACCCTCTATTTTCCTCTTTTTGTGCTTTGTTGCAATGTGGTGATTCAGCACACTAGTGGCCGACAGTGGCCCACTGATGGCTGGCAGTGCTACATCTTTGGCTGATAGTGCCTCTTTTTGGCCAGTAGGTGGCTGGCAGCAACCAATCATGGCCGGCAGGCCACTGGTGCAGTCCTCAGCATTGTTTTGGTAAGGTGGAGCAAAAAGTTCTTGGAGTAACCCTGCAAACAGAGCCTCTCAAGAGCAAATCAGAAGGCATTTCGGGGCGAAAACCGGGTGCATGCATATTCAATTTCCTAAAGCAGAGCTGAGGCAGTGTAGTTTAATGCTTTACATGTTTAGTTAGCATGGTTTTGTAATTTAATTAATTAGTTTGCTAATTAGTTAAGTGTTGTAATAATTAAGTAGCTTAGCTTAGATATTTCTTTATTTTGTATTGTAATAATTAGTCTAATTAGTTCAATTAGATTAGTTTGATTAGCTTAGCTTAGAGTAGCTTAGCTTATTTATTCGGACCCTTCTTCGCGAGGGTGCAATGTTGTAATAAATGTGTGTGTGTGTGTGCATGTCTTCCAACCTCACGTCTTTCTCCCTTCTATTTAACTGCTTTTGATGGTTAGATTAGGGTCATTTTCAATTAGCATACCTTATGCTTGCATGTTTGCATCATTCATTTGTCTTGCATGCACCGGGGCTCGGCGCATCATTCAAACTGCATCGCCATTTCAATACACTTGTTTGAATACGTGTTTAAAAGCATGTTATCAAAGTGTGGCAAATACCATGATTAGGTAGCCGAGCCTATTTACATAGCATATTGCATGTGTTGCATTAGGCATTTTGAATAGTTAGGATCATGCATATTTTTCTAACTTTGTTTTCCTAGCTTGGAGTACTCGGTAAGCTTTTACGCTTTAGCATTCTTGCATGAGTGTGAGTGTTGCCATGTTTAGCATGCTTGCCATGAGGCTATGTGCTTAAATGCTAAACTGCATGAATGCCTGTAGATGAAGGCTTTGTTGCTTGAATTGGGACAATTCGATGATTGTGAGTTTTAAAGCCCACTTTGCGAAGTGGTAAAATCATGTTTTAAGTCCATCATGTTTGGTGGCAAATCCACATTTTAACCCACTTGAGGGTAGCAATTTCAAACCATTTTCGAAAGCAAAGATGAGTTGAATTCGTTCCAATTCTTGTGATTTTAGTCTATACTTGCTTGTGTGCGTCACATAGTAAAGTTAGCTAATAATCAGAATAAGAACACATGTGTTTATAAAACAATATATCATGCTAGTAGAGGCCGATCTTTGATCGGGTGAGCGGGGGTGCTCATTTTAGGACCTTCCCCTCTCGTGCCTAAGTTCCCGAGCCGAGGCAACTTTGGTGATGACGGACACGTGGCCTTTGGCACGAGTCAGGGTTTTCTAAATTTTCCCAAAATAAAATATTTAGGTGGCGACTCTGTGATCTGGCAAAGCAGTCCAGTTTTGGCATTATTTGATTCAAAATCAATTTTCCAACATGATTTGTCGGATTGGACTCTTTGGTGTTTATTAGTTTCACATTGCATTTTGTGAAATTAGATTCAGAACCGTGACAGGAGTCCGAACTGTAGGACCAATTCGAGCTCTCCGAAAAGAGGCACGAAAAAGTCGAGCTACAATTTCTCAGTGATCAAAAGAGAATGTTAAGGAAAGTTAGAAAGTACCGGGATGCTGAAGCTCGAGCTGTAATGGAGGAAGAATAGTATGATGATGGGGCGCGTGATGTTAACATGCTTAGAATAGAACCGGATAGCAGCCCAGCCATGGCTGCAAGAGAGTGGTGGAAAGACAACGACCTAAGTCATGCGTCCACTAACGAATGTTGGAAAGCTGATACCCCCTGATGACACCTGGTGTAGACACTCCATTTTTGACCGTCCTCAAGACTTGGACGTCACCGTTTGAACACTCGGTGATCATCCATGCTTGTGTTCGTTTTGAGTTCCCGGAGGTCTCGACCGCGCGCCTTGTCTCAAGATCTCTCAACTTGTTTGTTTTGTGCTTGGTTATGGACCAAACACTTGTATTTTTTTTTTTTTTTTGCTTCTGAGGGCAGGGAATGGCTTGTTTTCCATTCCCTCAACCCACCAGCCATGGCATGATGCCACCGGTCTTGTTTCCTTGCCATCGGCCAAAGGTTGTGGCCGGTCGGCACCTTTTGTGGTCGGTCGGCCACCTTTGTTGGTCCATTGGCCATTTTGGCTGGTTGACCCCCTTCCATCTGCTTTTGGCAGATATTTTATGCCAGCTTTCACAGCTGGCATCCACATTTAAGCCCCTCCATACACGTGTATGGAGGGATTTGTCTCTTGCTTAGCTTGTTTTGGAAGCTTTGCAAGATTGGAATTCTATAAAGAGGGAGCTTTTCCTCCCTTCTCAAGGGTTCCAGAGGTTCAGAGAATTAGGGTTAGAGAGTGTGATACAACTTTGTATCTATCTTCCCTTATTTGATCCCATTTTGTGTCCAAAAGTGAGTTTGTGTCTTACTTTTGCACTAGCACACCTAGCATTACACCATCCTTGGGTTGTTGAGGCCTTAGAAGGTTGTTGTTAGGGTTCTTGGACTAGTTTTGACCAAAGAAAGGTGCTGGAGCCTTGTTCTTGAAGGTGGTCTACAAGGGTGAGCATCCTTACTTTATATTCCCCTTTCTTGCTTAGGCTTTTTGCCATTCTTGCTTATTGTTTTAAGCTTCGACTATAACTAATAAAAGTTCTAATTTTGTGTGTTTTAGAACTTTGTTTAAGGTTGCTTTGAGGTTTGGGGTTGTCCCCACCCCCCCTCCAAGGCCTTGTTAGGCCTTGTTTTAGGCCATACCTTTTGGCCATTGTTCTTAGCTTTACATGACCTCTCTACCACTGAAATCCAGAGGATTTTCAGTGGTGGAGAGGTGGTTTTGGTGTCCTAAATAGGAGAGGGTCACCCCCTCTCCTTGTTGTCTTTGATGCTTGTACAAATGGCTTGTGTTGTAGCTTGTATGCCTAGCTTGCTTTAGCTTCATTTCAGTAGGTATTAGGCTTTGTTTTGCCATGTTATACCTCTGTTTCAAGTTGGTTTAGACATGCCATGTGTGCTTCATGCACTTGTCTTGTAATCCCATGTTTTGGCCTTAACATGCATCATGTTGTAACATGCCGTTTAGCATGATTTTGGCTTCGCCTCATGAAGCTTCTAGACTTGTTTTAACATGCTTAAGGTCTGATTTTGGTTTCTTGGTTCATCCATGACTTGCTTTGTATAGCTACCATGCAATCTAGCTTGTAAGCTTTGAGTGTTGAATCCTCCAGCATGCTCTACTTGGCTTATTTCAGTGGTTTGGCATCACTTCTAATGTCATTTCAGTCCATATGGTATGCTTGTATTCTTGCATTTATCACTTCTTTAATGCTTTAAAGGGTTTGTGTTTTATGCCTCATAAACATGACATTGTGTATGCCAACATGCTTAGGTCATTGGGATGCTATCTAAGTGGGTTTTTGGGCTCATTTTGGCATGTTAAAACTCTATTTTGGGTTGCTTAAATCATGCCATGTTTGGTTGTATTAGGTGTAGCGTAACACCTCTTTGATGGCCTTGCATGCCTCATGATTTTACCCCTTTGTTTTAGCTTGTTTTGGCTTTGGTCATTGCACGTTTTAGGCTTAGTTTGACATGATCTAGGACTGTTTTAGGTTATACTTGCCATATGCTTCATGTTTCATGTAGCCTTGGTTTGAGTCTCGTGGCTAATTTCAAGTTCTAGGCTTTGTCGCATGCTTTGCTTGCTTTGCTTAGTTGGTTTGGCACCCTTTCTAACATGATTTCAGAGCTTACAATGCATGTCATTTGTCCATGTTTTCCTCCTTTTAAGTGTGCTTAAAAGTTGCCCTTCGATGCTTAAGTGTTGGACCATTTAGCATGCTTGTTTGTATGTGCTTTTGTCCTTCATTTCATAACATTTTGGCCGCTGATTTGGACCTATTTGAGAGCTGTCCATATTGGTTTAAGACCATCCTCGCATGTTGTTGCATGCATGTCTTGCATGTTGTCGCATGCTTGCTCCATTTTGCCTTTTGTTACATGCCATGTATGGTTGCATTGTTTAGGTCATAAGCTTATTGACATGTTGTAGCATGTTAGTTCAAATGTACCTTGTTGTATACTTGGCCCATGGCATGTTGTTGCATGCTTAAGTTGTGATGCATTTGGCATGCATTCTTCCTTTTGTTTTGGTTGCTTAACATGTTGTCCATGTTGCACATTTGCATGCATTGTCCCTAACATGTTGTCCATGTTGCATCTTGCATGCTTGCTTGCTTAAGTTGCATTTTGCATGCTTGTTAGCTTGCATCTTGTCATATGCTTGATATGTTGTCACATATTATTGCATGCTTGTCTGGGTTGCATTGCATTTGGTATGCTTGTTGCCTTAACATGATCATGTTGCATTAGTCTTGCTTGCATGCATGCATCTCTTGCCTCTTGAATCAAACATGATAGAGGTTGGAGGCCTCTTATTTGTCTTGTGTGCATTTCATTTAACATTGAAATTGCACACTTGGACTCTTTGGCCATCATGCATCGAAACGCGTGATTGATGGCCCGAGGGTCGAGGACCACACTCCTTTGAGTTCGTAACATGATAAGGAGGGTGTTTGTGCATATATTGCATTGTAAATCCTTTGCCATGCTCTGTTTGTCCTCTGCTGCTGTCAAACAGGATTCTGCAGGAAGAGATGGCCGCCTCAGTGCCAGCCGGCCATGCATTTGTGGCCAAGAGCTTCATTTGTGGTCGATGACCACTTTTCCATGGCCGGTGACATCCCACAGTGTTCAGGGAGTGTTCCAGAACCAACCTTGGGACTTGTGCAATTTACAAAGGCATAAAACAGTGCAAACAGAGGCAGCATGAGTATGGCATTGGATTTCTGAGTAAAGTCGAGCGTGCATGCATGCACCCCTCTCCCCGAGGCTGTTTTACTGTTTTCATTAGCTTACTTAATTTGTTTAATTAGTTAAGTGGTTATGTAAATAATTAATTAGCTTGTTAGTTAGTTAATTTGTATTATTCTTTCGTACCCTCCGAGAGAAGGCAATGTTGTAATAAGTGTGCGTGTGTGTGATGCATGTCTTCCAACCCCACGTCTTTCTCCCTTTTACTTACCTGCTTTGATGATTAGTTCTAGGTCATGTTTTGATTAGCATCCTTATGCTATGCATGCGTGCATCCATTCATTTGTATTGCATGCACCGGGCTTGGCGCATCATACTAACTGCATTGTATTTCAATTCCGAGTTGAATACATGTTATTTGTCGCATTTCACATGCCATCTTTAGATTAGCCGAGCCTATTCTAGTTGCATCTTGCATGTGTTGCATTAGCCATCTAAACATGGACTTGGATCATACATTGATTGCTAACATGTTCTTTGTTTTTGGCTCGGAGTACACTGTGAGTGTTTTTGCTTTAGCATCTTGCATGTATATGAGTGTTAACATGAAAGCATGCTTACCATGAGGCTAATTGCTTATTTGCCATACTTGCCTGAATGCCTGTGGGTGAAGGTTGGGTTGCTTGAGTTAGGACAAATCATTAAAATCCGTGTTTTAGCCTACTTGTGAGTAGCAAATTTCAAAACCATTTCCAAACAAACGGATATGCGATGCTTTGTTCCAAATTAGGTGATCTAGTCTATACTTGTATGCTGTGTGCATCACATAGTAATTCTAGGCTAATAAACCGGAATAAGAACACATGTGTTTTCAAAAACAAAATATCATGTTTAGTAGTGGTCGATCTTTGATCGGGCGAGCGGGGGTGCTCATAGCTGACCTTCCCCAATCGTACCCAAGTTCCCGAGCCGAGACAACTTTGGTGATGACGGACACGTGGCCTTGGGCAACGAGTCAGGGTTTCCTAAATTTTCCCAAAAATAAAATATTTAGGTGGCGACTCTGTATCTGGCAAAGCAGTCCATGTTTGGCACTTCTTTCTAAAAATCTATTTTCCAAAACGATTTGTCGGATTTGGACTCTTTGGTGATTTATCGGTCTCGCATTGCACTTTGCGAGATTAGATTCAGAACCGCGACATTTGAGTCCGAACTGTAGTAAGCCCCAATGAACAAAACGGGATTTCCCTCCCGGGACGTTCGGGGACGTCCACACCTGGTATACTGATGAAATCAATCATATGACCCGAAGCAGTCAGTACTTCAAACCTGCAGCATTAGACTAGCCAGAGACCTCTAACAAGGAGGATGAGAAAGCAAAGGAGAAGGATGTTGAGGAAAACGTGGTCTTAAAGTAGCTCAAGAAGGTTCAGGCCGACTTATCAATCTGGGGGCTGATAATGGCATCTGGGGAGCATAGGCAAGCACTGTTAAAGGCAATGAATTAGACTAAACTGCCTATTGATATCATTGTCGACCAATTGGTATTGTTGGTAACATTTGGGGACGTTACACGGGTAATATCTTTTACAGATAAAGAGTTACCACCTGAGGGTGCCAACCACAACCATCCATTATATGTAACCTTGGAAAGTAAAAAAAAAAATAGATTCTGATGGTGTTAGTAGATACCGGATCGGCGATCAATGTATGTCCAGTGAGAACTGCCTATGCCATCGGTTTGAGGCCAATTGACTTTACACCCACGGCCCAAGCTGTCCGGGCTTACGACAATAAAAGCCAGGATGTCATGGGAATGTTCAAGAGCCATATCCTAATCGGCCCGTTTGAACATGAGGTGGAATTCCATGTCATGGACGTTTTGGCCACGTTTAACCTACTATTGGGAAGGCCCTGGCTACATTAGATGAAGGTTGTATCATCAATAGTCCATTAGTTAGTGAAGTACCCCTTCAAAGGTGGGATTACCACTATATACGGTAACTCTGTGATCCATCCTCCCCAGGGAACCACTGCACCATTATTGGAAATCATATACAGGGAAGAAGATGTGCTCCTTTCTGGTTTCTTTCTGGCAGAAGCCCGGTTGGTCTAAACCATCATGGCAGAGGGTGATGGAGACTACGTGAGTGCGCAATCTATTTACATGATGAACAAACAGGGGCATATGCCCAGGTTGGGTTTAGGTCGAAGTGGCAGACATGCGGGTACTGTTGCTAAGGAGATCAGTCACAACCCCTATGCCTTCAGGCTGGGATACAAACATACCACTGCAGATTGGCAGAGGAAAGGGCAAGAGCTAAGAGAAAGGTTGAAAGCAAAGAAGACTGGGAAGTAGTATGAGTTAGTCCACAAACCAATACAGGGGACCTTGCACGGGTGTTTTCTCCGCCAAGGGGAAGACTTCCCTTTTTGTGGATTCCCAAAGCCTTGGTATGATTGGGAAACAAAAACAAGGTATCCGGGATTTGAGATATTTTTTAGACACTGGTTACCAGAAGAGGTGGATGAACAAGCAAACCTGAGCCCTAGCACAAATCAAGGCAAGACTACAAACCTAGATATTGAAGAGGAGGAGTTGTTCGGAAAAGCGCTGGCTGACTTACTAACAAGTTCTACTGCTAGAGCTGAGACCACCAACTTGGGAGATAGTTTTACTATCTCAATGATCAGGGATTACACAGCAGTGGATTTCTCCAATCTTATTGCGGATATGTCTGAGGCTCCACGCCTGGTCTGAAAGTTTGAGCAAGGCGTCATCAACAGTTCTGAATCGGATAGTGAGTCCGGATCTGATTCCACTGAGTCTATGGAGTCGGAGTCAGATTCGAGTTCCTCTGAGTTTGGTACTTCTAGGAGTGGTAACCTGGATACCAAAGTCCTGCCTAGGTCGTCTTTTAGCTTTTCTTTTGAGTCCACTGTAATCGAAGATCTAGACTTTTTGAATGGGAATGCTGTGAATGTTGCCTACTTCTCTGTGCCTTTGGTTTGTTATACTAATCTTAATTTTCAAAATTTTGACATAAACAAAGTGGAAAAAATTCC
Organism: Camellia granthamiana; assembly: GCA_036172215.1. Taxonomy (NCBI): domain Eukaryota; kingdom Viridiplantae; phylum Streptophyta; class Magnoliopsida; order Ericales; family Theaceae; genus Camellia; species Camellia granthamiana. The sequence goes on from CM069913.1 coordinate 53,074,329, forward strand.
TCAGGTTTTGAAAATTTTGGTTGATCATGAGGAGGAAAGGCTTGTTAAGCCCTGTACAGATGAAATCATATCAACTAATATGGGTACTGAGGAAGATCCTCGCTTGGTCCAGATCAGGTCCATACTGTCTTCGAAGGAATGCAAGCGTTTAATCGCTCTATTAAAAAATTTCAAAGATATTTTCACGTGGTCCTACGAAGACATACCTGGAATTGATCCTGAGATTGTATAGCACCGGATCCCTCTTAACCCTAAGGCTCAGCCAGTTAAGTAACAATTGCGCAAAGTTCACCCAGATTGGGCTTTGAAGATCAAGGAAGAAGTTACCAAACAGATTGAGGCAGGGTTCTTGCTTGTATCTGAGTATCCAATGTCGTTGGCCAATATTGTTCCAATCCCAAAGAAGAATGGCAGAATTAGAGTCTGTGTTGACTTTAGGGATCTGAATAAGGCTAGTCCAAGGATGATTTCCACTGCCGCATATTGATGAATTGGTAGACTTCACCGCAGGCCATGCATTGCCCTCGTTTATGGATGGGTTTTTCAGGTATAACCAGATTTTGATGGCACCCAAGGATAGGTGGAAGTCCACTTTCACTACTTCGTGGGGCACCTACTATTACCGAGTCATGCTATTTGGGTTGAAGAATGCCGGGGCCACTTATCAAAGGGCTGTAACTACCATTCTGTACGAAATGATCCACAAAGAGGTTGAGGTGTACGTGGATGATATGATTGTCAAGTCCAAAGATCGAGAAGGCCACTACACCGCTGTTGTGAGCGAAAAAAGAAAATCTAGCAGAATGCTAGGGGCAAGAGCCCACAACTTCCTGTTTATCCATTAACCACCCAGGAGAGGGATAAAAAAAATCAGAGAGATTAAAGAATAGAGAGATGTGCGCTGAGGGAAAAAGTGAGAAAATGGCTTTTTCAGAAAACTAGAGATTGAGTGCCAGAGTGATGTGAGAATCACAAATAAGAAAGGGTGGGAAACAATACCCGGAGAAACAGTCTCCTTGTGAACCGAGAGGTCTCTCGCCTTTGTAACACGTCTGAGTGTTGTGTGTGCATTTTTGTTTGTCTCGATTCTTGTCTTGAGTCGTTTCGAGTGTCAATAGATATGTTTAGGTTGTTTTACCTTTATTTCTCTTTGTTGAGTCGTTTTGACTATGGTCAATCGTAGGCTCAATACCCGGTCGAAAACTCATTTCAATTTCAAAAAAAATCGTTTTGTGCTCAGAGTACCGTGTCGTTCTCCACATATGTGCAAATCAGGATTTGTCTTTCATAAAACTGCAGGGTTCAACCCAGGTCATGTGAGAACAGTAGAACAAGGATCTATCTGAAGCTACATAGGTTCCGGACCGCAAAGCAAAAGAAAAGAGGGAAAATTTGGAGCATCTGAGTGTGTTTCAACTTTAAAAAATTCCGTGATTGTACTCCGGATGTACCTCTTCACGCCTTATCAATGCTCCAAAGAACGAGTGTGTCTCTACCTCAAGCTCAAGTTCAAGCATGCTTCAAAGCTAGAATGGCGATCAGAAGTGCTCTCCCTGAGTACCAATCCCTACCGGAGGCATCTTGGCTGTGTTTGCAATGAGTTCCTAGGAGACCAACTACGACGGTGGAAACTAGAGTTCGAATGGCCGATGCCTAGAACGCAAAGGTTCAGGATTTCCGAGACTAAAGTCTGGTTTAAATACCCAGGGGCGTATCCTCGGTTTGAAATCTGTATGGCAGCCCCATAGGTTGAGATAGCATGCGTGCGCCTCAATTCTGGATATTGAACCAACCTAGTCTGTCACCCCGTTGGAGAATAGGGAAAGTTATGAATATGATCAGGAAGAAAAGCGGCATCCGTGGCCTCTACATGCAGAGGTTGTCCCTTGTCAGTATTTCAGGACCTTTGTACTGTGAGTTAAAGGTAAGAGTTCGAAGAACACAAGAGGAGATCCCCGTCAGAGTAGAGCGGTTCATCGCCACTCTCCCCATGAGGTGCTTTCTAAAGCGCCGCTATGTTTGTTTATTGCATTCCTTAAACATCATGCACTATATTGCATTGTACCTATCAAGTTTCTTTCTCATTCATGCACGATATTGTATGTACGATTCATTTGAAGCTGGCGCAACAAGGCAATATTGGATGTGCGGTTCATTCAGAGAAGTTCCGTTTAAGATTGATTATATTTTGTGCATCCATCGCACATGTTCATTTACACTTTGTTCACGTTGTGCATCCATCACACATTTTCACTTAGTGTATCTATCACACTTTGCTCAATTGGTGTATCTATCACACTTTGTTCATTTAGTGTATCTATCACACTTTGTTTCACTTTGTGTATCTATCACACATGTTCACTTAGTGTATCTATCACAATTGGTTCACCTTTTGTGTATCTATCACACATACGTAAGGCTTGATTCCCATCTTTAGGATATGTAGGCAACTTCATTCTGAAGTCCAGCCATAAACACTTCCAAATCAACTGTGTCCATGTGATTGTTTTGGTCATCTTTGTCTTTTCTGCATCCAAGAGTTCGGTTGTAATCTCCAGTGCAGTGCTATTCAGACAAGGGGCAACTTTCCAGTTATTGGATTTGGGATTGTACATCTTAGCAATAGATCTTGGGTGTGTCCAGTTATGATCCTTATCGAAAATGGTTTTGAAAAGTTTTAATAAAAGTTGATTTTGTTCAAATTAATCTTTTTACAACTTAGACCATTTTTGGACCAAAAGGAAAATTTTCAGTACCCACAACCTTCAATTTCATTGATTTCAATACAGAGTTCTCAACTTCTTGATACAAATTGAAGTTGCTTTTTATTACATTCAAAAGAAAACTTGAAAGTACAGACTAAAGCAATAAACTTGGGGCATAGTCGAGTCAGGTGTTCCTGCGCCCCCTTCCATAGCTTGTGGAAGCTTCAAAAGCCAAAGTAGGCCCGGCTTGTGCCTTATCTTCAAGCCAAGCTATGCATTCGCCAAAAAGGGCACAACTGAAATTGAGAGCGGGAGCCAGAAGTTCTCTTGTCCTCCATGCAGTGGAATACCGAGCTAGCCGTGAGCCTCAGATCAGAAATGAAGCTGGGTACTCTATCCCCTCTTTTGGGCAAGTCTGGTCGTGTCCGAACTAACGCCTGAACCGAAATGGAAAGTAGAAAACACAGTGTGTCAAGCCAATCAACTGAATGCCAGGCTGTCGGGACATGTTGTAGCTCATCTCAGGCAGATCAAACTAGGGGCAACGCCAAGCAATGTCAAGGGCGGACCTGTTGCACATCCATTGGCACCACCATCCCTCGTTCGGGAAATCAACTAGACGTTGGCGAAAGAAATAGCCGCGCGCTTAGTATGCTGGGCAAGAGTCTACTACTTTTAACCTATCCATAAGCCATACCTAGGAAGGGATGAAAAATAAGAGAGATTAAAGAATAAAGAGGTGTACGTGGAGAGAAAAAGTGAGAAAAGGGTTTTGAGAGAAAAGCAGAGCCTGAGGGCCGAGTGATGTGATAAATACATGTGAGAAGGGTGGGAAACATTACCTGCAAGAGTAGTGGCTTGTGCCTCATCTTCAAGCCAAGCTATGCATTCGCCAAAAAGGGCACAACTGAAATTGGGAGCAGGAGCCAGAAGTTCTCTTGTCCTCCATGCAGTGGAATACCGAGCTAGCCGTGAGCCTCAGATCAGAAATGAAGCTGGGTACTCTATCCCCTCTTTTGGGCAAGTCTGGTCGTGTCCGAACTAATGCCTGAACCGAAATGGAAAGTAGAAAACACAGTGTGTCAAGCCAATCAACTGAATGCCAGGCTTTCGGGACATGCTGTAGCTCATCTCAGGCAGATCAAACCAGGGGTAACGCCAAGCAATGTCAAGGGCGGACCTGTTGCACATCCATTGGCACCACCATCCCTCGTTCGGGAAATCAACTAGACGTTGGCGAAAGAAATAGCCGCGCACTGAGTATGCTGGGCAAGAGTCCACTACTTTTAACCTGTCCATAAGCCATACCTAGGAAGGGATGAAAAATAAGAGAGATTAAAGAATAGAGAGGTGTACGTGGAGAGAACAAGTGAGAAAAGGGTTTGAGAGAAAAGCAGAGCCTGAGGGCCGAGTGATGTGATAAATACATGTGAGAAGGGTGGGAAACATTACCTGCAAGAGTAGTGGACTTCCTGCGAACCTAGTCGTCTCCTAGCGATGGAAAGCATCCAAACCCATCAAAGTCTCGACTAATGTCAAGCCAATACAGCTTTTTCCCTCCTTCAAGCCTTAGGCAACTTCTATCAAACGAATGCTAGACCCTTCGAAGCTAGGGGCAAGCAGCAAATGAGCCAACATACACAAGCAAAGCGCATGCTGCCGAAAATCTTACCGAAGACGGTCGCCGCAGTCAATGGCATCAGAAAAACGATGAATCAAGCTGGGGATATCCAAATCCCCATTGTGAACCAAAGATCGAGCATCGTGTAAAGTGAGCCCACACATCCGTCCTAAAGCTTGGATGTGGCCAAAACAGGACTGGGGCAAGATTTCCTCGTCGCACCGGGATTCCATCAAAGCTTGGAATTCTTCGATTGTGGGGCATATCTCTTGTCCCCCAAAGCTAAAAGCATGTGTAATCGGATTCTAACATCTAGCCACGGCATGGAATAACAGAAAACACAGTGGAGTACGGCTCAGTGGGAATAGTGCATTTATCCCGAAACCCCAGAAATTCAGCTTTTCCGTACCATCTAAAGTTGTAATCCAATCGGAGAGTTTTTCGGTGAATAATGGTTCCATTTGGAGCAAAAATAGAGCAAGAATGAAGAAACACGAAGCTGGAGCCTTTGTAGAAGATAAGGTACTGAGTGGAAGACAGGTGGCAGCAATCTGGAGATTCTCAGAATTACTAACCGACCGGCCAGTTCAGGTAGTCGACCGGCCACCTTTTGTGGCCGACCAGCCACTTTAGTGGCCGACAATGGTTACAAGTGGCCGACAGCCTCTTTTTGTCCCCAGCAGAGTGTCTTTGGTCTTCCTGTATGTTGAGGATGCTGAAAACCTGTGTTTTGTTCTATTCTGGATGCGTCCTGCTCTTTTGTTTAGTAGTTTTCTTGAGTTGTTTTCAAGTTTATAGCAATTTGTTTATCGAGTTGTTGCAATTTATTTACCGAGTTTAATGCAATTTGCTTATCGAGTTGTTTTTGTTTATCGAGTTGTTGCGTTATTTGTTCTTTGAGTTGTCTTATTTTGTTTGTTATGTTTTAGTTGGTTCACTACCTGACTCCAAAACAATGTACAAATGTTCAATTTTCATTGATCCCGTTTTTGTGTAAAATGGTGCAATGCGATGCTCAGAATATAAAATGCAACACTTTTTAAACAAAAAGCTATTTTCATTCCAATCATGGTTTCTTTTTACAAAGAGTACAAGTTTTAAAGAAAATAAAACTGCCTAAGGCGGTACAATGTGCTAACACTACTAGCAAAAAGAGAAACAAAACAAAAACATCTGAATCGGTGCCACCCATCTCAAGATCGAGAGGCTCTCTTCGTCCTCTTCCTCGGCTGAGTGGACTCAAAGCTATCGCCATCAGCGCCGCTCTCCAAATCTGAGTCGAAGCCTAAACCAGAGCTGCCTCCGATCCCATCCTCGGAGCCGTCCTCAGCATCGTCACCACCCTCAGAATCTAAGCCGGTGTCGTCGCCCTTACCCTCAGATGACTCTGACTGTGGACTCGCTAGCTCCTCGTTCTCACTGGACTCATCATCGTCATCGCGCATGATAGGCTCCTGACATCTCCCTCGATCGTGCACCGGAATCTATCTCTCTGCTATTGGAGAAGGCTTTGAGGGTCCTGTCTGTAAGGGTGTGACCTGAAAAGGCAGTTTGAATATATCAGCCATAGTATGTGTATCCGATGCAAGTGTGGTGTGCAGAGTGAGTACATGCAGAAGTCAGATACAGCATGTGAATGCAACATGTCAGATGTGATCTATCCATGTAGTGTATCAGTGCAATGTGGGAAAATGTTCAGTTCAGATGTCAGTTTCAGTATATTAGTAGAAATATGATAACCGAAATGCAAGAAAACTGAAAATTACCTGAATGTCGTGGGAGGTAAGCATCATCTCTCTCCTCAAGATCATGCCCTCGAATGAGGCCAACACCTCAAGTAACCCCTCGACATATCCTATGGAGGGCTGCAAATGCAAATCGAAATGATCAGTGAATGAATGAATGAATGAGTATTTGAATGAAATAAATGAAAGCTGTAAAGTATACCGGTGGTGAGTCCGGTGTCCTGACATAGCGGTGATTAAGCAACGGGGGATCAAGCAGAATCTGATAAGGCACTCCGGAGTACAGCCAACCTGTCAGCTCAGTCGGAAGATCTGGCCATCCAACACTCTGCCGGGTAGGAAGCATCCCTCTAGCCTCACCCCTCGGTGCCTGGGCCCTACTCGTCGAAGGGGTATCTGCTGCCTGGGCCTTGCTCATTGAAGCGGCATCTGCTGCCCGAGCCCTGCTCGACGAAGCAATATCAGTTGTCCCCCCCGTGTGAGCACGGACACCTGTCAACGAACGCATGAGATATGTCTGGAGATAAGCCGTATAGTCCCCCTCCCCGATGAAGAGATTTGCATCTACCCCCCGCATGAAGTAAGTAAGCTCCTGGGGGGAGAGACTCTCTATGGCTCGCATAGAAGGCGGAGGCAGTAATGGAACTGACTATAATGGCAGGTCCAGAGTCTGGCGAATGAAGTGCTTTCCAAGAAACCAGGCTCGTCCTAATGGCCCCTCAAGCAGGAGCTGATGCCGAGAGGCGCCCCAAGCTCTAGCATAATGAAATCTAGCACCCTCTGGCATCGACGCCCAACGCTGCCATGTGATCTGCAAACAGCAGGTACATAAATTGATGAGTTACCATTAGATATACAAAATGAATTGAAGCTGAAAGTAAAAAGAACTGTGAGTTTCAAATTACCTCCACCGTTCTCACAGTGTCAAAATACTAGCACAGGTATGGGAGGGTCTCCTGGGGCCTCGGCTGGCACCGACCGTCATATCAATGCGAGTAGGGTACCTTGAGAGGCGTCTCAACCTCCGGCTCGGGAGCAAGCGCTGGGAAATAGGTGTATACCCATAACTGTGAAAAGTAAGATAGCAGTGTGAGAATACAGGTAAACACAGATAAGGCGGAAAGTAGAGTATGTGTACGATGCCCAAAAAATGTAGAATGCAGAAAGTACAGAATACAGAAAGTGCAGAAAGCAAGGTGTGGCACAATATATAGAAAGTACGAGTGCAGAGTAGAGATTAGACTATGTGTGTGCAATGTGCAGTGTGCAGTGTATAGAAAATGCAAAGCAGAAAGCATGGTAGAAAATGTAAAGCTAAAAAGTAAAGCATACCTCCCAGGCTCTCCAATAGCCGCCCACTCTGTTCCCGCTCCTGCGGAAGGTCGAGCTCATGTAGCAGTAGAGGGTAGCGAGGTCGGCGCCCCTCCAGTCATAGTGCCGAACCTGAGAAAGGTCCATTTAGGCACTTAGAAGATACAGCCTGATTGTGTTCGCCCTGTCGGCGAACATGGTAATGCTGAAGAGGAACATCAAGAAATCTCGGGCGTACTGCTCTGTAGCCTCGATCGTCGCGGGCTCAGTCCCTCTGAAGTGGTCTGAGAACCAGGTATATCTGACCAAACCTAATCGAAAGATAGGCGGGTGTGCTCCCAGCAGATAGGTCCAAGCGGCCTCCCACTCGCCCCTGTCAGAGTCGTATGGGATCGGCTGGCCTCCCACCTCAAGGCCTATCAGCATGGCAAAGTCATACGAGGTCATGGTCATGTCCTCTGTGGTAGAGAAATGGAAAGAGTTGGTGGTGTCCCACCATCTCTCTACCAGTGCTCCTAAGAGAGTCCTGCGCACCATGAGACGCGAGTGCCCCATGCTAGACAAGCGAAACCCCGCCTCGTCAATGATCTGTCGGACGCCGTCAGGGAGGTCCATATACCACTCCCTCACCGTGGTGGACCCGTATCCGCGGGTGAAACGATAGTCAACCTATGCAGAATGAGCAGAAATACAGTGTGTGTGTGTGTGTCACGACCCAAACTAGCCCCTATAGGTTTATCATCGTAACCGGCCAGTAATCTTGAGATTACCGAAGGCCTCTGAGACAGATTAACATAATATTAGGGGCTAGCGGAAGCAAATAACAATCTACAACGTCCATTGAGCTGTGTAGACTTATATGAGACAGAAAAATTTTAAACTTTTTATATACATATATACATATCATCCTCACGTCATAATATATATATATAGATTAGGCAGAAAGGGACTTAGTCCCTCTTTCAAAATACACATGACCTGCTGAACCAAACAAGAAAACATAACTTAAACTTTAAATCACATAACGATAACACTTAGCATATCCGGAACCTCCACGTGAGGCACATAGGTTGGCTGACAAAACAGATTCTAGACAGAAGCCTCTAGCCTGGTCACGCGCCTGATCACCTACATACATAAATAATACAGTAAGCTAAAGCCCAGTGAATAATAACAGAGTAAAGGGTTTTAATGAATGAGTCCATACAGATTCAGAAATCATAATTCAGTTTTAACAAATTCATACTTGATCAGATCATATACAGTCAGAAATCATAAGTCATGATTAAGTTTACGTGATACATCCATTAGCATAACAGAACAGGACGCATAAGCGTAACAGAACAGGACGCATAAGCGTAAGGTTATGAATAACCTAGTTCCAAGAAGGAACCTCCGGATCCGGGTAACAGAACAGGACAGCTAAGCCCTCATGGCGGGCCTCCGGTACGGGTAACAGTGCACAGACAGGACGCATAAGCGTAACAGAACAGGACGCATAAGCGTAAGGTTACAAATAACCAGTTCCATAAAGGAACCTCCGATATCGGGTAACGGCTGTAGATATCACATGATACTAAGGATGTCACGAATACATGTCAAAAATTGGACAATCATTCATTGTACATAACATATCATTTCAGAAAACATATCTCATTTTGTCACACAGAAAATAAGTACAGTTGAACATATCTTTACTAAGTTATTACTCACAGATGGCTACAGAAGCAAATCAGACAGACTGGACACATCGGGAAAATCAGGCAGACAATGGTGTGTGACCTACACAAGCACACAACATATACACATTGAAATACAACATTACTCCCTTGATTAAACTTGTCCTTTCTAGTCTTTATAGTCCGAAGTTCTACTACGTTTATTCTTTCTCAATTAAATAAACCGGGTTCTTATTTCACATATTCTTTCATTACTAAGTCCTTCTTTTCCAAATAGATTGATCCTTTACTTGGCTTATTAATTAATTACCACAAGATCAATGATTCATTCTTTAACTAACTAATCTATGTTGATTAGTAGCGTATTATTCTTTATTGAGTCATAAATCATGTCTAGAATGCCTTGGAAAGAGATGAGAATAAAAATGTGAACTAAATGAAATTTTCAAAATATGCTGAAAATGGGTCTCTGCTCGAGCGCCACTTTGGCCGCTCGAGCGAACTGTAAAATTTGAAAACTACTGGGAGGTCGATTTTCATGCTCAAGCGGGACTTTCCCCGCTCGAGTGGACAACAAAAATTCAGAAATCCCAAAATTGCAATTAAAGTTCAAATTTGGTATTCAAAGCTTCAAAACATGTATTTTAGTATTCCAACATGGAGAACCATCTATTAAAGTCATAAATTGCTAAATCATTTATTCAAAATCATGCCCAATTGCCAAATTTAGTTTTAATTCATTTTCTCCATATCAAGCCAAATCCCAAACCCAAAGTGATTAATCTCTAAATTGAACTCCATAAATTTAACATGGCCCCAAATTCTCCTTTTCTTTTTAGTTACATAAAACTGATTTCAAGTTCTTTCTACTTTCCCTCCAAGCATGAAATTAAAGTCATAAATTCCTTAGAAAATTATTCACATGTATGAAATCGACATCAAAATTACTAGTTTTATATTCTTATAAATTTTCTAATTAATTTCCATAACCATGAGTCTACTTAATTTCTTGCTTAATCCATGAGACTAATTTCATAGCTTTCTTAATTCATGATGCATGTAACTTATTTTATATTTAAAACCCAGTTTCATCCTAATTCCATGAATTTAATTTCAAATCTCAAGTATTATAGGGTGATTCCACAAAATCAAGCCAAAGAAAATTAATTTCTAACTTAACTCTCATAAACTTGATTTTAGCTCCAATTCATCATTTTCTTATCAATTTCCTTCTAATCCCATAAAATTGATTTCTAATTCTTTTCTATTTCCTTAAATTATCAAATTGATATTATAAAACTCCTAGAAAAATATTTGCATGTGTGGAATTATAATCAACATCAAACCATCTACATCAAAATCCCTTTTTATTCAAAATTAAGCTCAAATGTTCATGAATTTATAATTTACCACCACTTGTTCTTCTTATAACCAAACATGAAATTAATTCCTCAAATCTCCTAAAATTTCATTAATGCATGCAAAGATGGAGCCCAAATTTATGAGGAAAACACAAATTAAACTTAAAATAATTAATTTCTAATTTATTTTCCATAATCATCCACATGCATGCAAGGATGAGTTTACGTAAAGAACAAAATAAATCAAACTCTAACTAATTAATTTCCAAATATAATCATAATATTCCACATGCATGTAATCCTTTTCATATTTAGAACCCAATTCCAAATTAACTTCCATCATCCTACACTTAAATCAATCTTTCTTCATCTTCTTGCTAATTCCTTTCAATTACATGATTTGAGTCTAATTCCATCTTTAATTTCAAGTATATCATAAAGATTCTATAAAAAAATTAAGCATGAATCCAATACCTTAAACTTTAATTTCAGCGCTTAAATTGATTCTTCTCTACTTCCCCCTTTTTCTTCATCTCTTTCTCTAATCCATGGCTTTTCCTTAGTCCTCTTCCATTCCCAGCTGCTCACCTCTTCTTCAAGAACCAAGAAAATTGGGTTCTCTCTCACTCTCTTCCTTGCTCTCCCTACGGTTTCTCTCCCTCTCTTGAACACTAGCAGAATGTGACTTCAATGCTCTTGCTTGAATTTACATAATACACACACATGCCCTCTCGTGGCCCCCACACATCCACACGTGCACACACACCTTAGGCATTTCTAAAATTAAGTTGCTAATTCAGGTATTAATTAAATTAAGTCCCACTTATAATTAACACTTAATCTTAATAAATTTCAATTAGCTCATAATTTAATTAATCACAATAAATCACAAATTCCACATAATTTAATCAGTCTAATTTGACTTTCATTAGGGCCCAGTTAATTATAACTAAATTTATCAATTTGAATCAGATTTTTAATCGAGCTCCTAAAATGTTCCAAATAATAAATTAAACTTATTACCGTTATCAATTTTGATTTCTTAAACCATTTAGGTCTTCAATTTCTAATCCGACCTCAATTTTTCGTAAATTAAGTTACATATTGAAATTGGTCATCTCATAATTACATTAAATTTGTAATAACCACAATTCTCAATCCTCATGACTTAATCAACTCCAATTATGACCTAATTAATCGAATCTCAATTTTACTAAACTGAACCGAATATTTAATTAAACTCCCAAATGGGTCCGTAATTAAGATTAAATTGATTCAACTTCCTAACTTCACTTCCTTAAGCCATTTGGACCCTTAATTTCTAATTCCAAAATAAACCTTCAATCAAATCATATACGAGTCAGATTTCACAATTCTCATAAATCCCAAATAAATTATAATAGTCGGCAATTAAATCTCAAATCTTCTTAATTAATCAAGTACTAATCATTATACGTGATGGGGTTGTTATAGTGTGAATGTGTTCAGAATGAGCAGAAATACAGTGTGTGAATGTGTTCAAAATGAGCAGAAATACAGTGTGTGAATTTGTTCAGAATCAGCAGAAATACAGTGTGTAAATGTGTTCAAAATGAACAGAAATATAGTATGTACATGTGTTCAGAATGAGCAAATGAAATACAGTGCAAAAGTGCGAGCTATGCAAGAAATGAAAAGTACATCGCAGGAAATGTAAGAGTGCAATGTGTACCTCAAAGGCATCGTGGGATAGATGAGACTCTGGCTCCCGTAGCAGCAAATCTGCTGGTGCACGTCGTACAAAGCTGCTAAAGTGGCAGACTGTGCTAGGTGGTAGTGCGTGTGCCTCAGGGTGGTACCTCTCTAGGTCGAAAGGCCGGACCTTGGGTGGCAACGGAATGTACTCGAGCTCCCACTCCATCTCTAAAGAACCCCCATCATGTGGAGCGTCGTCTGCCATCTAGAAAGAAGGTGAGAAAGTAGGCGAAAATGGGCAAAATGGGCCAAAAGTCAACAAAAGTCAACTCTCGGAGAGAGAAAATGGCAGAAAAAGTCAAAGCCCGGGAAAAGGCATCAAACTCAAGACAAACTCGAGGGAAACAAACCACAAGTAGTGAGAATGGAGAAAAAAGCTCCGAAAACAATTTTTGATCGGTTTAAAGCGAAGGAAACCGAAAGGTTTTAGCGAATCAACTTTGCAAGGGGCGTTGGAAAACGCGTGTAAAGCATAGATATAAGAGGAAAAGGGGTTAGAGACAAAGAGGAAGAGATTTTGGCACTGTATGTGTAAGGAAATGTGTTTTGGAATGGTGTTTTTAAAGTTCTCCATGCAAAAAGACTAAAATAGCCCGAATCTGCCACAACTGGCCGACCGGCCAGTTTTTGTGGCCGACTGGCCACTTAGGTGGCCGACAGAAATGAAAAGTGGCCGACATGCCTCCAGAGTGGCCGGCAGGTGTCCGGTGTTCTCCCTGTGTGTTTTCAGACTGTTTTGAGTCCCTGGCTCTCAAGAAAGTGCATGAAAAGTCCACTTTTCAACTCAAAGTGTTTTTGCGGGAGTTTCAACTCATGTCTTCGATGCGTGTCTTATCGTCAGCCAGCATGAACGAGGTGTATCCTTTTTTTGAAATACATGGTAATTCCTCCGAGAGGTAAATCAGAGGTCGCAATTGAGTCGGTCTTGTTAAGGCACGCATTTCTTTCGATGTTTTACATTGAACATGCTATTGATGTTGCATTGAATAATGCATTGTTATCATTGTGCACAGAATGCGTATGTTGCATTGCATTGTATTAAACATGCTCTCACGTTTGCATAGAATATGCATGTTGCATTGTGCATGCCCTTACATTTGCATAGAAAATGTCCGTACCTGTTGCATTGAACATGCATTTCTCGTTGCATAGAATATGCTTCTTGCATGAAGTATGCCTCTCTAACTGTTGTGTCATGGTTATTCGTCTTGCATAGAATATGCATTCCTATTGTATTGTACTTGTCAAAGTTTCTATCTTGTGCAAGCACGATATTGTATGTATAGTTCATTCAAAGCTGGTGCAACCAGACGATATTATATGTACGGTTCATTTAGAGGAATTCCGGGTAAAACCATTCATCTCCCTTTATACCTTCCCCTTGGTTAGAAACATTCGGGTACGCCCGGTGTTTATACCACCTTGCTTTGGTTAGAAGCATTGGGTTGTGTACCCGATGTTTATACGACCCCTTCAGTTAGAAGCGTTTGGGACGTGTACCCAACGCTTATACCACCCATTTGGTTAGAAGCATTGGGTTGTGCGCCCGATGTTTATATCACCCCTTCGGTTAAAAGCGTTTGAGACATGTGTCCGACGCTTATACCACCCCGTTGGTTAGAGGCATTGGGACGTTTGCCCGATGTTTATACCACCCATTCGGTTAGAAGCGTTTGGGACGTGTGCCCGACGCTTATACTGCCTTGTTGGTTAGATGCATTGGGTTGTGTGCCTGATGTTTATCCCCCCTCCCCTTTTTTAGTTAGAAGTGTTTGGGATGAGTGTCCGATGCTTATACCACCCCTTTGGTTAGAAACACTTGGGACGTGTGCCCGATGTTTATACCTCTTCCCCCGATTAGAAGCGTTTGGAACATGGTTCGAGGCTTATACCTCTTTTTTTTTGTTAGAAACATTGGAACATGCTCCGATGTTTATACCACCCTCTGGTGTTTGCACCGCTCCCTTTTCCCTCTCGCACGTGACGTGTTAGGATGCTTTGGTTAAATGCATCTGGACGAATTCCGATGCTTATACCACTCTTTGTTTCAATTGCATAATAGTTGGATTTGTTTTAATTGTTATTGTGTGCTCTCTTTAATTCAAAACCTTAGGGTGTGTCCTTAGGTTCGCACCACTTCTCCCCTCGCGTGTGCCACGCGTTGGGATCTTGTTTGCCGCCCCAGGTGCGCCCGGCGGTTGTGTTTCTTTGCCTTTTCTGCGTGAGGCATAGTTAAGAGTGCATAATTTTCTTACATCTTTTCAGCATGAGATATGGTTTGGTTCATGTTAACTTGCTTATGTATGAGTTTGTTGTAGCATTTCTTTGCACAACATTTGCATCTAGATGTTTCATTACAGCTCTCATTGCATGGTCATAAGTTATGTTCTGCATCGTGCATGTCATTTGCATTTTGCCCCTGCCTGCAGGCGTATCTGTATTGTTATCTTGTTTGTCTGTCTAAGTCTTCGGCCTTATCAAAAATGGGTCGTCTCTGGGCTTTGACATTCACTCTCATCATTTCATGACTTCTGAGTTCTGTCAAAGAGGGGCACCCCATTTTCGACCGACCTTAGGACTCAGACGTCATCGTTTGCGCATTCGATGATTGTGCATATTTGTGTTCGTTTTGAGTGCACAAAGTTCTCGGTTGAGTGCCTTGTCTTTAAGCCTCTAAACTCTCTATGTTTTGGCCTTGTTTTTGGGAAAAACCTTGGTGCCTCTTGCCTGAAGGGGGGAAAGGCCTTGTCGGCCACTTTTGGCACTTGTTGGCCACTTTTCCTCTTTGACGGCCACTTGATGTGGTTGGTCGGCTAGGGGAGGTGGCCGGCCGGCCACCTAAAGTGGCCGATGGCCAATTTTCTCCTTTTTCAGATATTTTATGTGCCAGCTGTGCCAGCTATGCCAGCTGTTGATCACTGAAAGCCTCTCCCATACACGTGTATGGAGGGATGAAAGCAAGCTTTTGGCTTGCATTTCTATATAAGGGGAGGTCTCTCCCCCATTTTGAGGGTTACAAAATTTTGTGAGCAAAATTTTTGCCTCTCTCCAGAATCCTCTCTCTCTTCCTATTTTGTGCTTGAAAGTGAGTTTTCTATATACATTTGCACTAGAACCCTTAGCCAAACACCTTCACCTTGGAGCTGAGGTTCTTGGAGGTCTTGTTTCAGCTCTCAAAGTTGGTTTTAGTTCGGAATTGCACCTATTTTAGTATTGTGCTTCAAAAGTACAGGCTTACCTCTTTTAAGCTTTATTTTAGTGAGTTGTTTAGCCACCTTTGCATGCTATTTTGAGGTTGGTTTTAACCACTAAAAAACTCTGTTTTTATGGTTTAAAATAGTGGTTTGAGATATGTTTTGGAGTTACGGGTGTTCCATCCTCTTTTGTAGCTTGTTTGCTAAAGTGTTGTGCTCTTTTTCAAAGCTTTTAAAACAACTTTTTTTGGCCTTTTAACCACTGAATTCCAGGGGAATTTCAGTGGCAAAAAGAATGTTTTGAGGTCCAAAATAGGAGGGGGTGGCCTCCCCTCCTTGTGTCTTGTTTGCATATGTAGATGGCCTAGCATGTGAGCATGTTTTTCTACCTTTTTGTGGCTCTATCTCGGCATGTTTTTGCTATTGATTTAGCATGCTTTAGCTTTGTTTTGAACCTTCTTGGTCATATGAGGCTTGCTTTGTATAGCTATAGTGTAATTGGCTTTACTAGCTTTGTGTTTCAAGACCTCTAACATGTTGTGCATGTGTTGATTGCATGATATAGCATCATTTTATATATGATTTTAGTGCATATAACCTTGTCACACTCTCACATACTTCACTCTTTCCTTGCTTTTGAGAGTTCTGTTTTGAGCCTAGCTTGCGAGCCACACATGAGCATGTTTTTATAGCTTTTTGTGCTTCAATTCCAGCATGATTTGGCCACTGTTTTGGCATGTTTAAGCTCTGTCCAGAGCTGGTTTGGTCATTTAAGCTTGATATTGCATGCCTCTAGTGTAATACTCTTCACTAGTATAATGCTTTTAGTTTTTGAACATGTCTTGCATGTGTTGCTTGCATGATTTAAGGTCTTTAGCATGCCATTTCAGCATCAAAAAGTTTGCAACCTCCCTCATTTCTTCATTTTTCTATTTGTTTTGAGGGTTGGTTAACCTTATGATTGTGTTTAAGCTTGAGATAGAGCTTGTGCTCAATAGCTTTAACCCTCTTATGAGGGTTCCTCCTAGCCAAAGGCATGATCTCTCTCATGTCTTAAATCATCCTTTGGTTGACCCCTCTCTCATTAGAGGACAATCACATTGGACTTAATCGATTAAAGGATTAATCGGTAATGTAAAATGTGTAAACAAAATGAGCAAAGTAAAACATGAACAAGATAAGCATTTGTGTTGCATTGCATATGTTTGGATCGGACGTTAATCCAAACACAAGAAATATGGGACGTTTCATACTCAAAGTGATGAAACGTGTCACATTTCTTGGTCGTCGTCACCCTTGATCATGCATGATAGGGTGGTGGCCCTTTGAGTCTTATTTGTGCATTCATTAAGCTTGAACAAGCTTGCCTCTTTGGCCATCATGCACGAAAATCCTTGATTGGTGGCTTGAGAGTCAAGTGCCATACTCCTTTGAGCTTAAGAAATGATAAGGAGAGTGGCAGTACACACATTCCTTGAAAAATACATTGTTGTGCCTCTGTTGTTCTCTGCTGTAGCAAAACCAGAAGCCTGGAAAAGGGGGTGGCCGACCAGCCACTTATACTAGCCGACCGGCCAATTAAGGTGGCCGACAGCCACTTTCTGTGGTCGACCGGCCACCAGTCCATTTTTGCACAAAAGTGTATATGAGTTAGGGCAGAAGCAGTCTGGAAGCTGGTACAGTGTTCAGAGATCAAGGCGAGTACAAACAGAGGCAACAGAGATCATGGCGATGGATTTTTGGGAAGACGCAACTGAGCATGCATGTCTCCCTCGCCTATGAGGCCGCTTACTCACTTTATTTAAACTGTTTTAAATAGTTTAGCGTAGCTAGTTATTTAATTTGTTTTGTAATATCATAATTAGTTTGTGTAACTAGTTATTTAATTTCATTTGTTGTAATTAATTAGCTTAGAATAAGTTAGTTAATTAGATTCAAGTTGGTTTGTAATAATTAGCTTAGCTTAGTGTAGCTTAGCTTAGTGTAGCTTAGCTTTTTTATTCAGACCCTCCTTCACGAGGGCACAATATTGTAATAAGTGTGCATACGTGTGTGCACGTCTTCCAACCCCACGTCTTTCTCCTTTTTACTTAACCACTTTCGATGGTTAGTTTAGGGCACGTTTTGATTAGCATACCTTATGCTTGCATGTTTGCATCATTCATTTGTATTGCATACACCGGACTCGGTACATCATTCAAACTGCATTGTATTTCAATACTTATTTGAATACGTGTATCAAATCGTCGCATTCATATGCCATCTTAGATAGCCGAGCCTATTAATTGCATATTGCATGTGTTGCATTAGGCATTCTTGTATAGTTAGGATCATGCATTGTTTCTAACTAGCTTTGGTTTTGGCTTGGAGTATTCTGTAAGTTTTACGCTTTAGCATACTTGCATGAGTGTGAGTGTTGCCATGATAGCATGCTTGCCATGGGGCTATGTGCTTATTTGCTAAATTGCATGAATGCCTGTGGGTTAAGGCTTGGTTGCTTGAATTGGGACAATTCAACGAATGAGAGTTTTAAGCCCACTTTGCGAAATGGCAAAATCATGTTTTAAGCCCACTTGAGGGTGGCAAATCCGCGCTTTAGCCCACTTGCGAGTGGCATCTTCAAACCATTTTCGAAAGCAAACATGAGTTGTTTTGTTCCAATTCTCGCGACTTAGTCTATACTTGCATGTATGCGTCACATAGTAAAGTTAGCTAATAACCAGAATAAGAACACATAAGGTTTATAAAACAACATATCATGCTTAGTAGAGGCCGATCCTTTGATCGGGTGAGCGGGGGTGCTCATTTCAAGACCTTCCCCTCTCGTACCCAAGTTCTCGAGCCGAGGCAACTTTGATGATGACGAACACGTGGCCTTTGGCACGAGTTAGGTTTTCCTAAATTTCCTAAAAATAAAATATTTAAGTGGCGACTCTATAATTTGGCAAAGCAGTCCAGTTTTGGCATTATTTGATTCAAAATTGATTTTCTAAAATGATTTGCCGGATTGGACTCTTTGGTGTTTATCAGTCTCACATTGCACTTTGTGAGATTAGATTCAGAACCGTGACAGGAGTCCGAACTATAAGAGACCAATTCGCGCCTCTCCGAAAGGGGGGCGCGAGAAGAAAGTCGAGTCTACAATATCCATGGGTTTCAATTTAAGTAAATAGAGTTCAAAAAATAACCTACGTAATTGAAACATTAACGTAACCATAAAACATAAATTATATAAAATAAATTGTGCTAACTCAAAACATTCGTAAAATATATTGTGGTAACTCAAGACATATTTAAAACATGTTATGGTAGCTCAAGGTATAATATAACTCATCTTAAAATTACTCCTTAATTATTCTGAGCTCGCTTCCCGTTTCTTGTGTTTCTTGCTCGAATGCTCTCTACTATAGCACTGTGTTTTCTTGCCGAATGATTTCTCCTACAACACATATCCTATTTATATAGAACCGAGAGTGAGGCCCAAGCAACAAGGCATACACGCAGATAATTTCCCTCAATGCCACCTGTCCTTGGCCTTTAATTTGCTCTCCCCTATTGCCATCTGTCTTTAGCCCTTAAGTTTACCTCAAGGAATTACCAAGGGCCATGTTAATCTTTGGCCCACCGAAAGCTTGTTTGGCCATTTTTTTTTTTTTTAGTATTATTTAATTCAATTCTAAAGGTTATGTTTCCTAAAATTACCTATGATTATACATTAGGTTCACGTCTAAAAACCTCACCACAAAACTATAAAACATTACTTACCACTTAATGAAATATTTAATGTGCGGTGCCTCGCAATTTATTTCCTTAACAATTTAATCGATTAATTCCCAATTTCCTAAACTATGCATTTATTTATTTATTATTTATTTTATTTTATTATTATTATTATTATTATAAAGAATTCTATGTATTGCAGTATTAAATAAAATTACAAATTCGGGTGTCACATTTCTCCTCTCCTTAAAAGAGTTTTGTCCCTAAACTTGACGTACCTTGGTTTTCGAAGAGGTGTGGGTACTTGGTTCGCATTTGGCTTTCAGTTTCCCATGTCGCTTCTTCGACATGATAGTTTCTCCATAAGACTTTTACGAGAGGTATAGTCTTGTTTCGAAGGACTTGATCACGACAATCGAGAATCAATACATGTTGTTCTTCATAAGAGAGGTCTTCCTGAACTTCTAGGTTCTCATAATCGACAGCATGCTCTGGATCTCGAAGATATCGACCTAACGTGAAACACATTATGGACATTGAACAATTCGGGTGGAAGCGCAAGGCGATATGGCACAGGACCAATCCTTTCTAGTATCTCAAATGGCCCAATGTAACGTGGGTTTAACTTTCCTCGTTTTCCAAATCGGATAACCCCTCTTGTGGGTGAGATCTTTAGAAACACATGATCTCCTATTTGAAATTCCAAGTCCGGTCTTCTTGTATCTGCATAGCTTTTCTAGCGGCTTTGGGCTGTGCAAATTCGCTGTTGGATGAGTTGAATTTTATCACTTGTGATTTGCACAATTTCGGGGCCTAATAATTTCCTGTCTCCGACTTCCGTCCAACACAGAGGTGATCGACATCTTCTTCCATACAGTGCCTCATACGGTGCCATTCCAATGCTTGCATGGTAGCTGTTATTATAGGCGAACTCCACCAAATGTAGATGATCATCCCAATTACCTTTGAGGCCTAGCACACACACACGTAACATATCTTCCAAAGTCCTAATTGTTTTTTTCGGATTGCCCATCAATTTGCGGGTGATAATCCGTGCTAAACTTCAGAGTGATTCCCAAAGCTTCTTGTAATTTATTCCAGAAGTGAGACACGAAGCGGGGGTCTCTATTGGATACGATTGAAACTGGGATGTCGTGCAAACGAATGATTTCCTTAATGTATAAAGTGGCGAACTTAGAGAGGGAGTACATGATTCTGATTGGTAGGAAATACGCTGACTTCGTCAATCAATCTACGATAACCCATATTGCATCATTCTTCGAAAGTGATTGTGGTATCCCAACCACGAAGTCCATAGTAATGTGCTGCCATTTCCATTCAGGAATAGGGTATGGTTACAACATTCCTGCAGGTCTCTGATATTCTGCTTTAACCTGTTGACAATGCAAGCATTTGGAGACGTGGCTTGCTATGTCCTTTTTCATTCCTGTCCACCAGAAGCGTTCCTTCAGATCGTGATACATCTTCGTATTGCCAGGGTGGATTGTAAACCTCGAGCTATGAGCTTCTACCAATATCTTTTTCTTGAGTTCTGGAAGGTTGGGTACGCAAATTCGATTTCGAAATTTTAGTATCCCATTGCTCATTGTGAAGTCAAGATCGGGTATGCCTCCTTGCTTCTTGTACTATTTCTTCAAAAGTTTATCTTCACATTGGCAAGTTCTAATTTCTTCAATCAACCCAGGTTCCACAATTATATTGGCAAGCAGTCCATTGATCTTGAGGAGAACGAGGATACATGCCAAAATTTTGGTCGTCTTTTGACTTAATGCGTCTGCTACTACGTTAGCTTTGTCAGGATGGTGATGGATCTCTATGTCGTAGTCTTTCATAAATTCTAGCCATCGTTGTTGCCTCATATTCAATTCCTTCTGTAAAACAGATATTTAAGACTCTTGTTATCAGTGTAAATCTCGCAGGTTGTACCGTAGAGATAATGACGCCAGATCTTGAGGGCGAAGATCACCGCAGCCAATTCTAGATCATGAGTTGGGTAGTTCCTTTCGTGAATCTTTAGTTGACGGGAGACATAAACAATGACTTTCCCATTTTGCATAAGAACGCAACCCAAACCATTGTATGAGGCATCGCTATAAATTACGAACCCTTCTATTTCCGTGGGGAAGAGGAGTCACGAGTCTGTTCTTAAATTCTTGGAAGCGACGTTCCTGCTTGTCCATCCATTCAAAGGGTGTGTTTTTCTGAGTTAACTGGGTCAAGGGTGATGCTATCTTTGAGAAATCTTGCATGAAATGCCAGTAGTAGCTGGCTAGGCCCAAGAAGCTTCGAATCTCAGACACGTTAGTAGGTCGTGGCCAATCCACAATTGCTGTAACCTTTTAGGGATCAACTGAGATGCCGTCTTTGTTGATGACGTGACCGAGAAAGTGTACACTGGTGATCCAAAATTCGCATTTCTTCAACTTGGCATAGAGTTTGTGATCACATAGTGTCTTTAGAACTCTTCGCAAGTGGTGTTGATGATCTTCTGGCGATTTGGATATGAGAATGTCGTCAATGAAGACAATGACAAATTTGTCAAGATAGGGTTTGAACACTCCATTCATGAGATCCATGAAGGCCGCTGGAGCATTGGTGATGCCAAATGGCATGATGAGAAACTTGTAGTGCCCGCAACGAGTTCTGAAGGCAGTCTTTTCAATACTTTCTGTTTTGACTTTTAGTTGATGGTAACCAGAATGCAAGTCAGTTTTTTAGAATACTTGGGTGCCTTGCAGTTGATCAAACAAGTCTTCAATTCGTGGCAGATTGTACTGATTTTTTATGGTGACTTTGTTTAGCTCTTGGTAATCGATGCATAACCTCATCATGTCGTCTTTTTTCTTTACGAATAGTACTGGAGCTCCCCAAGGTAAAGTACTAGGTCGAACGAAACCTTTGTCCAGTAGCTCCTAGAGTTGAGTCTTTAGCTCTTTTAATTCTGTCATGGACATGCGGTAAGGAGCTTTTGAGATTGGTTGTGTAGTAGGTTGGGTTTCAATGGTGAATTCGATTTCTCAGTCAACCGGGGTGCCAGATAGGTCTTCAGGAAATACATCCAAGAATTCTCAAACCATAGGGATTGCATCAAGTGTGGGGGCCTCTTGTTGAGTATTGATCACATAACAAATATAACTACAACAACCTTTTCTTAGAAGTCATTAGGCTATCATGAAGGATATAATACATAGAGGGAGAGAGACTCCAGTTCCTTTGAAGACAAGCTCGAGTTGGTTTGGTGATCGGAGGAAGACCTTTTGGCTTCACAATCAATAGAGGCATGGTTGGCAGCTAACCAATCCATTCCGAAGATCACATCAAAGGTACTAATGCAGAGGGGAATCAAGTCTATGTGTAAAATTTCCCCCTTTAAGGATACAGTACAAGATTTGCACACATCAGCACTAAGGGCAGAGTTTCCAGAAGGAAAAGACACAGATAGTATGTATTAAAAGGGTTTGGGTGTTAATGCCAAATTGGTAGCAAAGTGTGGTGTAACAAAAAAGTGAGTTGAACCAAAGTCAAAGAGAACATGGGCTAAGTGACCACAAACAGAAAGTGTACCTGACACAACATTCTCAGTAACTTCTAGGTTTCCAAGCACCAAGGCAAAGGCTCTTCCATGGCATTTTTGGTCCTTCCTCACTCCTCCAGGTACCGTGGGTTTTCGAACTGGTTCAGAAGGGCCGGCTGTAGGACTGGTAAGCTTGGGACAATCTCTTAGCAAGTGGCCAACTTGGCCGCATCTAAAGCATGCTCCCGTTTCTCGACGACATTGTCCCTAATAAGTCCTTCCACAGGTAGAGCAAGTTGGAATGGCGCCACCTCTAGGATTCATGGGACCTTGATTGCTTGAGCTGGTTGAACTGGTTATGCCCGTATTTACCTTCTTGGGAGGACCGACACTGGGTCTTCTGCTATCTCTTTCCCAAAATCGCTTCCTCTGGCTTGGTTCCCTAGAGCGTAAGGCTTTAATCCCTTTTTCCGCAATGTATGCTCAATCCACCACCTCCGAATAAATTGGTAGTTTCAAAACCTCCAGCCTGTCTTTGATTTCAGCATCCAATCTTGCTTCAAATTTTCTGGCTTTTCGAGCTTCGATGGGGACGACGTATGTCGCAAATCAAGCCAGTTGCGTGAACTTGCGCTCGTATTCAGCCACTGTCATGGTTCCTTGCCTTAGATGTATGAATTCCGACACCTTTTGTTCCCACAACGAATCTGGAAAGTATTTTTCATAAAATACCTCCAAGAATCTGGCCCAAGTCACAATATCTTCTTTCTCCAGTGTAAGTAGCCACCATTCTTGTGCATCATCTTTCAAGGTGAATGTGGCAAAAGTCACCTTCTGCCTTTCTGTGTAAGGTAGTGCGCGGAAAATTTTCTCCATATCTCTGACCCAAGCTTCTGCCACCAGTGGGTTTGTACTGCCAGTGAATATGGTAGGTTTCAAGTCCTGGAACTGTTTTATAGTGGTTGGCTCTTCTCGTCGTTCAGGCAATCCGTTATTAATGTTGGTTTGTAAGGCTCGCAGAAAACTAGTAACTGCTCTTTCCATGATTTGCTCCATTGGATCAGTACCACTGACTGATCATCCAGTTCTATTTCCATCATTAGCCATTACTACAAGGTGAAAACGATTAGTAAACTCCCATATTTTTTTATTTTGAACCACTTAGTATACATTTAATTATCTATGATTCACAAGATACTATAACAGTACATATCGCGATATCTTATCTACGATTGTTTTTTGGGTGAATAAGACATAACTTATCTCTTATCTATGATTCACAAGATACTACAACAGTACATATATCATTTTTACTTATGCAAAAGAAAGCATATTAGTACAACGTACTTAAAATACCGTCAAGAGTTAGTGTCTAATCCTATTAATACAAAAACAGAGGATTAGACTAATCATTGTCAACTCCAAAAAAGGAAAAAGATCAGCGACATCTCTCGATCATGCTCCTAGAATAGGTTATTGAGCCCCCACGAAAATTGGCTCTGGAAGACTGGGCCGTAGAACAACCACAGGAACTCCTGCTGCACGAGGGATTCAAACTCTCATCCACTGAGCTCAATCCCAAAATAGCGCCAAACTACTTGGACCATGTAGACCGGTACACCGTGGTCATATCCCCAAAATTGCCGTCTAGTGAGCCGCATAGGTATCTCTAAGTGTCACAACCCTGACCCGCCCCTATGGGTTTAGCATCGTAACAAGCTAGCAATCTGTGATTACCAAACGCCTGCTTAACAGTAGTAACAATAATACAGAGTAAGGAGCTGGCGGAAGCCAAACAATAAATAAAAGATGTCCAATGAGCTGTGAAAATCTGGATGGAAAAAGACTTTTATGGACAAGCCCCATTCATAACCAAACATATATATACAAGTCAAATATACAAAACATACAGGTAGGGATCCAATCCCTTCACCATAACTGTACAGTCCAAGGTCTAAAACAGTGGATACAAAACAGAGACAAAAGGGTGAATCTAAAGCACCCCAAAAACAGCCTTGGCTTGAACGGACTTGGAACCTCAAGGTGAGGCACAGTGGTTGGCTTGACAAAACAAGAGCTTAGCTTGACGCTCCTAGCTTCGGTCCGGTGCCTAGACACCTAAATATAAATATAAACAGTGAGCTAAAGCCCAGTGAATAACAAATGCGTAAAGGGGTTAAAATGAATGTCCTTTCAATAGTTAAAACAGTCAATTGCATCAATAGATCAGTTATTCAATCAATGGCTCATATTTCATGCCATAACAGTCATTTAGAAACCATAGAGTCATATGTGGTACATCCAATAGCAAAACAGTACAGTAGGTCTTAATAGACCGAACAGTCAGTTGATGGCCATCTAAACAGTAAACAGTAGTAGTTCCAAACATTGGAACTGACAGAGATCTCTATAACAGTAGCAGTAACAGTAACAGTAACAGTAACAGTAAGTTGCTATGGATGCCACGAGTACAGTTCATAAAATAGGATAAACATTCATTCAACAAACGATATTATTTCAGTAAATGGTACAGTTAATCGTTCAAAAGATAATCATAATTGAACGTAGCTTTATAGCATTGTTACTCACAGATTACTAGGCTATAGATAGGCTAGTCAGCATCCACGAGTGCCAACCCTACACAGTTACAGAACGAACACACACTAAGTTACACACTTGGGATTAATAACTTATCCCCTAACTTGACTTGGTGTGGTCCTAAAACATTATCCTTATTAAGATGCCTTAAACATGGCCTAGGAATGCCTAGGATAAGATGAGGATGCAAAAAAGTACTTTAAAACACTTTTCAAAATTTGCTGAAAACAGGGGTCTCGCTCAAGCGTGGCTTTCTACACTCGAGCGGACATGCAGATAAAGAAGCTCCGCTCGAGCATGACTTTCGTCGCTCGAGCAGACTGCAAAAACACATGAAAAAGTACTGGTTGCATGTTTTTCACACTCGATGGACGCTCGACCCACGATCGAGCATGAGACTCAGACCCTCGCTCGAGCGCATATTTCCTCGCTCGAACGGACTACAAAACACATGACCTTCTGGGCATATTCATTTCACGCTCGAGCATGACTCTTTACACTCGAGCGAAAGTGCATGTACTCAAGGTGTACGCTCGAGCGTGAAGTCCTCCACTCAAGCGTGGATCCAAAATCTAGAATTTCCAGATTGATCCTCAAGCACAAAACTCAACCTCTAAAGCTTCAAATTCGATTTTTCTGGGCTAATTTTCTGGAAAAACACTTAGAAACCCATAGTACAACATGTTTCAAAGATCATTTTTAAAATCAAGCCCAAAGGTGTAACAATTAAACACAATTTTCCATGAAACATGAAGAACAATGTAAGAACATAACATGCATGAGTTCTCAAGAACTCTAATGCTCCAAAACATGGTCAAATGCAAGATTGAGCTCAAGAATATGGTGAATTCATGAACTACGATCAAAATATGGACATGCATGTGGAAATTCTCATGTCAAATAACTACAAACTCTATGATATGAGCATGCATGCACACATTGCTACTCAATTCAACTCTTTAGGCTATAACTTGCCTCTAATCTCCAATATTTCCATGAACTATGCAAGAAACAACTTAAACTCACAATCAAGAGAAAGAATTCCCTACCTTAAGTCTTGAATTCTCGATATGGAAGTCCAATTTTGCAAGTCCTCTTCAATTCTTCTAATTTCAAGCCAAAAGTAACTCAAATCTTCCTTCCAATTCCCTCTCTCTCACGAGTTGGTCTAGAAAATGGATGGAAAGTAGTGTACAAAACATATGTAAAGTGTAGTAAGGGTTGGTCTTGAATTAGACCACTTGGTGGCAAAAGTGTAATTACCTAGGTTCAACTAGTTAAACATTATTTAATCAAATTTAGACATTCCAAATCAAATTTTAATTAAACCTACCATAAAATCACATAAATTCTAATTAGCATAAAATACAAATCAATTTCTGAATCGGTCGCCGATAAGACTTTCAATTCTCAGTTCGAAATCAGAACATGAACAGATCATTCAATGACAAACAGATAGAAATGCAATTAGAGCAACACACTCAAGCAAACAATTTAGGATTTCGTCCTAATCGATCACTTATCATGCTTAATCAGAGTTTAACACTAATCAGAGGTGAGGCTTGTCACACTAAGTATATGGTACTGTCAGTGTAGTCCACAGTTAGGGTCTAAACAATATGCTGTGGAAGAGGTGTAGTAGTGCAAATGTAGCTGCTAGGGTATATATTCCCTTTTTTCTCGGCAAAGCAGTTTCATCGCTCGAGCGGTCTATTCAGGATTAGATCTTTATAAGTCACTTTTTTGGTCAAATCTCTTCACTTTTCACTCTCTTCTCTATCTTTCCACCATTTTTGAGCTTCCAAGCTCTTTAACCCTTGATTTCATCTATTTCTAAACATCTTTGACCCTAGTTCCATATACCAAAACATAGAGCTCGACGAAAGCTTCCATTTAATCTGAGTGGATCGTCATTTCATCGTCGGTGATTTTTAGGTTGTCTCCTCTTTGCTTCAAGTGGTAGGGATTCTTTTGTTTCTCTTGAATACCTCTTTATAGATAGACATGTGGTAGTTTTTATTGCAATTAAAAATATATTTGTTAAGGGATTTTCCAAAAGTATGAAAGGGGATTTGGGGTTTGAGTTTTTGGGAGTTAGAATTGTATGATTGATAGTTGATTTGGTATGTTAGGAGGTAGTTAATCATGTCTATGTTGATTGTGGAGAAAAGTCCTAATTTGTTATTAAGGGTTTAATATTATAAAATGGATAAAGCTGGATAATGGGTGAGTTATGCGTTATGTGAATAAATTAGTGTCGAGGCTACTAAAGACGATTTAATTGTATTTGTTTGGTTATTGTTGCATTGTGCTAGTAAGTTGTTGTATATAACAATTTGAATATTGATATAGAAAAAGGAAAATTTGTTAAAAATTGGAAGTGTTGAGGATTTGGAACAACGAGTTTGATTTTGAAAACAAAATCTGTGAAACAAAAAAGGAAAATGGTTGGTTGTGAAATGATTTCATTGGAAATGTTAATGTTTTGGAATTGTGAAATTTGCTGTGGAATTTAGTTTATAAGAGTTTTGTATCTAACTGTTAGAGGTTTTGTCATTGGTCATCAGTAGAGGATGTTGTTATTGAATAGATTATGTGTTTGTATTACACTAGCATAACAATTATGTGTCTAGCTTTTTGTGTATTGTTTAAAGGTCCATTTCTCTCCGGTTACGCAGGTAAAGCGTAACATCTTAACAGAGGTTCCTCTCCCTTTCAGTTTACGCCTGGTAAAGTTGAAATTGAGGTTCGTTTCTCTCCGGAAAACCAGTAAAGCGTGGCACCTTGAGATATGTTTCTCTCCCTTCCGGTTTGTGCCTGATAAAGTGTAACCTTAGGGACATTCTCCTCTAGATAAGGATGATAAAGTGTTATGTATTATGTGGGTTACATCATTTGCCATTCGTGTTGTAGGCCTGTGGAAATGGAAATATTTATTACGTTCAGTTATTTATATTTAAAAATTTATGTTTCTTGGTATCCTGTTATGAGATTAGGTTATGACTCGTATATGTGAATGTGCTTTCAAAATAAAAGTGGAGACAAAATTCTTTTATATTAATGTAAAGGTTTAAGGAAACAAGATTGTGTTGTGAAGGAATGCTTTTGGAACTAAACTAGATAAATGGGAAAAAAAACAAATTGTTTTACACCTTGTGGTGCTCAAATGGATTTTTTTTTTTTTTTTTTTTGTGTTTGTGCGTGTGTGTGTGTGTGTGTGTGTGTGTGTGTGGAGAAAATGTACTTATATAAGTATACTTTGAATATTGAACTATCACATTATATATATTGTACGTCATGGTGCATTCATGATCATAGATATCTGTACGTTGTTATTATTTAAGATCATATTGGAATCTCTACTGGACTTTATGTTCATCTCACGTTGCTAATCATTTTTCAAGTGCAAGTTAAGAGATGATTCAAGATCGGTAATCTTCCTTAATCATTGGCCAGGGGGCCTATACTTGTTGGTGAACCCTTACTTTTAATGTAAAGATGTAAGCCTACGGAAATTTCGATTTAAATGTAATTCCTGTTGTATTCCATATATGTACGACTGAGAGGACTTTTATTTATTTATGGATGTAATGTATGTATCGTTCCGCTTGTTCTTAATGGAAATGGATTTAAGTGAATGGATATGGTAATATTATTCGGGTAATAAAAAGTGGGATGTGACACAATGGCTTTCTACGAAAAACCTGTCTAAGAGACAGTATATCGACAGTAACACTGTTGATCTCTTACTTAGATTAAGAAACAAGCCTACAATGGCTTTCTACTAAAAACCTATCTGAAAAACAGCACATCGGTATGGATGTTGTCGATCTTTTTCTTAGAGCAAGGAACAAGCCTACGATGACTTTCTATGAAAAACCTATCTAAAAGACTCGGTAGGGATACTGCCGAGCAAGGGGTAAGCCTACGGTGGATTTTTTCGAAAAACCTGTCTAAGGGACAATACGTCGATAGGGATGCTGTCGAACTCTTGCTTGGAGCAAGAACAAGTCTACGAACACTTCTTACGAAAACCCTGTCTAAAAGGTAGTACATCGACAGAAATGCTGCCGATCTCTTGCTTAGAGAAATGAATAAACCTATGACAACTTTCCACAAAATATCTATTCCAAAGACAATACATCGGCAAGGATATTGCTGAGAATTAGATCTACAAAGCGATTTTCCCTTTCAAGAAAGGGCCATACATGCAATAGACACAGAAGATAATAAAGAACAATAAGAAAAACAAGTCCATTTTATAAAATATACATGTCCTTAAATTACATTTAAAAAATGAAAAAAGAAAAGGTAAAACATTATAAAAGTTTTTTTCCTTTGATTTGCAACGGAGGAGTTCTCCTTGTTAGCTCCACCAGTAGCCTTCTCGTTAGGTTTCTCCAAGGCCTCATGGGATGTTCTACATCACTTCAGAGCCCTCTAGAACCTTAGTTGCTCGAAGAGTAGCCATCCATCCATTTTTAAAGAGAATGTTCTCTAGTTTGATGAACTGATCTCATAATTGGTTGTGGCTTAGTTGCATCCCTCCTCCTTCGCAGGTTTAACAAGAACATTGTGACCTAACTTGGATGCATCTAGGGCAGTGAAGAGCTATTGCTTCTTTTCCTTCAAGGCACTAACCTCCTAGGCCGAAGATTTTAGCTTAGTGTCTACAATCTGAAGCCTCTTCTCCATTTCCACCACCTTACCCTTAGAAACAGCCATCCTGAGCTCTAGCTCATTTGCCTTCTCATCCTGCTTGTCCTTGGTGAGCTTCATCTTGTTAGGGACCTTGAATCAGCTTCTCATGATAGCACATAGCTTCATAAGTAGGAAAAAGAAAAAAGAAAAAAGGCCCTACAAAAAACACTTGAAGTTAGAAACTTTAAATAGTTCCAAGGAAGAAGAAGAAAAAGGAAAAAAAAAAAAGAGCCGAGAAATGCATCACAAAGGAAAAATACAGAGCTTGATAAAAGTTGGCTGTGTTCGATTGTTCATTCAGTCGATAAGCGTCAACTGGGAGAATAGAGCTGTGAACAATGGTAGTGGCCATTTCGACACTCCCCAGAGTTGTATCAACACTTGTTAGCTGCCAATATTTCAGAGATGGAATGAGAATGATTGGGGATTTAATGGCGGCCACTTCGGAGGTAGCGACAGAAGAAAATACAACATCTAAAATAAGAAAAGGATCAGGTTGGCTCTTCTTTCACACCTCTATAGATTGATTAGTCGAGCGCTTGCCGGATCTCTACCCAGAAGTTGGAGGTGCAGTACTTCCAACAACAGTAATGGCAGGAGGAGAAGTATCATCAACCACCACATCGACGATTGCTAAAGCCGATCAGAGTTGGTTGATTTAGAGGCTGCCTGGGGAGCGGGAGCCAACTCGCCTTCTTTTTGGCACTTCTGAGTAGCAATAAGCTCCAAAAAGTTCTTCGGTATCATGTTGTCAGAAACCACAATCTCAGAATCAGATGATTCTATTTGGGGTTGCTTCTCTTCAGCCACTAGTTCTTCAATGCACTACTAAAAATCGGACTTTTTGCGACGGTGTCAAACGTCGCAAAAGGTCCATATATCGTCGTAAAAGACTTTTTGCGATGGAGCAGCGACGGAAAATGGGGGGCGGAGGAAAGGGGTGTGACAAAAAGTATTTGCGACAGTTATAAACCGTCGCTTTCTTGTAGCGACGGCTAATCAATAGTTTTTGTGACGGTTTCGCCTGACACAAAAAAAGGGAAAAAACCAACATTTTTAGTGACGATGTTGATTGCTGTCGCAAAAAACCTTTTTTAGCGACGGTATTTGCCGTCACAAAAAGTATTATTAGCGACGGTCTAAAACGTCGCCAAAAAAGTAGTATTAAGTTAATACCGTATTGGCAACAGTTTAAACCGTCGCAAAAGATTGGAACTAATATGTATATGCGACAGGTTAACCCGTCGCTAATAAAATATAAGGAAATGAGAATTACATTAGCGACGGTTTATTATTGTCGCAATAAAATTATTTTTTATAAAATCATATTTTATTAAATATTTTCTAAAATACATCCACATCTACATCCATATCCATATCCACGTCCACGTCCACGTCCACATCCACATCCACATCCACATCCACATCCACATCCACATCCAAATTCACATTTAAAAAATCATATACCAAGAATAATATATGTACCTTGTAACAATTGTCAACCAAATATTCTTTACAAAAGTATACAAAATAACCTCTAACAATACTAATAATTTTTTATATTCAAGAACTCAAATTTTTAGTATCGATAATAGAAATAAAAAAATAAAAACAGATATAGTGTAGCTTGTTTTGATATCAATAGTAAGCTCCCATATCGATATGCGAAGATATCACGTACTCAAAAGGTTTGCATCTGCAAAAAGAAACAAAAAAAGAAAAAAAATCATCATTTGCAACATAATTATTTTCAAGCTTACAGAAAATATTAAAAATGTGATATTTTTTTCAATAAATAAATAAATAAATAACATTGTAAACTCTAATATCGATATGCGAAGATATCATCACGTACTCAAAAGGGTTGCACCTGCAAAAAAAAAAAAAAAAAAAAACCAAAAAAAAAATCATTTACAATATAATTAATTTCAAGTTTACAGAAAATGTAAAACATTTGATATTTATTTCAATAAATAAATAAATAAGATTGTAACATATACATGAATCGAGCGCCACACAATGTATCTTCCCACAGCTTCTCCAACTGTTCTTAGATATTGGGATGTTGTTTCCAAAACAACATTCGGCTTGTTCGCTTTTAAAACAAAAACTTTGCAATATTCAGGGCCAATTGGAACTCCATCAATTTCACACAACGGATCAACACTAATAAGAAGTCCCTCCGCCAATTGGACTCTTGGTATTACAGAACTCTCCAAAGAAACTTTAATTACATCCTACAATGATGATAATACTATTAAAAAAGACAATGATTGTACACATTGAGGTATAATCTAACAATAATCGAATAAACACAAAAAGAGTTTGTAAAGAAGAAGTTTTCATCGAGTTTCGTCTTCTCCTACAAATTATGTGTGCCAAGTATGTTGTGCATGTCAAGTTTCATTGACATCCAAACCCGTTTGAGCATTTTCGTGTGTCAACCGGTTTGAAAAAGAGTTATTAAGTAACAAGTTTTCATAAACAGAAATTAGGCTCTAGATTGAAAATCGGGAATCAGTTTCAAGTTCTATCTTATCCTACAAGTCATGTGTGCCTAGTATATTGTGTGTGTCAAGTTTCATTGACATCCGAACCCGTTTGAGTATTTTAGTGTGTCAACCGGTTTGAAAATGAGTTATTAAGTAACAAGTTTTCATAAACAGAAATTAGGCTCTAGATTCAAAATCGGGAATCGGTTTTGAGTCCTGTCTTCTCATACAAGTCATGTGTTCCTAGTATGTTGTGCGTGTCAAGCTTCGTTGACATCCGAACCCATTTGAGCATTTTAGTGTGTCAACCGGTTTGAAAAAGAGTTATTAAGTAACAAGTTTTCATGAATGGAAATTAGGCTCTAGATACAAAATCGGGAATCGGTTTTGAGTTCCGTCTTCTCCTAAAAGTCATGTGTGCCTAGTATGTTGTGCGTGTCAAGTTTCATTGACATCTGAACCCGTTTGAGCATTTTAGTGTGTCAACTGTTTCGAAATAAACAAATTAAGTAATAAGTTTTCATAAATGGAAATTAGGCTCTAGATTGAAAACCGGTAATTGGTTTCAAGTCTTGTTTTCTCCTACAAGTCATGTGTACTTAGTATGTTGTGCATGTCAAGCTTCGTTGACATCTGAACCCATTTGAGCATTTTAGCGTGTCAACCGGTTTGAAAAAGATTTATTAAGTAACAAGTTTTCATAAACAGAAATTAGGCTCTAGATTCAAAACCGGGATGCGGTTTCGAGTTCCGTCTTCTCCAACAAGTCATGTGTGCCTAGTAATTTGTGTGTGTCAAGTTTCGTTGACATCCGAACCCGTTTGAGCATTTTACCGCGTCATCCGGTTTGAAAAAGAGTTATTAACTAATAAGTTTTCATAAACTGAAATTAGGCTCTAGATTCAAAACCGGGATTCGGTTTTGAGTTTCGTCTTCTCCTACAAGTCATGTGTGCCTAGTACGTTGTGCGTGTCACGTTTTGTTGACATCCAAACCCGTTTGATCATTTTAGTGTGTCAACCAGTTTGAAAAAGAGTTATTAAGTAACAAGTTTTCATAAACGGAAATTAGACTCTAGATTCAAAACCGGGAATTGGTTTTGAGTTCCGTCTTCTCCTGCAAGTCATGTGTTCCTAGTATGTTGTGCGTGTCATGTTTCATTGACATCTGAACCTGTTTGAGCATTTTAGTGTGTTAACTAGTTTGAAAAAGAGTTATTAAGTAACAAGTTTTCATAAATAGAAATTAGGCTCTAGATTGAAAACCAGGAATCGGTTTTGAGTTCCGTCTTATCCTACAAGTCATGTGTGCCTAGTATGTTGAGCGTGTCAAGTTTCGTTGACATCCGAACCCGTTTGAGCATTTTAGCGCGTCATCCAGCTTGAAAAAGAGTTATAAACTAATAAGTTTTCATAAACTAAAATTAAGCTCTAAATTCAAAATCGGGATTCAGTTTCGAGTTCTGTCTTCTCCAACAAGTCATGTGTGCCTAGTAAGTTGTGCGTGTCAAGTTTCGTTGACATACCCGTTGAGCATTTTAGTGTGTCAACCGATTTGAAAAAGAGTTATTAAGTAACAAGTTTTCATAAATGGAAATTAGGCTCTAGATTCAAAATCAGGAATCGGTTTTGAGTTCTGTCTTCTTCTACAAGTCATGTGTGCCTAGTATGTTGTGCATGTCAAGTTTCGTTGACATCCGAATCCATTTGAGCATTTTAGTGTGTCAACCGGTTTGAAAAAGAGTTATTAAGTAACAAGTTTTCATAAACGGAAATTAGGCTCTAGATTCAAAATCGGGAATCGGTTTCGAGTCCCGTCTTCTCCTACAAGTCATGTGTGCCTAGTATGTTATGCATGTCATGTTTCATTGACATCCGAACCCATTTGAGCATTTTAGTGTGTCAACCAGTTTGAAAAAGAGTTATTAAGTAGCAAGTTTTCATAAACGGAAATTAGGCTCTAGATTCAAAACCGGGAATCGGTTTCAAGTTCCGTCATATCCTACAAGTCATGTGTGCCTAGTATGTTATGCATGTCAAGTTTCGTTGACACCTGAACCCGTTTGAGCATTTTAGCGCATCATCTGGTTTGAAAAATAGTTATTAACTAATAAGTTTTCATAAACTGAAATTAGGCTCTAGATTCAAAACGGGGATTCGGTTTCGAGTTCTGTCTTCTCCTACAAGTCATGTGTGCCTAATAAGTTGTGCGTGTCAAGTTTCGTTGACATCCGAACCCGTTTGAGCATTTTAGTGTGCCAATCGGTTTGAAAAAGAGTTATTAAGTAACAAGTTTTCATAAACGAAAATTAGACTCTAGATTCAAAATCGGGAATCGATTTCGAGTTCAGTCTTCTCCTACAAGTCATGTGTGCCTAGTATGTTGTGCATGTCAAGTTTCGTTGACATCCGAACCCGTTTGAGCATTTTAGTGTGTCAACCGGTTTGAAAAAGAGTTATTAAGTAACAAGTTTTCATAAACGGAAATTAGGCTCTAGATTGAAAACCAGGAATCGGTTTCGAGTTCTGTCTTCTCCTACAAGTCATGTGTGCCTAGTATGTTGTGCATGTCTAGTTTCGTTGACATCTGAACCCGTTTGAGCATTTTAGTTTGTCAACCGTTTCGAAATAAACAAATTAAGTAATAAGCTTTTCATAAACGGAAATTAGGCTCTAGATTGAAAACCGGGAATCGATTTCAAGTTCCATTTTCTCCTACAAGTCATGTGTGCCTATTTCGTCGTGTGTGTCAAGTTTTGTTGACATCCAAGCCCATTTTAGCATTTTAGTATGTCAACCAGTTTGGAGAAAAAGTTACAAAATGACAAATTTTCACAAGTGACAAGTTTTCAAATTGTTTAAACGTTACCTCATCATTTGGTGGTGGTGTATGTGGGTTCTCATCGGCGTCATAATCCGTAGGTTCACATTGGCCACACAATGCATCCGGTACCTATGATATTCATGGTATTCTTTGTTAATCATATTTATATTCAATGATACAATTGTGCTACAATTAGATATTTATAAAACATTTATTTATACCGAACATGTTTGTTGTGATTTGTACTCCCTTCGTGGGACAAAATAGCCAACATTTCAGCTTTCAATTCTCGTATCTGTGTCGAAAGCTCTATTCGCATCTGCTCCCTCAATCCTCTCTAATCTCATGCCTCAGCTCTTGTCTCAACTCCGTACGAACCTGCTTTGTGATCTTGGCAACAATCGATGACTGAGATCCTGACTGTGATGACTTAGATTTATCTCCATACACCATGCTCCAAGGCACATCCTTGCTGTAAGTACGACAATATCCATGCCCATCTTCACCGACCACGTCGTGGAAAACACTGTCTCGAGCATCTTCGGTAGTGCGGTAATCTTCAGGTAACATGGACAATTAGCGCTCAAACTCATCCTATAAATTAAAATAACAAGTACATATACATAATTAGGTAATTCAAACAAAATCAAATATAAATACAAATTTAAGGATTTGAAAATACCATGGTTTGCCTAACATCAGGGTCAGTTTGATTACGTGTATATTTCCAAACACTCATTTTATCCGTGGGCAACCCTTCAGCAATCATCTGAAAATTCAAAAATTAATTATTATCGCAGTAATTTACATTCATATTGATATCTACCTAGATAATATATACCTTCCTTCAAATCTGAGTGAATGAAGTACGTCCTGTCGTATGATTAATATAATGAAAGGAACGACTTCCAGCATTATGGACTGCAATGTCCTTTAAAGTTTGCATAAATGTAAGTCGCAAGTATACAGAGTTAATAATTTTTCTAAAGATACATGCTTTGTAATTAACTTATTTTATATACCTCTACTTTCTTAGTCTTCCAATAATCAACAAGATCATACCACTATTCTGGAACAATTTGCGGAGGCACCATGTCTTTAATATTAGTATGATTCTTGTTAGGCTTTAAATATTTATTCTTGATCTTGCTTTTGTGATCCTTTCACAAGTCATTGCACTTTTTCAAGCAACGTGGTTTGTACCTCTCTGGACAAATTTGTAAATTATCCTACAGTACAATTTAAATCATTAGTTCAATTAATAATATAATTAAACAATTTAGTAAATATGCTTTTACCTTAACATCCGCCCTTATTGACTCAAGAACATCAATAGGCACTTCGGTCCAATCAACGTACGTAAGAGAAACAATGTTCCCATTACGTACCATGAACCCAAGTTGGCTAGTTAACTTAGACTCATTATCTCCCGTAGGATTGAAGTCGGCATCAAAATCAATGGCCAACTTCTTGCCCGTACCCCAATCTTTAATGCCTTTCGCAAATCCTCGACCTGGGGGAAAAGATAAAGAAACTGTAGGGCATGTGAGGAGTAATGAAAAAAAAAAAACACATATTACAAAAATTGATAATAAATAACTTGTAGTTGAATTAATGTAATTAGATACATAGCCATTTGTTATACCTGAGTTGGCTTGTGAATCAGTCCCTGGATTTGGAACACATTATAAGAATAAACAACTTATATAAGAATATAATAAACAACATATAAATTAAAGCATAAATTAAATACATGAAAGCAAACCTGTACCTAAGGTGGGATATGAAGAAGTCATTGGTCCTAGCATATGAAATTAGAAACATCATTTCTGACAATATAGGTACTGAGGAAGATTGGAGTTGGCTGTGGAAACTGAGATTACCCTAGAAAATTAAAAGTTTTTTGTGGACTGCCCTCCATGGTAAACTCTTAACTAATCAGTTGAGGGAAAAAAGAGATCTGACCTCTAATCCTTTATGCCTCAACTGTA
The DNA here is from genome assembly GCA_036172215.1 of Camellia granthamiana. Taxonomy (NCBI): domain Eukaryota; kingdom Viridiplantae; phylum Streptophyta; class Magnoliopsida; order Ericales; family Theaceae; genus Camellia; species Camellia granthamiana. Next base: position 53,111,539 of record CM069913.1, read on the forward strand.
GGGAGGTGGAAGATTTGAACCATCTTTTCAGGAATTGTTATAAAGCCAAAGCTGTTTGGTTAGCTATCTTTGGGAGGGAATGCTATCTGCGAATGTTTGATAAACCTTGGCAGGACTGGCTTACTTCTAATACCAAAAACAAAAAACATTTCAATAAGCATCTCACTTGGTTTACTATTTTTGTTGTGTGCCTTTGGAAAATTTGGAAAAACAGGAACTCCAAAATTTTTGAAAACACTGTGATTTGTATACAGAAGAGTGTGAAGTTTATTTTAGATTTTTCTAATGAAGTTAACCAGGCATTTACCCTAGCCATTGTTAACCCCAAGCTAGCCTTCACACTAATCAAGTGGACTTTACCTCCAGCAGGTCAAATTAAGCTCAATACAGATGGTTATAGGAAACTTGGAGGTACAGGAGGATTTGGAGGCCTGTTCAGAGATGAAACAAGACCATGGGTGTGTGGATATTATGGCAGACTCCAGGATGGGACAAGTCTTGAAAATGAGCTATGGGCAATATACAAAGGCTTAACAGTGCTGCTACAAAAGGGTATGAATAAAGTGATTATTGAAACTGATGCCATGCAAGCTGTGACACTCTTAACAGAGGAGACAGAGATCAACTCTCCATACAAGGGCTTAATAGAAGATGCTAAGATCATTATGCGTGGGTGTGAATGTACTGTGCAACATATCTACAAGGAAGGAAATTTGTGTGCGGAAGCACTACCAAAGCTTGGAGCGGAGCAACCAGAGGATATATTGGTGGTTAATGAACCACCAGCAGAAGTTAGGAGTCTGCTAGTTGTAGACATCGTTGGCAGAACCAGGGAGAGGGCTTAGCCCTGCTGTGTGTTTTTTAACTTTCCGATGTACCTAAAAAAATGCTCTCTAACAGTTGTTCCTTAAGTAGTATGGATCTAAACTTTTTTGTAGCTAGATTTTATAGTAAATAAATTTTTAAAAAAATTATTTATAGATATTAGAAGGGTTGGGATCTTATGTCCAAAGTATAATAATAAATTACCACCAAAAAAAAAAGAAGGAAGAAGTACAAAAATGTTTAAGACATGACAAGCATAACAGTGGGTAACCAATAACAAATTCAATCAAGACAATATTGAGGCAATAAAATCATAATAAACAACCACATCCAGTCCAATCATAACCATTCATTTTAAATGAAATCAACATTTGAGAGAGACAGAGAGAGAGAGAGAGAGACAGAGAGAGAGAATTTTCTACTCAAATGCACTTTGGTTACTTCACTTCGATACATTTTCACTTTCAAAAACCAGAGAATACAAATGTACCAAGGAAAACATTAAAAAAGCAGTGGTATGAGCAAGTGCTCCACTTGGCACAGAAATACCTCAGCCAACCAACTTGGTAATTTAATCAATATACCAACATAATTAAACATTCTAAAAGCAAGAATGCAAACATAAAGCTATACATGTTTAGTCAATTGTGTCTGAAAAATAAGCATTGACAAGCTTCCAGCAGTGGACTGTAATATTTGGCAAGAAAATAATTGTGTCAATTGTCTGCCCCTTTATTTCTGTGTTGCCATACATAGATTTGATTTGGGTTTTAATAGCATAGAAGAGAAAATAGAGGTGTAGACACCCCATTTTTGACTGTCCTCAAGACTTGGACGTCATCGTTTGAACACTCGATGATCATCCCTGTTCGTGTTCGTCTTGAGTTCTCAGAGGTTTCGGCCATGCGCCTTGCCTCAAGACCTCTCGACTTGTCTGTTTTGCGCTTGGTTGTGGACCATGCACTTGGGTTTTTGTCTCTGAGGGCAGAGAATGGCTTGTTGGCTACCCCCACACCTCACCGGCCATTTCTTGAGGCCACCGGCCCTGTTTTCTTGCTACTGACCAAAGGTATTGGCCGGTCGGCAATGTTTTTGGTCGGCCGGCCATTTTTTTGATTAATCGGCCACTTTTTCTGGCTGAGACCTTTTCTTGAGAGGGTTTGAACCTTTTGAACCCTTGTTTTAGCTTCTTGAGGAAGCTTGAACCTTTTGAACCCTTGTTTTAGCTTCTTGATGAAGCTTGAACCTTTTGAACCCTTTTTTTAGCTTCTCCAAGAAGCTTGAACCTTTTTAGCTTCTCCAAGAAGCTTGACCTTTTTAGCTTCTTAGAGAAACTTGACCCTTTGCTCTAAGCTTCTAAGAGAAGCTTGAACCCTTCTAAGCTTCCAAAAGAAGCTTGGCCCTTTGCTCTAAGCTTCTAGGAGAAGCTTGACCCTTTTTGCTCTACCTTCCTCGAGAAGCTTGGACCTTTGCACAAGCTTCTTGAAGATGCTTGGACCTTTGTTCCTCTATAAGAGAGGCCCTCCCTCTCCTTTAGAGGGGTTCCAAAAATTTTGCTAAGGCATACACATATATCTCTCTTTGTCTCTACACTTAGGCTTAGAAAGAGTGAAGTTCTTGGCCCCTTTGCACACCAACTCTTAGCCTAACACCTCCATCATCAACCTAAGGATCTTGGAGGCCATTTTCAGAGGTTGAAGGTCTGGTTTTTTGGTCTCAAAGCCGCTGGTTTTGCTGAAGCTACAAGGGTAACACACTATTCCCTCTTTTAAGCTTTATTTTGCTCCATCTTTTAGCCATACTTGCAAGCATATTTGGGCTTTGGCATAAACTGAAAAAAGTCTTATTTTGAGCTCCTTTTGAAGTTTGTTTAAGATCACTTTTGTGTTTGGGGTTGTTTACCCCCCTCTTAGGCCTTGTTTGGCCTCTTTTTTGTGCCTTTTTTGTGAGCTTCGGGACCACCTTGTATTGGCCCTCTCACCACTGAAATCCAGAGGGATTTCAGTGGTGGGGATGGCATTTTGAGGTCCTAAGAAGGAGAGGGTCATCCTCTCTCCTTGTTGTCTTGTTTGTTGGCATTTTTAGCCTTACAAAGGAGCCCTTACTTGCATGCTTCCTAAGCTTGGTTCAGGCCTTTTTCAGTGAGTTTTAGGACCTACATGAGCTCTGTCAAGAGCTAATTTTTTCATATTGGATGTCCCTTTTGCATGTGTAGAACAACCCTCTTTATAGCCTATCAAAGTAGCACCTCATTCTTGCATGTATTAGACACATTTCAGTGGGTAATTTGGTCATATTTTGGCATGCCATGAATCTATTTTTGGCTGGTTTGGTGGTCCCTCATATGCTCCATATGCTTGTAGTGTAAACCATGCTTACCAGCTTACATTGCATGTTATTTTGGCCCTCCATTCTAGCATATTTTGGCCATGCCTTAAACTGATTTTGTCCTTTTTTTGGGCTGCCTTAGCTCTGTTTTTAGGCCTCTTGGTCGATTGGTGCTTACCATGTATGCTTGTAGTGTAATAGCCATGCCTAGCTTTGAGTTTTGAGCACTCTTGCATGCCTAACTTGAAGTATTTGCATGTTTCGGGACCATCTTGTATGCTATTTCAGAGCTGAAATTTGTGTCATTGTATGCCATATGTCATCCCTTGCCATGCTTTGGTAGAGTGGTATTCGATGCCTTAGGTTCAGTCCCTTGCATTGGGCATGTTTGCATGAATGTTCTTGCCTAATTTTAATTGTGTTTGGCCACTGATTTTGGCATGCTTGAGAGCTACCCATGTTAGTGTAAGTCCATCTCACCATGTTATTGCATGCTTGTTTCATTTTGCATGTTGTTGCATGCTATACATGTCCGCATGTTTAGGTTGTATGCCTATTGCATATTGCATGTTAACATGCTCATGTTGCATTAGATTTGTTGCACACTTCAGTTATTTGCACGTTTAATTGCTTGCCTAGGTTGCATTGCATTGCGTGTGCATCTCTTGCCTCTTGATCAATCATGATAGAGGTTGGGGCCCTTTATGTGTTTTGTGCATTTCATTCCATATTGAGTTGCACACTTGGCTTCTTTGGCCATCATGCATTGAAATGCGTGATTGATGGTCCGAGGGTCGAAAACCATACTCCTTTGAGTCTTAAACATGATAAGGAGGGTGGTTGTGCAAACATTGCTTTGAAAATGCATTGACATGCTCTGTTTTCCCTCTGCTGCAGCAAAACAGGATTCTGCAGGAAGAGATGGCCGGTCGGCCATCTTCAATGCCAGCCGGCTACGTATTTTTAGCCGAGAGCCCAACTCATGGTCGATGACCTGTTTCACCTAGCCGGTGGTCCCATCTCATGGCCGATGGCCTCTCAGCATGTCTCCAAGATGTTTCAAAGGTGTCACAGAGGTTGGCACAGTTTTCAAAAGAGCAAAGCAGTGAAAACAGAGGCAACATGTGGCATGACAACGGGTTTCCGAGCGAAGCGATCGAGCATGCATCATCCAATCATTTCGAGGCGGAGCTACAGCGACCTCTTTAATTTAATATCTAGACTGTTTTGTAATTAATTTGTTAATTAGTTAAGTGGTTTTGTAATTAATTAATTAGCTTGTTAGTTAGTTAATTTGTATTATTCTTTCGGACCCTCCGAGAGAGGGCACAATTGTGTAATAAGTGTGCGTGAGTGTGTGAATGTCTTCCAACCCCACGTCTTTCTCCCTTTTACTTACCTGCTTTCAATGGTTAGTTTAGGGCATGTTTCAATTAGCATCCTTATGCTTCGCATGTTTGCATCCATTCATTTGTCTTGCATGCACCGGGCTCGGCGCATCATACTAACCGCATTGTGTTTCAATACCGATTTGAATACATGATTATCAAGTGTTGCACTTCCCATGACATCTTAGAATAGCCGAGCCTATTTCTAGTTGCATTTTGCATGTGTTGCATCAGCCATCTTAACATGAACTAGGATCATACATTTGATTACTAACTAGTTTTTGTTTTGGCTTGGAGTACTAGGTAAGCATTTACGTTTTAGCATCCTTGCATGTGTGTGAGTGTTGCCATGACAGCATGCTTACCATGAGGCTATTTGCTTAGCTGATTTATTGCCTGAATGCCTGTGGGTGAAGGTTGGATTACCTGAATTGGGACAATTCATTAAAATCCGTGTTTTAGCCTACTTGTGAGTAGCAAATTTCAAAACCATTTCCAAACAAACGGATATGCAATGATTTGTTCCAAATTAGGCGATCTAGTCTATACTTGTATACTGTGCACATCACGTAGTAATTCTAGGCTAATAAACCGGAATAAGAACGCATGTGTTTTCAAAAACTTGATATCATGTTTAGTAGTGGCCGATCTATGATCGGGCGAGCGAGGGTGCTCATAGCTGACCTTCCCCAATCGTACCCAAGTTCCCGAGCCGAGGCAACTTTGGAGATGACGGACACGTGGCCTAAGGCAACGAGTCAGGGTTTCCTAAATTTCCCCAAAAAATAAAATATTTAGGTAGCGACTCTGTATCTGGAAAAGCAGTCCATGTTTGGCACTTCTTTCTAAAAATCAGTTTTCCAAAACGATTTGCCGAATTTGGACTCTTTGGTGATTTATAAATCTCACATCGCTCATTGTGAGATTAGATTCAGAACCGTGACATTTGAGTCCGAACTGTAGTAAGCCCCAAATGAACAAAACGGGATTCTCTCCCGGGACGTTCGAGGACGTCTACAGTTTCTGGCGACTCCGCTGGGGATTTAGAGAACTTGACTCGAACTCATGATATCTTGTTTTGATTACACTCATGTGTCTCTTTGCATTACATTTGCATTGGTGCGCCTAGGACACCGTGTTTGCCATCTGCTATTCCTGAATGGTTTGCCGGAGGCCCGCTTTGAGAAGCGTGCCATAAGGCTGACCGGTTACGGGCTCTGCCACGATGGGAACACAAACCCCGGTTGTTACCGGGGCACCCTTTTTGACCATTCGACCTAGTGCATATTCAGAATCCATAGTGACCATTCCAAGCTAGGATAGGTTGCTTACCCGATTGTAGGTTGTTTGAAACCGCTGCGTGCATAGTGAAACCCTAGCTCCTCACAAAATAGGACAGGGAAACCCTACCCCAACATAGGGATGTTTTGGCTCTTACTTGCTTGGTATGTGCTGTCAAAGTGTGTCTCTGCAGGTTGTATGTATCAGTTTGCAAGTCTGGGTATCAGGCCTGAGGGCATCAGTATTTTGAGGGAATCAGTTTTACCTGAGGGTATCAGTTTACAGGCAGAATTTTGGGCAAAATTCAGTAGAGAGCACAGTCATTCAGCAATGCTCATATCTGTTCTGGTGAAATCGGGCTGAGATGCTGCTTGTTTTCTCTTTTGCTAGGTAGTCCTGGAACTATAGCTTCAGAAGGCTCCAATATCCCCCGGTACATTGGACTTGTGCTGATAGACTTTGTTAGGTCAGAGATTTAGTTCAAGGACAAATCAGTGTTCCTTCACCAGAGGCAGGGTAAAAAGGCCAGTCAGGCACAGATCATCAGTTCAACAGTCTTTGGATCAGCAGTCATTATCCATCTCACCTGTGTGCAGTTGGGTTGAGATATCTTCTTTTACCACAAAGACAGATATACCGATAGATCAGTTAGATCAAAGCAGTATGGCAGGAATGGAGGAGATGATGCGTCAACTCCAAGAAAGTATGAGAACCATGCAGCAAGACGCTATCCGTCAAGCAGAATTTGCCAAACAACAGGCCAAGGTCATGGCCCAACAGGCAGAGTTGATCGCCAGGTTACAGCAGCAAACCGGAGCATCTGCTTCACACCAAGTTCCTCCTCCACCAGGAGTTCCAATACTCGGGGAGACAGCTAATGTCCAGGAAGATACGGACATTCCCACAGGGCCGGCTCTGTCCCCAATCCTACCCCAGCTATCCAAAGCACAGACCAACCTACCGGATTCACCCTTTGAGTTCGAGGTGGACCCCACGGCATTAAAGGTGAGCAAGCTTGAAAAGTTGTTCAAGAAATCTCAGGGTGTCAAGTCCATTCCAGATATTGAGGATGGGTACACCGACTCAGCCGTGACGCTACCGAACCGGTTTAAGATGCCACACATTGGCCGTTTTGATGGATTCGGTGATCCTATGGTGCACCTACGGCTATTTTCGAATATTTTAAGGCTAATAGGCCTCTCCAGATTACAGAAGCTTTCCCTGTTTGGCCGAACCTTGTCGGGTGTAGCGGCCATCTAGTATGCAAAATTGGAAGATTCCGTCAAGAGGAACTGGAAGGAGATGGCTGAGGCCTTCATAGCTCAATACTCCTACAATACGTAGATTGAGATTACGACTCGTGATCTTGAGACAACCAGGCAGGAGCCAAAGGAGAGTTTCTCTGATTTCGTGACCCGGTGGAGGGCCAAGGCCTCAATGATGACCATTAGGCCCACTGACAAAGATCAAATACGGATGGTTGTGCGCAACCTCCAGCCCAAGCTCATGCAGAAGATGATCGTTCTCCCCTTCCCCACCTTTTCAGATTTACATGAGATGGGGGTACAGATCAAGGACGCCTTGAAACAGGGTCTGATTGACAATGACAGAGAGCAGCCTAGAAGGGCGTTTTCCCACAGTTCGAATGTGACCACTAGTGGTAATACAGCTGCAAGATCTTCCGAAGTGGGCATGGTCACCGCCACCACATCAAAAACAGCCACCCCATTCACCGGTGCATTTGGAAGTAGCTCACGGACGGCCAAATATCCACCCCGAGTCAAGAGGGTTTTTACCCCACTTTATATGTCTTTGTCAAAGGCTCTAGAGGTTTTGCTCAGGAAAGGACATCTGAAACTGTTGGAACAACAGCCTCTACCCGGTCCTATCCCTCCCAAGCATGACCAGACTAAGTATTGTGCCTACCATCAACAAATTGGTCATGAGACCGACAGTTGCTTTCGTCTTCGCCACGATGTACAAGATCTGTTTGACAACAAGGTCATCACCGCACCAGCTCAGCAAAGTCTATCGCCACTGGATCAGTGAACTTGGGGGATAGTACGAATATGTGATCAGGGCATGAACCACCTGCGGGCGGCACTCAGTTTACTCCAAATGTGGCGTATGACACGCACTGTTTGAGCATTTGTGAATGCTGGTTTTTGTACTTTCTGACTTGGGTATTGAGTCAGTTTTGTTATGTTGTTTAGAGTCTGTCCCGTTGTATAGAGTCAGTCTTTTTCATGCTGAGTCAGTTGGGTCTGTCTTGTTGTATCGAGTCAGTCCTGTTTTGTTAGAGTCGGGTGATTTCGGGGGTGTTACCTCGGACATCACTTGCTTGTTTTATGTTTGTCTTTTTGCTTTCTTTTGAGTTTGTTTCTGCCATGGAGCTAGTTGTGCCAACAGATCTGAATGAAACAGCAGTAAATTTTCACACTCTTGTGTTTGCTTTTTGTGCCAGAAGTTTGAATGGAACAGTAGTGCTTTTCACCTGCTTTTTCTGTGCCTTGAAGTCATTGCATTGACCTAAGTTTTTCAAAACTTTTCGAACACTATGATGAAAATGAAGAGGGAGGAATTTCTCGGGATTTGTAAAAATTTGATCAATTAAGAGAAAGGGAGGCATGCTAAGCCCTTAATGAATGAAATCATGTTTGTTAGTGTGAGTACTGAGAAGGATCCCGGCTTGATCCAGATTGGTTCTGCATTGTCTTCAGCGCGAGCGATTTGTCGCTTTCTTAAAAGATTTCAAAAAATGTTTTGCGCGGTCCTGCGAAGACCTGTGTGGAATCACTCTTGAGATTGTGCAGCCTAGGATCCCTCTCAGCCTCGAGATTCAACCCCTTTGCTCTCAAAACCTTGAACTTGGGTTCAGAATGTTCAACGGTCAACCACAATGTGAGGCCTGTGCGACTAGATTCGAAGCAACCCTCGAACTAAGGACAAGAAAGTCAGATCAAGAAGGTCAGACGTCGTCAAAAGAAGCTTGCAAAGCTAGATCAAAAGCACCCCTCGAACTAGGGGCAAAAAATATCAGACGTGCTCGAAGAGCCGAAGATGGATCATCCTGCAAATCAATGAAGACTGGTAAGAATGCCAAATCCCAGAAGGAAGGAAAGAAGAAAGTTTGTGCTGAAGGACAACTGAGTTCCTATCCACAACACTAGGGACAAATTCAGCCCCCATTGGATGGACTCCTACATCATCAGTGAACATCAGCCATTCTCCTGGATTTAGATAACTTCAGGATCTCAAAACCATTTGACATGGACAAAGCTACACTTTTACCCTTGAGAGGCTCGCTGGGCCAAAAACCTGAAGGGCGACCCAGGCAAAAGTTAAAGCAATGCAAAGAATGAATAAAATAAAATAAAATAAAATAAAAAAAGAAGAAGAAAGAAAAAGAGAAAAGAAAAGAAAATAAATACAAAGAAATGAAAAGAATTGAAAAGAAAAGAAAAACATAGCTCGCAAGGTTGAAAACCCAGAAGGGATGGCAAAAGTTAGAGCGTAAAAAGTGAGGGTTAATACACGAGTGTACCTTAACCTGAACTACGTAAGGCTTGATTCCCATGTTTGGGATACGTAGGCAACTTCATTCTGAAGTCCAGCCGTAAAACACTTCAAAATCGACTATGTCCATGTGATGGTTCTGGTCATCTTTGTCTTCTCTATATCCGAGAATTTGGTCGTAATTGTCACTGTGAGGACTGGTTGCCATGTGCTGCGGCGCTATTCAGACTAGGGGCAACTTTCCGTTGCCGTGCAGTGCTGTGGTGCTATTCAGACTAGGGGTAACTTTCAGTTGCCATGCAGTGCCGTTCAGACAAGGGGCAATTTTCCATTTGCTTTGGATCTGAGGTTGTGCACCTCAAGAGTAAGTTCCGTGTTGGTCGAGCAGTGGCCATTTGCAAAAAAAAAAAAAAAAAACAGTTTTTGAGAATTTTTACTGAGGTTGACTAATTTTCTCGAAAATTATTCCATTTTTCCAAAACTAGACCATTTCTTGGACTCAAAAAAGGAAAATTTTTAGTGCTCAAAACCTAACTTGCATGATTTTAAATTAGAAAATCGAACAAGCATGTTAATCTAACTCTCATGTTGGTCAAAATTGTTTTAGTAGAAAGTAAAAACAAAAAATGGTCAAAATGATGAACTAGGAACACAGTTGAGTCAGGCTTCCTGTCTTTTCCCCGTTGTCAATGCATTTGCCAAAAAGGGCACCATACTTGCAAAGAAGGGCACAGCGGAAGCTAACAGAAAAAGGCTGAAAGCTCTCTCATCCTCCGAGCAACGAGGTATCAAACCAAGTGCGAAGCACAAACTGGAATGGATCAAGATATTCCCATTCCCTCATCTGGGCAGATCTGATCACGTCCAAACTCCCCAGCACAGCATCGTCCACTGATGTCAGCTACAGATTTGCTACACACCCAGTTGTAGTGCAGCCCTCTGTGGGAGAAACTCATTGTTGTGAACAAGAAGAAAAATCTAGTGGAATGCTAGGGGCAAGAGCCCACAACTTTCTGTTTATCCATCAACTACTCAGGGGAGGGATAAAAAATGAGAGATTGAAGAATAGAGAGATGTGAGCTGAGAGAAAAAGTGAGGAAAAGAGGCTTTTTTTCAGAAAAACAGAGCCTGAGGGCCGAGTGATGTGAGAATCACAAATGAGGAAGGGCGGGAAACAATACCCAGAGAAACTGGCTCCTTGTGCACTGAGAGGTCTCTTGCCTTTGTAACACATCCGAGTGTTGTGTCTGTGTCTTTGTTTGTCTCGATTCTTGTTTTGAGTCGTTTTGAGTGTCAACGGATGTATTTAGGTTGTTTTATCTTTTGCTTTCCGTTGTTGAGTCGTTTTTGCTATGGGCAGTCGTAGGCTCAATACCCGGTCGAGAACTCATCTCTCAATTTCAAAAAATAAAATCGTTTTGCACTCCGGGTGCCGTGCCGTTCTCCACATCTGTGCAAAACAAGATTCATTCTTTCGTAAAACCACAGGGTTCAACCCAGGTCATGTCAGAACAGTAAAACCAGGACCTATTTGAAGCTATATGGGTTCCAGACTACAAAGCAAAAGAAAAGAGGGAAAATGTTGGGTATCTGAGTTTGTTTCAACTTCAGTAAGTTCCGAGACTACATTCCGTGTGTACCTCTTTAGGTCTTACCAATGCTCCGAAGTATGAGTGTGCCTCTACCTCAAGCTCAAGATCAAGTCTGCTTCAAGCCAGAATGGCGATCAAAAGTGCTCTCCCTGAGTACCATTCCCTGCCAGAGGCATCTCGGCTGTGTTCGCAATGAGTTCCTAGGAGACCAACTGCGACGGTGGAAATTAGAGTTCGAATGGCTGTTGCCTAGAATGCAAAGGTTCGGGATTTCCAAGACTAAAATCTGGTTTAAATACCTGAAGGCGTGTCCTCGGCTTGAAATCTGTATGGAAGCCCCATAGGTTGAGATAGCGTGTATGCACCTTAATTTTGGATACTGAACCAACCTAGTTTGTCACCCCGTTGGAGAATAGGAAAAGTTGTGAATATGATCAGGAAGAAAGGCAGCATCCAAAGTGTTCTACGTGAAGAACCCTTGTCAGTATTTCAGAGCTTTTGTACCGTAAGTTGAAGGTAAGTATTCGAAGAGCACAAGGGAAGATCCCCATCGGAGAAGAGCGGTTCACCGCCACTCACCTTATGAGGTGCTTTCTAAAGCGCTGCTTTGTCCATTTATTGCTTTCCTTAAGCATCATGCATTGTATTGCATTGTACCTATCAAGTTTCTTTCTCATTCATGCACGATATTGTATGTACAGTTCATTCAAAGAAGTTCCATTTAAAATCATTCACTTAGTGTATCAATCACACTTCATTTATTTAGTGTATCAATCACACTCTCTTCACTTAGTGTATCAATCACACATTCTCATTTTGTGTATCTATCACACACATTCTCATTTTATGTATCTATCACACACATTCTCATTTTCTGTATCTATCACAAATATTCTCATTTTCTGTATCTATCACACACATCCTCATTTTGTGTATCTATCATGCACATATTCACGTCATTATCTTTTGTGTATCCATCACACCTATTCACTTAGTGCATCTATCACACTTCGTGTTCACATTTAGTGTATCCATCACACTTGTTCACTTAGTGTATCTATCACACTTTGTGTTCACCTTTAGTGTATCAATCATACCTTGTTCACTCAGTGCATCTATCACACTTTGTGTTCACATTTAGTATATCAATCATACTCTGTTCACTAAGTGCATCTATCACACTTCGTGTTCAAATTTAGTATATCAACCATACTCTGTTCACTAAATGCATCTATCACACTTCGTGTTCACATTTAGTATATCAATCATACTCTATTCACTAAGTGCATCTATCACACTTCGTGTTCACATTTAGTATATCAATCATACCTTGTTCACTCAGTGCATCTATCACACTTTGTGTTCACCTTTAGTGTATCTATCATACTCTGTTCACTTAGTGCATCTATCACACTTTGTGTTCACCTTTTGTGTATCTATCATACTCTGTTCACTTAGTGCATCTATCACACTTTGTGTTCACCTTTAGTGTATCCATCACACTCTGTTCACGCATTGTGTATCTATCACACTACACTCACCTTGTGTATCTATCATACCTTGTTCACTTAGTGCATCTACCACACTTTGTGTTCACCTCTTTGTGTATCTATCACACGTTTGCTTTGTGTATCTATCACACATGCACACTATATTCGCAGTGAGAATTGTAGTAATTCTCTTACATCCTTTCTGCATTGTAATGTAGTTTGGTTGATGCTTGCTTAAAACTGTTGCATGTTATGCTTCGTTACAGCTTTCTTTGTATGAACATAAGTTATGCTTGGCTTTGTGCATTGTCATGCATTTTGCCCCTGCCCTCGGGCGCATATCTTTATTTGTAGCTTGTATGCTTTGTCTAAGTCTTCGGCCTCGTCAAAAATGGGTCGTCTCTGGGCTTTGACATTTACTCCCGTCATTGTTATAACTTTCGAGTTCTGTCAAAGAGGGGCAACTGTAGACACCCCATTTTTGACCGTCCTCAAGACTTGGACGTCATCATTTGAACACTCGATGATCATCCCTGTTCGTGTTCGTCTTGAGGTCTCAGAGGTTTCGGCCGTGCGCCTTGCCTCAAGACCTCTCGACTTGTCTGTTTTGTGCTTGGTTGTGGACCAAGCACTTGGGTTTTTGTCTCTGAGGGCAGGGAATGGCTTGTTGGCTACCCCCACACCTCACCGGCCATTTCTTGAGACCACCGGCCCTGTTTTCTTGCTACCGGCCAAAGGTATTGGCCGGTCGGCAATGTTTTTGGTCGGCCGGCCATTTTTTTGATTAATCGGCCACTTTTTCTGGCCGAGACCTTTTCTTTAGAGGGTTTGAACCTTTTGAACCATTGTTTTAGCTTCTTGAGGAAGCTTGAACCTTTTGAACCCTTTTTTTAGCTTCTCCAAGAAGCTTGAACCTTTTTAGCTTCTCCAAGAAGCTTGACCTTTTTAGCTTCTTAGAGAAGCTTGAACCCTTCTAAGCTTCCAAGAGAAGCTTGGCCCTTTGCTCTAAGCTTCTAGGAGAAGCTTGACCCTTTTTGCTCTACCTTCCTCAAGAAGCTTGGACCTTTGCACAAGCTTCTTGAAGAAGCTTGGACCTTTGTTCCTCTATAAGAGAGGCCCTCCCTCTCCTTTAGAGGGGTTCCAAAAATTTTGCTAAGGCATACACATATATCTCTCTTTGTCTCTACACTTAGGCTTAGAAAGAGTGAAGTTCTTGGCCCCTTTGCACACCAACTCTTAGCCTAACACCTCCATCATCAACCTAAGGATCTTGGAGGCCATTTTTAGAGGTTGAAGGTCTGGTTTTTTGGTCTCAAAGCCGCTGGTTTTGCTGAAGCTACAAGGGTAACACACTATTCTCTCTTTTAAGCTTTATTTTGCTCCATCTTTTAGCCATACTTGCAAGCATATTTGGGCTTTGGCATAAACTGAAAAAAGTCTTATTTTGAGCTCCTTTTGAAGTTTGTTTAAGATTACTTTTGTGTTTGGGGTTGTTTACCCCCCTCTTAGGCCTTGTTTGGCCTCTTTTTTATGCCTTTTTTGTGAGCTTCGGGACCACCTTGTATTGGCCCTCTCACCACTGAAATCTAGAGGGATTTCAGTGGTGGGGATGGTGTTTTGAGGTCCTAAGAAGGAGAGGGTCTTCCCCTCTCCTTGTTCTCTTGTTTGTTGGCATTTTTGTCCTTACAAAGGAGCCCTTACTTGCATGCTTCCTAAGCTTGGTTGAGGCCTTTTTCAGTGAGTTTTAGGACCTGCATGAGCTCTGTCAAGAGCTGATTTTGTCATATTGGATGTCCCTCTTGCATGTGTAGAACAACCCTCTTTATAGCCTATCAAAGTAGCACCTCATTCTTGCATGTATTAGACACATTTCAGTGGGTAATTTGGTCATATTTTGGCATGCCATGAATCTATTTTTGGCTGGTTTGGTGGTCCCTCATATGCTCCATATGCTTGTAGTGTAAACCATGCTTACCAGCTTACATTGCATGTTATTTTGGCCCTCCATTCTAGCATATTTTGGCTATGCATTAAACTGATTTTGTCCTTTTTTTGGGCTGCCTTAGCTCTGTTTTTAGGCCTCTTGGTCGATTGGTGCTTGCCATGTATGCTTGTAGTGTAATAGCCATGCCTAGCTTTGAGTTTTGAGCACTCTTGCATGCCTAACTTGAAGTATTTGCATGTTTCGGGACCATCTTGTATGCTATTTCAGAGCTGAAATTTGTGTCATTGTATGCCATATGTCATCCCTTGCCATTCTTTGGTAGAGTGGTATTCGATGCCTTAGGTTCAGTCCCTTGCATTGGGCATGTTTGCATGAATGTTCTTGCCTAATTTCAATTGTGTTTGGCCACTGATTTTGGCATGCTTGAGAGCTACCCATGTTAGTGTAAGTCCATCTCACCATATTATTGCATGCTTGTTTCATTTTGCATGTTGTTGCATGCTATACATGTCCACATGTTTAGGTTGTATGCCTATTGCATATTGCATGTTAACATGCTCATGTTGCATTAGATTTGTTGCACACTTGAGTTATTTGCATGCTTGCTTGCTTGCCTAGGTTGCATTGCATTGTGTGTGCATCTCTTGCCTCTTGATCAATCATGATAGAGGTTGGGGCCCTTTATGTGTTTTGTGCATTTCATTCCATATTGAGTTGCACACTTGGCTTCTTTGGCCATCATGCATTGAAATGCGTGATTGATGGTCCGAGGGTCAAAAACCATACTCCTTTGAGTCTTAAACATGATAAGGAGGGTGGTTGTGCAAACATTGCTTTGAAAATGCATTGACATGCTCTGTTTGCCCTCTGCTGCAGCAAAACAGGATTCTGCAGGAAGAGATGGCCAGTCGGCCATCTTCAATGCCGGCCGGCTACGTATTTCTGGCCGAGAGCCCAACTCATGGTCGATGACCTGTTTCACCTGGCCGGTGGTCCTATCTCATGGCCGATGGCCTCTCAGCATGTCCCCAAGATGTTTCAAAGGTGTCACAGAGGTTGGCACAGTTTTCAAAAGAGCAAAGCAGTGGAAACAGAGGCAACATGTGGCATGGCAACGGGTTTCCGAGCGAGGCGATCGAGCATGCATCATCCAATCATTTCAAGGTGGAGCTGCGGCGACCTCTTTAATTTAATATTTAGACTATTTTGTAATTAATTTGTTAATCAGTTAAGTGGTTTTGTAATTAATTAATTAGCTTGTTAGTTAGTTAATTTGTATTATTCTTTCGGACCCTCCGAGAGAGGGCACAATTGTGTAATAAGTGTGCGTGAGTGTGTGAATGTCTTCCAACCCCACGTCTTTCTCCCTTTTACTTACCTGCTTTCAATGGTTAGTTTAGGGCATGTTTCAATTAGCATCCTTATGCTTCGCATGTTTGCATCCATTCATTTATCTTGCATGCACCGGGCTCGGCGCATCATACTAACCGCATTATGTTTCAATACCAATTTGAATACATGATTATCAAGTGTTGCACTTCCCATGACATCTTAGAATAGCCGAGCCTATTTCTAGTTGCATTTTGCATGTGTTGCATCAGCCATCTTAACATGAACTAGGATCATGCATTTGATTACTAACTAGTTTTTGTTTTGGCTTGGAGTACTAGGTAAGCATTTACGTTTTAGCATCCTTGCATGTGTGTGAGTGTTGTCATGACAACATGCTTACCATGAGGCTATTTGCTTAGCTGATTTATTGCCTGAATGCCTGTGGGTGAAGGTTGGATTACTTGAATTGGGACAATTCATTAAAATCCGTGTTTTAGCCTACTTGTGAGTAGCAAATTTCAAAACCATTTCCAAACAAACGGATATGTGATGCTTTGTTCCAAATTAGGCGATCTAGTCTATACTTGTATACTGTACACATCACATAGTAATTCTAGGCTAATAAACCGGAATAAGAACGCATGTGTTTTCAAAAACTCGATATCATGTTTAGTAGTGGCCGATCTATGATCGGGCAAGCGGGGGTGCTCATAACTGACCTTCCCCAATCGTACCCAAGTTCCCGAGCCGAGGCAACTTTGGAGATGACAGACACGTGGCCTTAGGCAACGAGTCAGGGTTTCCTAAATTTCCCCAAAAAATAAAATATTTAGGTGGCGACTCTGTATCTGGCAAAGCAGTCCATGTTTGGCACTTCTTTCTAAAAATCAGTTTTCCAAAACGATTTGCCAGATTTGGACTCTTTGGTGATTTATCAATCTCACATCGCTCATTGTGAGATTAGATTCAGAACCGTGACATTTGAGTCCGAACTGTAGTAAGCCCCAAATGAACAAAACGGGATTCTCTCCCGGGACGTTCGAGGACGTCTACAGTTTCTGGCGACTCCGCTGGGGATTTAAAGAACTTGACTCGAACTCATGATATCTTGTTTTGATTACACTCATGTGTCTCTTTGCATTGCATTTGCATTGGTGTGCCTAAGACACCGTGTTTGCCATCTGCTATTCCTGAATGGTTTGCCGGAGGCCCGCTTTGAGAAGCGTGCCATAAGGCTGACCGGTTACGGGCTCTGCCACGATGGGAACACAAACCCCGGTTGTTACCGGGGCACCCTTTTTGACCATTCGACCTAGTGCATATTCGGAATCCATAGTGACCATTCCAAGCTAGGACAGGTTGCTTACCCGATTGTAGGTTGTTTGAAACCGCTGCGTGCATAGTGAAACCCTAGCTCCTCACAAAATAGGACAGGGAAACCCTACCCCAACATAGAGATGTTTTGGCTCTTACTTGCTTGGTATGTGCTATCAAAGTGTGTCTCTGCAGGTTGTATGTATCAGTTTGCAAGTCTGGGTATCAGGCCTGAGGGCATCAGTATTTTGAGGGAATCAGTTTTACCTGAGGGTATCAGTTTACAGGCAGAATTTTGGGCAAAATTCAGTAGAGAGCACAGTCATTCAGCAATGCTCATATCTATTCTGGTGAAATCGGGCTGAGATGCTGCTTGTTTTCTCTTTTGCTAGGTAGTCCTGGAACTATAGCTTCAGAAGGCTCCAATATCCCCCGGTACATTGGACTTGTGCTGATAGACTTTGTCAGGTCAGAGATTTAGTTCAAGGGCAAATCAGTGTTCCTTCGCCAGAGGCAGGGTAAAAAGACCAGTCAGGCACAGATCATCAGTTCAACAGTCTTTGGATCAGCAGTCATTATCCATCTCACCTGTGTGCAGTTGGGTTGAGATATCTTCTTTTACCACAAAGACAGATATACCGATAGATCAGTTAGATCAAAGCAGTATGGTAGGAATGGAGGAGATGATGCGTCAACTCCAAGAAAGTATGAGAACCATGCAGCAAGACGCTATCCGTCAAGCAGAATTTGCCAAACAACAGGCCGAGGTCATGGCCCAACAGGCAGAGTTGATCGCCAAGTTACATCAACAAACCGGAGCATCTGCTTCACACCAAGTTCCTCCTCCACCAGGAGTTCTAATACTCGGGGAGACAGCTAATGTCCAGGAAGATACGGACATTCCCACCGGGCCGACTCTGCCCCCAATCCTACCCCAGCTATCCAAAGCACAAACCAACCTACCGAATTCACCCTTTGAGTTCGAGGTGGACCCCACGGCATTAAAGGTGAGCAAGCTTGAAAAGTTGTTCAAGAAATCTCAGGGTGTCAAGTCCATTCCAGATATTGAGGATGGGTACACCGACTCAGCCGTGACGCTGCCGGACTGGTTTAAGATGCCACACATTGACTGTTTTGATGGATTCGGTGATCCTATGGTGCACCTACGGCTGTTTTCGGATATTTTAAGGCCGATGGGCCTCTCCAGATTACAGAAGCTTTCCCTGTTTGACTGAACCTTGTCAGGTGTAGCAGCCATCTGGTATGCAAAATTGGAAGATTTCGTCAAGAGGAACTGGGAGAAGATGGCTGAGGCCAAAGCAGTCCATGTTTGGCACTTCTTTCTAAAAAATCAGTTTTCCAAAACAATTTGTCGAATTTGGACTCTTTGGTGATTTATCAATCTCACATCGCTCATTGTGAGATTAGATTCAAAACCGTGACATTTGAGTCCGAACTATAGTAAGCCCCAAATAAACAAAACGAGATTCCCTCCCGGGACGTTCGGGGACGTCTACAAGAGGACTTGGAGAAGGTGGAGGTAAACACACACACACACACACACACACATATATCTTTGGGGTGGTTTCACAGTTTAGTCTGATTTGGGTTTATATCAAAAGGGAAATGAAGAAAAGAGAGGAACGAAAAAGAGAAGAAAAACAATAGGAAGTGGCTAAGACAAAGTAGAAGAGGAGATCATTGTGGCAGAGAGAAAAGAGAAAAGAAAAAAGAGGTGTCGGCTATGCTTTGTGGCTGTTGGGAATAAAGGACTAGAAAGTAAATTCAACTAATGCCCACTAAACAAAACAAACTCCTTTCATTCTTACCAACACCTAATCTCATATTAATAGTTTTAATTGCAAATACAGTATTTAGTCTTCTAATATGGCACAGGATCACCTGTCCTAATTCTGTGTCCCATTTTCCTGTCCCAGTGTCTCTCTACTGCCATGTGTCCAACACCAAACATTCAATTTAACTCCGTTAACTCTCCGTAAGAAAACTCACAGCACCATTGTGCCATTAAATTACTAATGCTCATAAAATCACCATCATCCACTCACACAAACACAAGGACAATATACCACTCAGCAAAGCAGACTATTCTACAACTCCTAACATATTTTCAAGGGTTGACCCCCAACATGTCAAATACGAAAATGTGATAAGAAGTATATAACTTCCCAAATATGCATTTTTATGATGAACTGTAACCAATTATTTGATTGTGATTTTAATTTCACTGTTGACAGTTCACAGCACTATTATAAGTTTACAAGTGTTTCTGACTAACTTTATTAGAAATATGACCACTCTAGCAAGCTATTTGTATAATAATACCAAGTCACTACAGAATTTCATTGTGATGACCTTTCCATAAAGTAAAAGGCATCTAGCTCAGACTTTCACCAGTCAGAATTTGCCAGCTTATTCTCCAAGTCTCTGCTTATAATTGAATTCATATAAAATATAGAGTGTTCAAAGAAATAGGGACAATGACAAAAGGGTAATTATGTGCAACTGCTAATCCTAGAACCTTCATTATCTAGACTGGTCCACATCTGACAAGCTCAAAGAAAAAACATGCATATATTCTAGTAGTAAATAAGATGGCTCTTCAGGTAACTAAAATCAATATTGTGATTTTTTTTAAAATACAAAACTGTGACAAATCCGTACTTAAAAAAGTTATATATTTTATATATATGCCATGTAATTGATAATTGGTGTTGTCTATTGTCAGTGTTGTGGTGTGAGTTTGAGTGTTTCATGTTAAAAAAGAAAAGAAAAAATAGAGATAAGCTAAACCATTGCCAAAAAATCTCAATTGCACAGTATATAGACATATACATATACATATACATATACGGGCCACATGTTTGAGTTGTGAGTTTCATCAAGAATCACACATATAATATATATATTTTATATATATTTATATTATTTTTATTTTCCTTTTGTGTTTTTTTCCTCTTTCTTTATTTTTATTTTTATTTTTTGTTTACGTATAACAAAATTAGGAATGAATGGCCGCTAAGCAACAGGGGCAGATGAACTTGTAAGAAAGTGATATAGATAATAACTAACAAAATTATTTTCAGAGGTTTGAAACCTTAACTTCTCATATGAGAATGTGCTACAAGAAATTGATTATGAAGTACTAAAAATTGTATTAACTTTCAAAAAAAAAAAAAAAACTAGTAAGAATAATCTTGTTGTCATGTATGACACCTTATCGGAGAGGAGGAACAAGGTGACCTCATGATTATGAGTTATTAAACAAGCAAACGGTTACGTGATATTTCAAAAAAATTAATAATTAATATGATTTTTGCTACGTTGGTGACTTTTATGAGCATGTATGAATCAATTTTCAATCCTAATTAACAACTATGGCTCCATTGCCAGTCAATTCCATTTTGTTCTACTCAAGCTTCTTCAACATTAATAAAATGCGTCAATGTGAATTTAAAATGCATAAATGTGAATTTAATTGCATAACTAAGCCTCCGTTTGGGAAGTGGGTTGGCTTTTTGGCTTTTTGGCTTTTTTGGCTTTTTTAGCCTGGGCTTAAAAGTTTGGTTTGGGAAGGGCTTTTTGGCTTTTTGGCTTTTTTGACTTTTTTTGTGAGAGAGGAGTGTAATGATTATGGGTTGGATGTGATGTTTTGTTTTTTGTGGCTAAAAAAGCCTATTTTGTCTTATATAGCTAATTTAGCCAAAAAGCCCCAAAAAAGCTCTTGCCAAACATGCTCTAAATCACCTTGGTCCTAGGTCTGTCATATTCCAAACAACTACCTCACCCACTGATCAGTGCCAACAAATTAGAAAGTTCCATGTGCAACCCACATCACACCTAATTTCTTTTTAAAAAAATTTAATTACTGTTATTTTTATTTATTTTTTATGTTGGAATTGGGAAATCTAATTAGTACTGTATACTTATCATGTGACCTTGCAGCGAATTGTACTAAGAACATTGTTGATATAAAACCCTAGCATATAGATTGATCTCTTCATAATAGTTGCATTGTAAATTTGTAACTCTTCTCTTCTATCAATATAATGAAACTAGTATGAACTGTGTGTAAATTTGTATTTTGTATTTTGTGTTTTTTTATTTTTATTTTTAGAAACAAGAGCATTCATTCAAATCCAAAGCAGAATTACAATAATAACCCCATAAACACAACATTGCACAACCAAGCAATTATACCACCCTTACAGAACTTAAAAAGACATAACAAACCACCAATTCATGCATAGTCCAATTGACAAAAACCCACAAAATCCATACAAAACCTAAGGTATAATTCCACCAAGCCCACGTAGCCCTCCAAGCCCACCAAGCCCACTTGTACCACCAATCCCACCGACACTGCCAATTCCCCTAATCCCACCAATTGGAAGCACCCCACCAACACCGGCAGCACCGCCAATGCCGGCAAATGCAACACCACACTTCTTGTCCTTAACACCCTTCCCACTTGGTGCCATAGCATTAGGCACATTCAATACATTGGTTTGCTCATGATTGACACCATTAGTGTCACCAGGTACAGTCCTTGCATTGGCCTGCAGAACAAGCACAATTGCAAGGACAAACATGACAGTCACATAACAATACTGTGCCATATTTTCTGTCTCTTAAAACTCTCCCTCTCTCTTTCTCTCTCTAAAAAAACACCCAAGTGACTTCTGTTGTGTTTTGTGTTTTGTGTGTGTGTGTGTGTGTTTTTTTTTTTGGTCAATGTTTCTTTTTGTTGCGTGGTTTGTGCTTAGTGATAAGAACATTAAGCCCTTGTTTGGCATCATCTAAAAAAGATATATATATACACACATCCAATTTTCG
Source organism: Camellia granthamiana (assembly GCA_036172215.1). Taxonomy (NCBI): domain Eukaryota; kingdom Viridiplantae; phylum Streptophyta; class Magnoliopsida; order Ericales; family Theaceae; genus Camellia; species Camellia granthamiana. The sequence goes on from CM069913.1 coordinate 53,133,404, forward strand.
CACAAATCAAACACACACTAACACAAAATCAATTTTCGTACAAATCAAACACACACCAACAGAAAATCAATTTTCGCACAAATCAAACACACACACACCAACACAAATTCTTGAACTGTTTTATTCTTAATGAAAAGAGTTTCAATGAATTGATGAGCAGGGAGAAACAAACGATAGAAGGCCAGAGGAGAGCAGAGGAAAGCAAAGGGATGCCGGAGGGAGAACCAGAGTGACACTATTGTTGCCGCTACAAGAGAGACGCTGTTATTGCCGCTACAAGAGAGACGGTGTTACAGACGCTGTTGTTGCCGCTGCAAGAGAGACAAAACGACGACTAGGTGAGAGGAAGGGTCTGCGTGAGCAAGAGCGAGAGAAAAGAAGAGGGTTACCTAGACGCTGCTGTTGTCGCTGCAAGAGAGATAAAGTGACGACTGGGTGAGAGGGAGGGTAAGAGGGAGGGAGAGGGTAGTGAGATTAGGTGAGATTAGGGTAGAGTATCGAAGGGAGAAAGCAGTGAGATAGAGGAAGGGTTTTTTTTTTTTTATCCCAACAGATTACAGAGAATTTGGGGATATCGGGAAAGAGGGAGAGTGGGAGAGGATTTTGGCGCGAATTTAGGAATAACTATTTGCGACGATATTAAGGCCCGTCGCGAGTGAATGAGAAAAAAAAAAAAAAAAAGAAAATTGCGACAGATTGCCAAAAGAACTTCGCAAAAAAAAAAAAATTAACCAGAAAAATTTTGCGACGTTTAACATACCATCGTATATAATCTTACTTTTTTCCACGGGCTTAGTTTTTCCGTCGCAACGAAAATAATTTCGCGACGTCATTAAGTGCCGTCACAAAAACCCATTTTTTGCAACGGCACTTAAACCGTCGCAAATATTTCCGTGTCAAATGCCCCTTTTTCTAGTAGTGGTGTGCCCCATAAGATGGGGAAGAACATAGAAGTCAAAGCCACCATTATCACTAAGGGGAATGTCATCGGTTAAAACCACAGTGCCATAGTAGATGATGTAAGGAATAAGCACATGAGCATCACGTCCTTGGCTCTACTACTCGGGGGGTCCTCTGTATGTCCAGACTTGTTGAAGGAAGGGGATGTTGAGCAAATCTTACCACTTGTTTGGATGGGAAAAGACCTTTGGAGCTAGAAAAAAAGAAACAAAATAAGAACATTAACACAAATACCACAAATAAGCAAATTCACATGCAAGAAAAAGAAGAGCATTAACTTGGCTGGCTGAGAACCTTAGGGATAGATCGGTCCCTATCAACGCCAGAAGGGAACTCCCAGTTACCCTCTACTATTACAACTATGTCATTAACAACATTGCTAGAATCGGGAAGCATTTGAACTAATTGGTGCTTCACTGATCAGTGTTTGAAATAGAACTTCGGTCTTTCTCTGGTAGTAAGAATGAAATTATAACAGTATCTAATCTCTTGGAGACCTATGTTTACTCCTAAAAAACTATTCAAGGTGATTACTCCCATGATTATCCTAAAGAAATTTGAGGCAAGTTGAGAAAGAGGTATGCCATAAAAGTGCAAAACCTCCATGAGAAGAGAATGCAGAGGGAATCAGACTCCTCTCTTAACAATGTCGATTAGGGGCAAAGGAACCAACTCCTTTGACCCTTCGATGATATCATCGTTGTTAATAGGAAGATGAACGACGATGTCATCAGGAATGTTATAGAGGGTTCTAAATTCTTGAATGTTCTCTTTAGGCTCAAAGAAACGCCTAAGATGATTCATAACAACTAGAAAGTGAAAATAGCAGTAACAGAGAAATCGTAAGAAAATGAGAGAAAATGAACTTACAAAAGGGAGTAAACTGAAACTTCAAACAGTGGATAGAAAAAAGTCACGTTTGGGTTTCTAAAGGATTGCAAGTGGAGTGATGGAAGGCAAAAAGTGCTTCCCACTTAATTTGTTAGAGACAAAATGGTGTCTAGAAGGATGATATGAAGGATGTCATCATTAAAGTCGAAATCAAAAGCTGTGTATCATAAATAAAAATGGTTCAGCTTATCATTTGTTCGGACTGATATCTTCGACAATCAACCCAAGTCGGTCACTGAAGAGAGGCAATTGTGGAGGGATATAGGCCCAAGTTTGAAGCAATTAGGTAAAGTAGCCCAAGGGAAAGAGAAGTCTCGAATGAATTTCTAAGGAACCCATTAGAGACAATTGGCAGTATAATGGCGCTTGGTTAGGAGCATGAGGAGCAATGAAGACTAAAGATCTCCTTCTAGAAGGAGATTCGTAGAATGCAAGAGGAACATTAGAATGCAAGAGGAACATCGGATTCATTTTCATCCAACAGCAGAAACATCAAAGCAATAAATACATGAGTATAGGATAGGTTAGGTCTACTAGACGGTAAGTTCGTCCGATTAACCTAATCTGACAAACACAACATTTGACAAGCTGGCCCCTACTATCTAACATAATCTAAACCGTCCATAGAAGGATGATCCAACGATTAAAAGAAAAGGCAACTTGACCACTTGCCTGACTAGAGCCAGGAGCGAGCAGAACCCTCGGATCAAACATTGATCCAACGAATGAGATTCAAGTTAAGAAAACTATAAAAGGCAAAACAGGTGAAGCAAAGAGGACAGATCAAAGGTAATTCAAGAACCCTCTTTTAAATACAAATACTCATGGCTAAACAGTATTCTAACTTGACTGTTGAAGGGTCTTCTCAACCAATCTTGGTCGGGAGTAATCACTAACGTTTTGATTTCTCTTGACAAAGTAAACGAAGGGAGATATCATCTCGTTTGTCCTATGGAGAAGAATTCTACCTTCCACAATATAAAATTACAATATATTATGTAAAAGTTGATTTTGAATAAGTTGGTTATATAGATCCTAAATATGACATAATAATATTGATGATGCTTGTTAAATCAACCCACTAAATTCAAATTTTGGCTACGCCATTGCCTAAAAGCATATAAAAGCAAAAAGATCTACAAAAATTCACGAAAAATAAAAAGAGTAAAATCTAAAAGTGTAGATCTTTTTTCTGTTTTTTTTTTATTTTTATTTTTATTTTCTTCTTTCAAATCACTAAAGATAAAAATAAATAAATAACCAACAAAAAAAAAAAAATTCAATTCTGGACACGCTTTGAATTAGCCGATCAACTTGTGTTTAATTTTAAAATTTTAGTCCTCTTTCTTTTTTTAAAAGTTTTTTTTTTTTTTTAATGTTCTTTCAATTACAGAATGGGTCTGGACTGTCTCCAGTCCAAATCTGGGACAGTCCAGTCCAGTCCGGCCCATTGGGCCTATTTTTGGGCCCCTTTTCGATAATTCAAACCGTTCATATTTTAGGATTCGTTGAGTATATTATCCCTGTAAAAAATCACGTCGATCAGATAACAGATACTATGTATTCGGATTACTTTTGTTTGGAAAAAAATGGACGGTTAAAAATTAACGGTTCATAAAAAAGTGATCCGAATACATAGTATCTGTTATCCGATCGACGTAATTTTTTACAGAGATAATATACTCAACGAACCCTAAAATATGAACGATTTAGATTATCGAAAAAGAGCCCAAAAATAAGCCCAATAGGCCGGACTGGACCCTCCAGTCTGGACTGGAGGCAAGCCACTGCCTTACAGAAGAGGATGAAAATTACAAAATATGAAAATCAACTGATCCAACAACTAAAAGTATTTTGAAAATGAGAACCCCCATGTCAGTTGGTCCTATGGTGCTAATAAGTCGCCGTTCGGCAATTAATTGGGATTAAAAAAAAAGTATAAAAAGACTAAATAAAATAAAATATTATATTTAAAGTATAATTATTTTTTTTCACAATCAGTACATCTAAATAATAATAATAAAAAAAAAAGTCAAAAATTATTTCCAAAAAAAATTTATTTAGTTAGGCTAAATTAACTAAAAAACCAAAAAAAAAAAAAAAAAAAGACTAAATTAACTTTTCTCAAATAAAACTTTTTTGCACATCTTTTTATAAAAAATCAAGAAGTGCACTTATTTATATCATTTCAAACCACCTCTTAAATTTTACAATTTGAATTATTTAATGCTATTCAATTCGAACGAATTTTTTTTTAGATTTTAAAATATTATTATTATATCATACTAATTTGTAAGGCCAAGTTTGGCATCCTCCAAAAAATTTAAAAAGTCAAAAAGTCACTATCCTATTTAAGTCACATTATCTTATTTAAGTCACATCACCTCTCTAACACATCACTTCAAACCCAATCCAAATCTAACACATATTTCATAAAAAGTCAAAAAATACACATATTTAATCTTCCCAAACTTGACCTAAATATCCATATAGTATTTATACGAGCTAATGGCCATGATTCCCTTCCGTCAAGATCTAGATGAGAGGATACTGTCCGGAGATTAGAATCGATTATTTTGTAAGATTTTTTTAGATATATTACTTATAAAAAAAATTTAATCAATTTAATAATCGTAATCTATTCAATTTATTTTGTTTATCATCAAAATAATGAATGATTTATTTTTAAAATTATATTTCTTATTTATTTTTTTAAATAAACATAATAAATTAAATATAATATTTTTTAATTAATAATATAGTAAAATTTTTACAAGACAAACAATTTATATATCACCGTATATAGATCCATGGGTCCGGATGACAACCCCAAATCCAGATGGATGGGAGGGAAGGGAAGCCCCCAATGCTATTTTTATATATTTGTTTTTGTTATGCGTGCCCTATTTCCATCTGTTGAGGTCACTTTTGCTCAGGGTGGACCCTTTTTTTGCGTGAGGATCCTCTAGAGTCCTTCTCTAGAGTGATCTCCTAGAGTGATCATCGGAGGGTTGAGATTTTTCCTGACAAAAACGACGTCGTTTTTCTGTGTAATTTGAAAAAAAAAAAATCAAATTTCAAAACGGAGAGAACGGCTGAGAGAAGAGAGAGAGAGAGAGAGAGAGAGAGAAGGGCTGATGAGAGAAGGAGGGAAGAGGAGGACGTCGCCGGCATGGCTCCACCGCTCGCCTTCGTCTTCGATCTCTTCTGCCGCCGCCGCCACTCCAACACCTTTGGTTCAATCACATTTGTAAACCACAGATCCGTCGACGAGCTGAACCCTAGTGATTTCTTTTTGTTCTATAACACAAACACTCACCTGTTTATTGATGTAAAATTATAGAGTTCATATGATCAATGTTTATGATTAATGTTGTTTTTATTTCCTGTTTTATAACACAAACACCCACTTGATTTGGGTTTTTTTTGCCGGTTTATTTTTATTTCCTGTTCTAAACTTTTCTTCTTTTTTTCTTTTTGTTTCACTCAAATGGATAGTTGATATGATCAATGTTTATGACCATGCTCTTGTTTTTTTTCTTTAAACAGACGCAAAGTTTTTTTCTTTTTTCTTGACCAAGCATTTTTTCCAACAGTTTTTTCCAACAGATTTCATGGTTATCTTCCGGCGATGGATGGAGGCAAAGGGGTGGCGGAAAGGATGGTTGGCCGGAGGAGGGTTGGGGAGCAATTGGCGGCGGTCGGTGAGGGTGGGGGAGCAGGTGGCCGCCACCTCTGAGGAGGGGGGGTTTGGCCATGGAGTCTCTATCTTCTTTCTTCTCATTCTGTTCAAGTTTTTTGTTTCTTTTTTTTTTTTAATTTCCTCACCAAAACGACGTCGTTTTGGTGAGATTGATCTCAACCCTTAATTCCATTAATGGGACAGGTGTCACGCCCATGTCTTTTATTGCAGGAGATCACTCTAGAGGGATCACTCTAGAGGATCCTCACGCCCTTTTTTTGGCAGAGTGGACATTTAAAAGGCAACAATACATATTAATTTAATCTATTTGTATTTTAATGTAACAAGTTCCCATACATTAGTAACAAGACTCCAACATTTATTAAATAGGATTATACTATTCTCAAATTTAAAGTTTGAGAAGTTCATAAAATACCTCACAGATTTTGTTTCAATGATATAAATTAGTCATTTTAATGCATTCAGTCCATAAATTCATTTTATGGACTTAAAAAGTCATAGATTCATGCGCCTTTTATTTAGATTCATAAGAACAGTCGCATATCAAAAAGATATTACAGTAGAAGAGTAGGGCAAGAGTAATAGGGATGATCATTTTAATCTGATCTACGGGGGCCATCCATACCCATCTGAATGAGGCGGATTTTATCCGATCTGACACTTATATGTGGCGGGATAAATTATATTTTGATCACTCGCAATGAGAGTAGGGCAGGGACGGGTATCGCCTCCTCAGATTCAAATCCGACCCGATATAATTAATAATATATGTATATATGTATACAAAAATGTTTGAGACCCCCTTTCCCTTCCACCCCCTTTGACCCCCCTTCCCTCCCATTTGTCAGTTTTTCTTTTCTTTTTTTTTTTTCTTTTCCTTCTCCTCCAATCACCACCCGCCATATGTGTGGGGGGGGTGGTGGGGGGGGTAATTGGAGGGGGTCTCTATCAATACTGATATGTATAATATAACTAGATATAATAAATGAATAATAAAAGTCTATGATTTTATTTAAATATAAATAAATAATAATTTTAAAAGTCTCACTATTTATATATATATATAAATAAAATTATTTAATGTGTTAAAAATTTAAATGATTCTTAATTATTTTTTTTAACTATTTAAAATATGATCGAATATCTATAGATAGAATATCTACAGAAAAAGAAATAGAATTGGGGGGGGGGGGGGGGGATTTTTATAGTTTGTTGTTCTTTGCATGTATATTTCCTAATTTGAGATATATTATGGGTTTATTTTTATAATCTGAATCATATTATTTGTAGAATTTGTTGAGTATTTCATGTCTACCAAAAATCATATTAATTGGATATCAAGAACTTTATGATCGAACTGCATATTTTTTATGATACTTCTCAAAAGAAAACCTTATTGTTTATTTTTTTATTATTGATCATATAGTTATTGATATCCGATTAATATGATTTTTGATAGGTATGAAGTACTCAACAAATCTTACAAAATGAAACGGTTCAGATCATAAAAATAAGCTCACAATACACCTTAAATTAAAACACAACAGTTACTACGGTGCTTTTAGCACAGTAACCCCATTTCTTATTACGAAAGAGTGGTCTCCCAAACCAAGGCAATTGAAGTCTCCTAATTACTTTTCTCACATAAAAGATATGGTTATCAAAAATTATTTTATGTTAAATTTATTAAATATTGATAAATTTTTTATTACTGTTATATATGATGGTCATATAGTTACAAAATTATTTCTCATTTTATACATCATCACTGTATTAATAATATATACAAGTCATATGAGAATTTTATAATACCTTATAATTTTGGATAAATTATATTAATAGTCTTTATAATTTGAAACATGTGTCATTTTAATTTCTGACCTTTCAATTGTGATACATTTGATTCTGAATTTTGAATCTCATTCTAAATAAGGACAATTGAAGACATTATTACTCTATTTGAAGGGCAAAGTCATCATACAACTTATTTTTTGTTAGTTAACTTATATATTTTTTGAAATATAATGACATTTTTTTTTTAAACAAATAATGTTGGAATTTTTTTAGTTATAAAGTTCTATTTAATTTGGTTTTTATAATCTATTTTTAGAAAAAAATTCTAAGAAACTAAAAATTAAATTGGTGAAAAAAATTACAAACGCATCATTTTTGTAAAAATTTTATGGGAAAATTAGTCTAAGGTTCCTCTCCTATTTTTATTAATGGAAGAGATCCACAAAATTATTTTTTGATGTCTAAGGTCCCTAAACATATATCAGAGAAATTTGACTCTTTGTCTCTCCTTCTCTCCTCTGTTGCTACCTTTCAACCACAACCACAACCACAACCACATGCAGGTCCCTTGAAGAAGATGTACGCGTTCGGAGACTCGTATACCGACACGGGCAACACAGGTTCGTATAGCTTCAGAAACTGGATTGGGAGTTGATCGAGGTCAAGATCAAAAGCTGGCTCCATGCCATGAAGATCGCCGTGAAGAGGTCTTCTACGGCGAGAAAATCCTCTGCGACCACGTCTTCTCTGCATCTTCGAGAAACTCCGAATCGTGCTTCGCTGAAATCGCCAAAGAAGGTGCTATAACTCTGTTTGGATTTCCAGAACTCATTGCAAAGTTCAAGAAACTATCTCCAGAGAATTTTTGAATTTTGGTTGTTGAATTTTTGTGTTTGAGGTAAAACTGCTTTTGGAAATTTGAGAGAAATTCTCTCCAGAAAAATTCTGGACTTTCTAAAGAATTTCTTTGGGTTCATTTTGACCGATTTTTTCTAGGTTCAAATTCAAATTTCTCTAGGTTCATTTATAAACCAGAAAAAATTTAAATTTCTCTGGGTTCATTTTAACTAATTTTCTCTAGATCGTAAAGACATATTATTTTATGAAATCTAGAGAAATTCCCGAATACACCTTCAAAAAACCAATCATCACATAAATTTATTCCAACAACTATTAATAAGTTAAAACAAACTAAAAATCAAATCTGAACAAGACTGGAATTACCCATTACAATATTCATCATTGATCAAATGACCCACAAATTTATAAACTAAAAAGTTCTACAAAAATCTGAAAAAAATTTCTCTGGGGATTTTGTGAATTTCTCTGGGGTTGAAGTGAATTTCTCTGGACTAAGAGAATTTCTCTAGATTAAAGTGAGTCCCAAGAAATTCTGGTAAGATTTTCTCTGTGAAGTCAAATTTTCTCTGGTGTGAATTAAATTTTTGATTGAATTTCTTTGATTTGGACCGGAGAAATTCTCTCGTTTGGAAACATACACTCACTATTATAGAAAGTAGATTGCTATATATATATATGTGTGTGTGTGGTTGGAAGGTGACCATTTATTGCCATTTATGTGTAGAGACTTCTCAGACTTCCAAAGTGCATTTCTTTTAGTTCTCTCTACTCTTACAAATACTCTATTCTAGAAAGTATACTATTGCAATCATTAAACACTTTTATGAAAAGACTTATAGTTGATGCCTGAACTAGCCGATAATTCAGTGCTTCAAAAGTATTAATCAAAGTAGAAGACTTTTTTGTATTCAAACTATACAGGACAATAGTTATTTTGGATCTTGATGCATTGGATTCAATAGAATTGTTGTTTTGAACTGTCATAATTATGTTATAACAGTTGGGTACTTCAATACAGATGTCATTGAAGTTGTTAAATTTTGCCATTGCTACTCTTGGAGGGAAAAGTATGATTAATTTCAGTAGAATTGAAATGTCTCTTTGATAGAAACAGAAACTTAATGTTTAGCTTTGTACTTTTGAAGGCATTTCAACAAAATCGAAATTTTTCTGGAGAGAAACAGAGAATTTCTCTGGAGCAGAATTTCTCTGGATCAAATTGAGGGACCTTAGACATTATGAAAATATTAGATGTCCTTTATATTATAAAGTCTTAATACCATGGACCCTAAAAAAAAAACCCCAAATTTTATCTTTTGGGAGGATAGAAATAATTTTTTTTTAATTTATTTTCATTAAATTAGTTTTTATTTTTTTAAAAGTTAAACATGTTGACAACTTTGATGTCATTATTAAACCAATTCATTAAATTAAAAAAAATAAAAATAAAAATATTTTATATATTAAATATATCGATTATACATTGATAGCCTAATAACCATCCATTAAATGATAACTATAAAAAAATATCTATTAACAACAAAAACAACCATGTATTATACGATAATCATTCAAAAATATCAACAAAACAACCCCTCATTACATGATTATCATCGAAACACATACTAAAAATTAATTTGGTAAAAAAAGAAAAAAAGAAAAAAGAAAAAGATTTATCAATTTTATATAATTTTATTTTTGGTAAGTAGAAATAATTTTTAAAAATTTAAAAATATTTTTTTAATATTTATTTTTGTCAAACTAATTTATATTTTCAATTGTTCTTATTTGGAACAAGATTCAAAATTCAGGATCAAGTGTATCATAATTAAAAAGTTAGGAATCAAAGTGACAAAATCCCAAAACTACAGAAACTGTTAGTATAATTCATCCTACAATTTTTATACTTAAAATATCTTTTAATATCTATATAATAAAGCGGGATAGTTTTTGAATTTGTTTTACACACATTTATCCTACTAGGACATTTGGATAACTCAGATATATTCAAATTATAAAATAACGGCTGAGATATATTTTTCAAAAAATATCTTACATGTACATTTTCTATTTTCCCTCTTCTCTCTCTTACTTTTTCCTTTTCTCACCCATCCTTCTATGATCCCATGATCCCACCTTCCTCTCTCTTTTCTTTTTATTTTTTTTAATTTTCTCCTTTTTGTTCACATATTTTTATTCATATTATATAGAAAAGTCTGTGATCCCAGGAGTCAAATTTTATTGTGTGTAGTGGAGATTATATTAATGAATTTTTTAGTCCACAAATTAAATGAATTTGAACAATTAATTATTATTTTTAAATATATTGAATACCTGATAGACTTCGTAAATTTAGATCTCATATGAATCTTCAACATTTATATAATAAAGTAGAATGGTTTTTGAATTTATCCTACACACATTTGTTTTACTAAGACATTTGGACGGCTCAGATCTATTCAAATTATATAACAATGGTTGATATATTTTTTTTTAAAAATATCCTACATGTACATTTTCTATTTTCCCGCTTCTCTCTCTTACTTTTTCCTTTTCTCACCCATCCTTCTATGATTTCATTATCCCACCTTCCTCTCTCTTTATTTTTTTATTTTCTCCCATTTTTATTTTTCTCTCTATTTGTTTATTTTTTATATTTTCTCCTTTTTGTTCACATATTTTTATTCATATTATAGAAAAGTCTGCGATCCCAGAATTAGGAGCTAGATTTTACTGTGTATAGTAGAGATTATATTAATGAATTTTTTAGTCCACAAATTAAATGAATTTGAACAATTAATCATTATTTTTAAATGTATTGAATACCTGATAGACTTCATAAATTTAGACCTCATATGAATCTTCAACATATTTTAAAAAAGCAAGATGATTTTTGAATCTTCAACATATTTTTGTCCTATTAGGACATTTGGATGGCTCAGATTTGTTCAAATTATAAAAACAATGGCTGAGATATATTTTCCAAAACATGATCTATATATACATTTTCTACTTTCCTGCTTCTTTCTCTCTTTTACTTTTTTCTCTTCTCATGATCTCATGATCTCGCCTTCCTCTCTCTTTTTCTTTTTCTTTTTTTATTTTTTTCCGTTTTTATTTTTCTCTCTATTTTTTATATTTTTTTCTTTTTGTTCAATATATTTTACACGTATTTCCATACAATGTATGTATGCCCGTAATACACTAAGACATTACGAGCATACATACAATTTTCATAAAATTATATAAGCAAAAGTAGTATTATATGTATACCCGTAGAAATTGTATATATGTTAAGCACATCTATCTCTCTAGCTATTTATTATATAAGCAAAAGTAAGTTTTTGTGAGGAGTTTTGTGAGAACTCCAAAATTATATAATAAATTTGTAATTTTATCAAATTAAAAAATAAATTTAAATAGTGTTGGGATTACAATTATATTCTAATCCTAATATTATTTATACCGTATCTTTAGGTACGGACATACGCTAGTAACTTGTATATGATACCCTTGTTATGAATGAAATAATTAAAATTTTGTTGTCAATTTCTTACCCACAGAGTTGAGCCCCCTCTAGTGAAAATTCCTACATGTGCCATTGGCAGTCGTCTCCTTCAAGGTGATTATGTGAAAAAAAAAAAAAGAAAAAAAAAAAAAGAAAATTATTATGTGAAACTTTGTGGTCGTTGACATAAAAAAATATTGGTTTGTTTTTTCAAAACACAATTTATTTTATTTTATTTTTTTGAAAAAATAAATATTAATTTGACAAAAATAAAAAGATATTCTCAAATTTTTAAATTATTTTTGGCCTCCCAAAAGATAAAATGATATAAAAATGATAAGAGTTTTAAATTTTTTTTCCCTTTCACCAAATTATTTTTTAATTTTTTTTAAAAAAGTTCTGAAACAAGTTTACGAAAATTAAATCAAACATGACTATTTAGTGCACATGTATCACTATCCAATAACAAATTATAAATGGATTAGATGGACAAACTATCTCTCAAATGTTAGCTCAATAATGTCGTTGTCTCTACCGCAAATGAAAATTGTTCATTCAATGACAATACTACTACTACTACTACTAAATTTATACATTTTTTTAGATCTGTTGTTGAGATTTAATATTACAATTATCGTGAGAATTACATCAATATAGCTTAGACATCCACAATCAATAACTCAACTGAATTATGATTAACAAATTCAACACTATCAATTCACCAAGAAATCCCACAATGTAGAAAACAATAAACTAAACAAATCCTATGAAATGTTTACTTAATTCAATTCTTACCCTTTACTTTTCAGTTTAGAATATAAAATATTGAAAAAATATATATATATATATAATAGACCATTTTTAAAAAATTTAAAATATAAAAGAATTTTACATGATTTAAAGAAGAGGCACTATTATAATTTTATAAAAGATAAATTAAATATAAATTTCATATATAAGGGAAATTGTGTAAATATAAAAAACCCAAGGCCACGTGATTGCCCTGGTCCTACAGCGATAGGATCCTCTAGAGTCATCCTCCTAAAGTGATCTCCTAGAGTGGATGAGATGGACTCGACACGTGTCCTGCTAATGGAATTAATGGTTGAGATTAATCCTCACCAAAACGACGTCGTTTTGGTGGGGGAAATTTTAAAAAAAAATGAAAAAAGATGAACAAGATGAGAAAAAAGCTTCAGACTATATCATCTGGATTTTCATGGATTTTGATCCGTGAGATCAAAATAAATAAAAAAAGAAGATTAAATTGATTGGATAATAAGATTGATTCAGATCTGTATCATCATCATAAACATCATCAAAAGATTGAAAAAAAAAATGTATTATCATGGATTTTGATTTGTGAGATCTAAATAAATAAAAAAGAAGATCAAATCGATTCAATAATAAAATTGATTCAGATGTGTATCATCATCAAGATTGAAGAAAAAACGTGAACAAAATGAGAAAGAGGCTTCAAAAGATTAAATTGATTCGTTGACAATAAGACTGATTTAGATTTGTATCATCATCATCATCAAAATATTGATTCAGATATGTATTTCTATATGCATATATGTATATTTACATATATCATCATCAAAATCAAAATGAGAGTATGTATTTATATATGCATATGTGTATACTTACAGACCCCATATCATCATCATCATCAAAATCAAAATGAGCAACACAATTAACAGATCTGGTCAATGAACATGGAGATCGGCGGAGTGGGTCTTTCAAATCTCCTTAGCAGCGGGGAAGCCATGCCTGTAACAGGGTTGGCTTGAACAAGGAAAGAACAAAACAAAGGAAAGAAGAAAACAAAACAAATCAACTGTGAGATTTTAACAAGGAAAGAGCCAACTGTGAGATTAAGCTTTGGTCCCTTCTCTCTCTCTCTAACTCTCCCCAGAACAGAGTGAAAGTGAACCCAGATATTTGATTATTATTTTTTTTTTTTTTTTTAAATTCCCCCATCAAAACGACGTCGTTTTAGTGAGGGATTGATCTTCACCCTTAGTTCCATTAGTGGGACACATGTCGAGCCCATCTCACCCACTTTAGGAGATCACTCTAGGAGAACGCGGTCCTACATTCCCTCCACCTCTGGTAGTATCTCCAATGTATTCAATACGTACTCAAGTTGACATGTCTATTTGTCCAAATTACGAGACAAATACGTTAAAATAATTTAGATAAATATATAAAAATATTAGGACAAATAAATTCAATTTAGATAGATAAACAAAAATATTAGGACAGATAGATTAAAATAATTAGACAGACTGGTTAACTATATTAGAACAAGTATATTAAAATAATTTGGACAGATTAACATAGTTAGGTTAAAATAATTTGAACAGATAAGTTAAAAATATTGATAAAGATAGGTTAAAATAATTTGGATAAATAAGGTCAAAAAATTGAACAAATATGTTAAAATTATTGAGAAATATAAGTTAAAATAATTTGGATAAATAGGTGTAAAAAATTAAACAAATAGATAAAAATTTGGATAGTTGATATTTATAGAACTAAAATTTCTTAAACCCTTGCGAATGGATTTTTTACCAACAAATGTCCCTATATCCCTGACACAACCACCCGTGTCCTTAGTGATTTATACAGGAGAGAATACGAATTTATCTAGAATATTTTGTTATTATTTATAAAAAAATTAAATTAATTTAATAATTATATATTTATTATATTTATTTCCGAAAAAATAGAGTACAACCCATAACAATAGCAACTTAAAAATGACATCATACTATTTTTTTGGAATAAATTATAAATACATCTTTTGAGATTTAATTAAAATACAAATTGTCTCCTGTAGTTTTGAAAATTACATTTTAACCCCTAAGAATTCTAATTTCATAATAAATTGCTATTTTTATTAATAAATTATCAAGTCAATTAACAGTTTTTAATGATGTTAAAAATATGTTTCAATCAATAATTTAAGTAATTTTATTATTATATAGGAAAATAATTATGAATTTTATTTTTTAGTTAATTCTGTTAAATAAAAATTTTTAATAAGAAAATATTTATAATTTTTTAAATCACAAAATATAATCTGTATTTTAAATAAACTTTAAAAGGTATATTTATAATTTATTATTGTTATTTTTCTTTCACCGCTAGGGATGATGTATATGAAGTCCACTCTTATCCAATAGTGTGGTCGACCATGGCAGGAGATCATGTTCTCGTTTGCCAATGCCTCACATGCCTTAGAGCATCTCGAGGCATTTTTTGATTTTAGCTAGTTATTTTTTTAACATACTATAACAAAATCTGCTGTTTTAGATATCTTGTTTGATAATATTCTTTTTTTTTTTTTTTTTAAAATTAAATACAATTATACTGTTGTAACGAGTTATTGTAGCCATTGTAAATTTTTACGAGCTGTAAGTGAGTTTGATGGAGTTGATTTTTTGAAGTTTTTAACTAAAAAATGATTTTGAAAAACTTGATGTAGATGCTCATAACTTAGACTGCTAGAGAAAAAATTTGGGACTTTGGCATGCTATTGTAGTATTTTTGGTGACATAAAGAGGCTGCTGGAGATGTTCTTGTAAGTAAAAGAATGGCAATGATTTGAATTCACATGTTGATCATACTATCTTGTTAAAAGTTACAACTTACTATTAAAAATTAGTTTTGAAATTTTAATTTTTTAGTCTATTTGAACCAAAATTCAGGCGAGCCTCACACTTCCGCTGTGGTTGGTCCACAATGCAACGTCTTCACCTCTATCTGTAAGACCATGTTTGATTCACAAGACTAATAGTGAAGTATTAATAATCTTATTAAATTAGTGTGGTATTCACTATCCAATTGGATTAATTATCCATTGGATTAATAATCCCACCCCTACCCCATTACTAATAATCCTACAAATTTGTTGGATTAATTATCCATTGGATTAATAATCCTAAACCAAAATGTTAAAACAAACATAGGATAATTGGGCCCACGGATTAATAATCCCAATCCTATGCTCTAATCCACCCAATCAAACATGCCCTAAATGTATACCGAACTTTAATTGATCAAAAGTTAAAAAGGACTGAATTAGAAATTGACTCTAAATATCAACTATTAAAACATTAGTTGAAAAATGGTATCTAAGGCCCTGTTTAGGAACAAATTATTTTAATAATTTTTTGATTTTTTATAAAAATATATATAAAAAAATAAAGAGTGATATGATAACTTATAATAAGTTTTGACTAAAATATATAATTGCTAAATGAAACTTAAGTTTTGTCCCAAATTGATTTGAGTATTGCTATAGACCACTAATTTGCCATCACTAATCTCACCACTAGTGAGGTGGCAATTGAAAAAAAAAAAAAAAAAAAAAACAAGACACAAACACACTGTGACAATAAGTGAGAACCACTGCTACATCATTAAAGTCACCACTAATTAGTGGTCTAAAGCATTTCTCAATTGATTTTTGTGAAACCAATGTGGTGTCTATATAGCTCATCATTGGACTTGTGTTTTTTATCCTAAATAAGGGCACCTGATTTTTGTGGATGGGGGAGGGACCGAGCCAAAGTGGGCTAGATGGGTACGGATTGATTCATATGCACACATTTTTTGGGTAAAATTTTATTTAATTTTTATTTCATTAAATAAAATTATGAAAAGTCGTGTTTGGTAACCATTTAAGTGAGGAATTATATATTTTAAAAGTTATGTACAACTAAAATTATGCATTTTGTGAGAACAAAAAAAAAAATTATATTTTTTATGAAGAAAAAAGTTATATTTTTTTATGACAAAAGCTTTATATTTTGTGGAATAAATTATACTTTTTACTTAAGATGCATACCATGTGCACCCAGGGGCACATTGTACACTATCCCTCATATTTACAATTTAATTCTTTTACTAGTTTTATTTTTCCAAACAGTCTCTGATTTTTTTTTATTTATTTTCTAGTTTCTATTTTACAAAACACAACCAGTTTGTTTGGTTTTAGTTTTTAGAAAACATTTTTTAAAAAATTTTACTTTTTTATTTTTCATATTTTTCTATTTTTAATGAATTTTTTTAATATTTTATGTATTTTTTTAATTTTTAGACACACCTAACATAAATACACTTAAAAAGTATAATATTTGTGAAAAAAATCTTTAAAAAAATTCACTAAATATCAAAACAGCTGTGCTACGAAGCTCGAGAGAGGGGGTGCCCGAATCCCCCCGAATTCAAAACGACATCGTTTCGTCGTTTTGATTTTTTTTTTTTTTTTTTTTTTCAATCAGAAAAGAAGAAGGAGAAGAAGAAGAAGAAGAAAGAAAGAAGAAGAGAAGAAGAAAGAAGAAGAAGAAAGAGGCGGAGGCAGAGGCGGAGGTGGGGCTGCGACGAGTTGCGACGATCGGCCGACGAGTTGCAACGAGCTGCGATAATCGGCCGAGCGATCTACGATCGATCGGCGGAAGCGGAGGGGCCCTCTCTCTCTCTCCATTCCCTCTTCCCCTCCTCTTTCTCTTCTCCTCTCTTCTCTCTTCTCTCCCTCTCTTCTCTTTCTCTCTCTCTTTCTCTTCTATCTGTTTTCGGGCTATTCGGGGGGAGGGGGAAATTTCGGGGGAAAAATCATTTTTCATATCAAAAATACAAGAAAAATATGAAAATTCAATACATTTTCATATATTTTGTGTATTTATTAATTTTTTAAAATATTTTTTCACAAATATTTTATTATTTAAATACATCTAAGTAAGGTGTATCTAAAAAAATAAAAAAATTGTTTAAAATTTTAAAAATATTCACTAAGAACAAAAAAAAAAAAAAAAAAAACAAGAAATAAAAAATTTAATTTTTAAAAAATTAAAACCAAACACACTGAATAACATTCCAGTACTGTTTTTCCAACCCCTACACTTTGGAAGTCGAAGTGTAAGATCACCAATGATAGGGCCAAGAAATAGAAGATTCCATTTCGGGGAAGTTGGAGGATCATAGTAAGAAATCATGTCTAGAGGCCATGTGAGCTGTTTTTATTAATATGGCAATAATCCAACTCCAACTCCAACTCCAACTCCCTGTCTTAATAAGGAAGTGAGGTGAGGACGCATTTTGCTCCTCCCTTAATTATATTTTTTAAATATATTTATGTAACTAATTTACCTTTTGAACTTTGATCCTTTTCATGTACTTAACATTCATTTTTATTTATTTATTTATTATTCTATGTATTTTTTATTTACATTAATTATAAATCATTATTTCTAATTTCTCCATTTTTTAAGTTACAAAAATAACACTCCCGTGCCATGTCCATCTCGATTTGTCGTAGTATATAATACAGGATAGGGTGGGGCACTATAAACTCCCCTCGTTGTCATCCTACCACGTGTCTATACTCCTTAACTAATTATCATTCAATATGTCTCTCACGTTCTTCAATCACCCAACACAATACCCCACTTACCCACTTTCTCCACCAATCATAATGCACCCCACCTACCCACTTTCTCTACCAATCATAATGTTATGGGATACCACGTGTCCATGTTTCGGAATTACTGAATAATTACCTCACTATGAAATGATTGAATTTTCTCTAAATGAGGTGCTACAACTCAAAGGAGTAATGATATATAAACTGAAAATTCTTACGTAACAATGTAGTTTAGTGTGAACCATTCACTTCAAAATAAAACAACCATAAAAATAAATTTTATTTATAAAAAATAACATTGTTACATCATTTTGATAGTTTTTTTATATATATTTTTTGTATGAATGGAGTTTTCCTCATAATAGAGAATGGTTAAAGAACTTCTAAATTTTGCGTGAGCCAAAAACTCATGGACTATAAGTTCCTAATTTGACACCAATTGAGTCAAAATCTTGATTCCACCACTGGCAAACAATGATCACAAAATCGAATTACAATTATTCATCACAGACTTATATGCACATGAAATGAAATATTTTGTTTGTTTATCATGTATCCTCCTAAAATTATCTAATCTATATCAAAACAGCCTTTCTCAATCAGCAGAGAAATCAGGCTCATCAGGCTTAAACAGCTTTGGCATTGCAGGAGGGCCAACCAATGACACTTTTTGAGCAACCCCTCTTCTAGTATTTGCAGCAAATTTTGAGGCCAAGAATGTAGCACTGAGCTGTTGTACGCTGGTGTCCATTGCTGGGCTTTCACCACCACTATCCTCATAATCGTCGCCATTATTGCCCTCTCCATCGGGAAGTTGCATATAATATAAGTTCTCTTGTCTCGACAATTCATCTGCCAACTTCTTCCTTTTTAACCGCCTCCACGCGGCTTGTATGAAGCAAGCCCCCCAAGTTCTCCATTGGTGGGAATAGTATCGGAAAGCATGTTGTAGTTTCTTGCTATGAAGACGTTTAAATTGGTTTGCGACGAACTTGAGGTCTTCTGCTCGAAGTGCGAATGCTTCGACTTCAGTAAGGGATCGGACTGTTCGGGTTGAGGATGGAAGGTTTATGTTTGAGGAGGGCATTAAGGCCCACGTTAACAATTCCTCACCACAGAAGTCACCGGGTTTGAGAGTAATGGAGTTGAAGAATCCAGACCATCCACCATTAGTTGTGGAGCTCTCAAGCTGGCCTCTAATGATGAAAAGCATCTCATTCACTGGATCTCCTTCCCGAACAATGTATGTGTCCTTGGTGCTTAGGGATGAGACGAGACGTTTACATATTGCATCTAGAAGTTAATCATCCATTTGTGAGAAGAAAGGAACCTGCAAAGGAGAAGCAATATGTTCTGTAAACCAGACTTCAAACAGGAAATACTCTCAAAAACATTAAACTGCTCGAAATAAATTTTGAGGAAGTATGTCTGCTGATAGCCACTAGAAAGATTTATCATAGTCCAATTTGGTTTTCAGGGATAATTAAATGTGAATTGTGAAAATATATAATGCTGGTAAACATTTAACATAATATGCTGGTATTAAGGCAATCAACTTGACTCAAAGCCTGGCCAAATAAAATCTAAGTAATGATTCAACTGGGAAGAACACAATTAACATGAGTTTAAAGACCATGAATCTCTAAATAGCAAACAAGAACACATTTTTTTCACCCAAAAAAAATTAAATAAATAAATAATAAAAAAAATTCAAAAACAGGAACATGTTTTAATTACATGGTTTAATAATATAAACTATGGTTAGGCACAAACTCAGGCAAGTTTAGCAGCCTAATCTTACTGGATATGTCAAAAATGTTATGCGAGTAATGCTATACAAACTAACAAATCTTACAATTTTTTCTTACTAACTGATATATCATATATAATAATAGAACTTTAAAAACTGAAACATAATCCACTTCAATGATATGATAGATGTTCTTACTTACTGATCTGTCATATGTAATAATGAAACTTTTTAACTGAAACAGAACCCACTTTCAGTGATATGATAGATGTTCTTACTAACTGATGTGTCATATATAATGATAAAACTTTAAAAATTGAAACAAAACCCACTTCAATGATATGATAGATGCACATAAGTGATAAAGATTTGTTAGTTTGTATAGCATTGTCCACATTAAGCCAATAGCTAGAATCATCTCACATTCTAAGCCAATTAACCAGAAGGGGAGCTTTGCGCTCTGTTGCCCAAAGTTGGAAGAAGGCAATATGTTGCATCTTCTAGAAGTGCTCATTTTAAGTTTTCAAAAAAAAAAAGAAAAAAGAAAAGAAGTTCAGTTGTTTATTCCAGGAATCAGTTCAATAGTTATCAAACTGCATCTTGGACTCTAAGCCGATTTTCTAGGTGTTTTTTCTTTTTTTTTTTTGGGTCTTAAGTGAACTTTTTCAAATTTGATTATTTAAAAAAAAAAAAATTGAAGGGGCTTTTAGCCTAGAAGCACCTAAGGGGTTATAAAAATTGACAAAAAATGAAAAAAGTTCACTAAAAAAAAAATAATGCCAAAAAAGTATTTTGGTCAAACCATACCAGAAACAGGTAGTTGAAGCTATCTACTGAAATTGCATCAAGATGCAACCTTTTGAGATAGACATATGTTGTATGCTTCTACCATGATCTCAGTACTCTAAACAATCTACAGCAAGTTGTCCAACCCTTGAGTGAAGACAAGAAGAAAACTCCATTACTTTGCTTTGAAATTTGGACACTTCTCATAATTGAAATAAGTTGCATATTAAATGACAACCACACATAATAGAATACCCAAAAGAAACCTTACACGGCGAACAAGGGCAAGACAGAGATGCCTTTGGATTTGATGTCGGAGGTCCAAGGGCAAAGCCTGCAATATTTCTTCTTCATCTACTCCTCTTGTAGCAAGCCATTTATATTGAACAAAACGACGAACACGGTCTTGAAGATCTGGAGGTAATTGTCGGTGCCTCATCCATTCCTCTGTATCTCTTCGTTTCACCCTCCATTCTTCAAGTCTTGCTGTTGTAGAAGCCAGATAGGTCTTCACATAACATAAATATATATAAAAAAATAAAATCAAAATCCAAATACTTTCACCTTCTTCAATCACACAATGTCACGAGCAAAGAAACATCCGAAATTTAGCAAGACAACTTCTTGTTTTAAAGTAGCTATCCCCACTTTTCTTTCCACAAAGAAATCACAAGGCAAAATTGCAAAAAATGCAATTTCTTTAACCTTAGTTCTAGTTTGAGAAGTTAATTATTTGGATTGGAATTTTTTTTTCATCCTAGTTATTTTTGTACAAGGAGAGTTTCAGAACACCTGTCCTATAATATTTAATTTTCTCACATTTTGCATCTGGGTAAGGCTCATGGCAGAATCAACTCCAATCATATCAAAGTATGGTGGTACAAGAAAGGCATACTAGATAGTACCTGCATGTTGCCAATAAGTTGTGCGAACAAAACTAAACCCGCAAGACAAATAAGACTGCTAAATAGCATTTCACCAACATAAAGGCTTGTGTTCAAACTCTGTCCATATGAACTATAAATCATGAATTGAGGAGTGAAAATTGTATTAGCAATAATATTGGAAATGACATTTCAACAATATGGACTATTACATATCACAAGCAAGTTAGTGAGGGATCAAGGAAAAAGAGAACCAATTCATTCCCATTGATTTTGCTAAGTAAAAAAATGCATTCTAGCAACATCATGAGGGTGCAAGTAAGAAACCAAATAAACATCTGTTGTAAGGTTTCCAACATGATTTACCAGAAATGAAGACAAAAACTAGCAACATTATGAAAATGAATCCTACTTTGAATCGTTTAAATGCTAGGTCGTTCCCCTCAAGTGACGCGTTGCGCCTGCCTCCGGGTGTTTCGAAAAGTGAGCAAGGGGCGCCGCATTGACGCCTGGGTGCGGTGAAAAATGGGCAAAGGTTTTTGCGTTTTTCTGGACGAGCACGGGTAAAGAAGCTAGTCCAAGACTATAGGTTTAGGGTAGCCACTTGGAACATAGGAACCTTAACTGGTAGGACGATGGAATTGGTAGATGTTATGATTAGGAGGAGAGTTAGTATAGCTTGCATACAAAAAACTAAGTGGACGGAAGAAAAAGCTAGGGAAACTGAGGATACTGGTTTTAAACTTTATTATAGTGGTAAGGATAGACGCAGGAATGGGGTAGGAATCATAATTGCCAAGGGTCTTGTGGAAAGTGCGGTGGCGGTCACTAGGAAAGGAGATAGGATAATGCTAGTTAAACTAGTTATTGGAGGGAATATAGTGAACATTATTAGCGCTTACGCCCCTTAAGTAGGGTTAGATGATCAGACTAAGAGGGATTTTTGGGAGCAAATGGATGAGATCTTACAGGAGATACCCGTAGGAGAGAACCTGGTTATAGGTGGAGATTTTAATGGCCATGTGGGCATAGATAAACTAGGTTATGAAAGGGTGCATGGTGGATACGGTTTTGGTGACAGAAATGAGGCTGGAGAGAGAATCTTAGATTTTGCGTTGGCTTCTGACCTGGTGGTGGCCAATACTATGTACAAGAAGAGGGAGGAGCATTTGATAACCTTTAAGAGTGGATTAGTTAAGAGCCAAATAGATTACTTCTTAGTGAGAAAAGTGGACTGCCTAAAATGCAATGATTGTAAGGTGATTCCTGGAGAGAGTCTGGTCTCTCAACATAGGATTTTGGTACTAGATTTATGTTTTAGAGGGCAATACCAAGCTAGGAAGGATGGTGGGCGTCGTAGGACGAGATGGTGGGACCTAAAAGGGGATAAACTAGAAATATTTAAGAATCGAATGGATAAGGAAGGTACTTGGGACTTAGAAGGTGATGCTAACACTATGTGGAATTCGATGGCCAATTGTATGAGGAGAATCTCAAGGGAAGTGTTTGGAGAGTCGAAAGGAACGGGACCCAGCTCTAGGGAAACTTGGTGGTGGAGGAAAGAGGTTCAAGCGGTAGTTAAAGTAAAAAAAGAGTGCTTTAAAAAGTGGCAGAAGGATAGAACTGAAGAAAACCTTAAGAGCTATAGATTGGCTAATAAGGAGGTCAAGAAAGTAGTGAGAGAGACTAAGTTAAAAGCTTATGATGACCTATACACTAGACTAGATAGTAAGGAGGGAGAGAAGAGGGTATACAAACTTGCTAAGATACGGGAAAGGAAAACAAGAGATTTTAATCGAGTAAAATGCATCAAGAGTGAGGATTCTAAGGTATTGGTGAAGGATGATGAGATTAAGGAAAGATGGAAGAATTATTTTGAGAAACTGTTAAATGAGGAACATGGAAGTACGACAATAGGGGAAGAAATAGCCAATAATACGATAAACCAAGACTATAAGTTCTATCGCAGGATTAGGAACTTTGAAGTGGAGATTGCACTTAAGAAGATGAAATCAAATAAGGCTTTAGGACCCGATGATATCCCTATTGAAGCTTGGAAGTGTTTGGGTAAAAACGGAGTTGCTTGGTTGACTAGGTTGTTTAGCAAAATTTTGTTGACTAGGAACATGCCAGATGAGTGGAGGAAGAGTATTTTAGTGCCAATCTACAAGAATAAAGGTGATGTCCAGAATTGTAACAACTATAGAAGAATCAAGCTAATGTGTCATATAATGAAAGTGTGGGAGAGGGTGATGGAACGCCGATTGCGAGACATAACAGAGGTGTCAGAGAATCAATTTGGGTTTATGCCTGGTAGGTCAACAATGGAAGCGATCTATCTTTTAAGGAGAGTAATAGAAAAGTATAAAGAAAAGAAAAGAGAGATTCATATGGTGTTTATCGACCTTGAGAAATCATATGACAGAGTGCCCCGAGATATAATATGGTGGGTGTTAGAGAAGAAAGGGGTGACAAAAAGCTACATTGACGTGATTAGGGACATGTATGAAGGGGTGGTGACCACTATTAGATCGCCAGCTGGAGAGACAAATGAATTTCCTATCACTATAGGGTTACATCAAGGATCTACCTTAAGTCCTTATCTTTTTGCTTTAGTTATGGACGAGTTGACGATAAATATTCAGGATGACGTGCCATGGTGTATGCTTTTTGCAGACGATATTGTGTTAGTGGATAAGACTAGAGAAAGAGTTAATACAAAGTTGGAGATTTGGAGAAAAGCTCTTGAATCTAAAGGATTCCGGATAAGCAGAACTAAGACAGAGTATATGGAGTGTAAATTTAGTAACAGTAACAATGAAAGCAGATGAGAAGTGAAGATTGCGAACCAAGAACTGCCTAAGAGTGAACATTTTCGTTATTTAGGATCGATTATCACAACAGCGGGAGAGATTGATGCAGATGTGGCCCATAGGATTAAGGCGGGATGGTGTAAGTGGAGAAGTGTGTCTGGGGTATTGTGCGATAAACGAATACCCACTAGACTAAAAGGTAAGTTTTATAGAACGGCTATTAGACTAGCTATGTTGTATGGGACGGAGTGTTGGGCAACCAAGAAACAACATGTAGATAAGATGAGTGTGGCTGAGATGAGGATGCTAAGGTGGATGTGTGGTAAGACTAGACAAGACAGGATTAGCAATGAGTGTATTCGGGAATGGGTAGGAGTAGCACCGATAGAAGATAAGTTGAGAGAGAATCGTTTGAGATGGTTTGGTCATATTCAACGGAGACCAATAGAGGCAGTAGTGAAGAGATGCGATGCTGTAACGGTAGATGGAAGTGTTAGGGGACGGGGTAGGCCTAGATTAACGTTGACTAGCGTAATAAATAGAGATATGAATCTACTTAATTTGTCTAATGAAATGGCCTTTGATAGGGCCGCGTGGAGAAGAAGGATTCATGCAGCCGACCCCATTTGATAGGACTTAAGGCTTGGTTTGGTTTAGTTTGGTTTGGTTATTATGAAGGAAATTTACTGGGAATATTATTCACGAACTTTAATCATTTTTGGGTTGCTAACTTGCAACCAAAATATAATTCCAAACATATAAAACGCTCATTTAATAATAGTTGTCCCTGCAATACAATACAAAACAATTTACAACATTAAATTAAATCAAATTAGAATCACAAAACATTTTACTGGTATTTGTAGTATCTTGCTTCCAGTAGTTATAATTTATTTATACAATTTATGTAAGCAAGAATACATTTCTATCAGCCTTGGCTTGACCCAACCTATCCCTTCTTTTTTCTACAACAAAAAACTGTTCATGGGATGTATAACTGAGTTTGGAGAGAAACTAAAGGTGGTAACTGGAGTTTACTAATGAGAAAAGCAATGGATATTAATAGGGAAGAAAGAAAAGGGAGGACTATATATTCTTCACAAAACGTGTAAAGTGCACGTTAGTTACCTTAAAAAGGACCATCTCATCTACCAAACTGAGAATCTAGAAAGGAAGTTCAGGAAAAAATTACAGCAATTGTATAGCTTTGCAACCGGAGAGAATAGAGAGGGGAAGAGGGAGGTAAATTACTGATATCTCCACTAATAAAGGACAATTAAATTCGGACAAAAAAGCGTAAAGGACATTTTCAGATCAAACCAAGCATACCTTAGATTCTTCATACCCCACCAAATGCAGTAAAAGTATTTTTCAAGAAAATTTGAAGCAGCAACATTCTCCGTGAAGGCATCTGCAAACATTCCAAAATTGAAATTTTGACCATCTCGAATATCACATTCTGTAAGTACTTTAGTGGATCTCAACCAATACTGGCGTTCGGGCTTGTCTAAATTTTTACAATCCAGAAACAGAAGACTACAAGATGGAGAGTGTGTGTAATTCTGCTCCTTTCTACATTCCCGTCTCCAGCATGAATCCTGCCTCTCAATGGACAGCACATACCACGAAGCCCCCAAAACCTGCACTGACAATCCAAAATAACACTAATAATAATGATGAACTGGAAAAAACATCTGACCAGACTCACAGCATTGTAAAAATTTGATCATCATTACCTTCAATGGATGAGCCAGAAGATAATAAAAAAACAAGTAAAAGTAGTGAATGTGCTTACATGACTAGCAAGCAGATAGAGAAGGAGATTGTATGCTGCCCCTGCCCAAGCAGTCTTAGCCACAACCCCTGTAGTTTTAATAATTCGCTGGTTCAAAGGAAAAATAACAAACAACCGTGGAATATACTGAAGGAAAATAATCAGAGAAAGTGTGTGGTTAGCATGAGCAGCTGTAGAGCTTTTCACTGCTGGAATTATAAATCAGATGACAATCTGCCAACACCAAATAGAAAATCAAAATATTGAAAAATAAGACGATGGTTAGTAATGATTCTGAAACAATAATAAGAAGTTAATAAAAAAAAATAAAAATTCATGAACTATTTTCATATCATAACATATATGCAAGGAAAACACTGCGCTGCAATTGCATGCTATCCATTTGAAGTTTTTGAATGCCTGGAAAAAATTCCTGGAGCTTCCACTACTAGCTATATGGCTTCCCGAACTAAAATAAGCAGGAAATTATACAAAAACCAAATTAAGCCTTGTGCCCCAAATCAAGTGGGGTTGGCCACATGAATTTTTTTTCTCCATTCTGCTCTATCAAGGGCCATATGCTCAATTAAATTAAATAATTCTATATCATTGTTTTCCTACAGCAATCCATGTCAGTTTAGGTCTTCCCCCTCTCCTAGTATCTCCATTTATGGTGATCATGTCACTCTTCCTTAATGTTGCATCTATAGGTCTTCTTGTACATAACCATCTCACCTTGTTCTCTCTCAACTCGTCTTCAATTGGTGCTGTTCCTACCATTTCACAAATAAAATTGTCTTTAATTTTACCTTTCCTATTCTTACCACATATTCATCTCAACATTCACATCTTAGCCACATTCACTTAGTGCAAATTTTAAGCCTCAATAGGGATGCAATCCAATCTTAATGCCTTACCTGATTTTATCGTCTTAGTGCAAATTCCACCTCAAAGTCCCTTAGTCAACAATAAAACTCATGTTCTCTAGTTTTATCAAAGTTGTCATATTCCTCTCCTCTTATGTTCTATAACTATTTTCATTTAAAATTTTATCAAAAAAGTAAATATTTTTCATTTAAAAATTTCTCAAAATAAACCTTTCCTTAATCTCCTCATCCTTTAATAACACCCTCAAATATTCACTTTTTATACACTGAATCGGATTAAAGTCTCTTGTTTTCATATCTCTCAATTTAGTAAGTTTGTAAATATTTTTTTTCAATCTTAACCAAATAATTTAGAAAGATCATTGTAGGCTTTTAGCTTAGCATATGTAATTGTTCTTTTAACCTCCTCATTGACTAACTTTTATCTCTTAATTTTTTTTTCTCATTTTTATTATACTGCCACTTCTTAAAACATTATTTTTTTTTTCAACTACGTCTTGTATTTCACTACTCCAATGCCAAGTATCTTAGATATATGGCATTTTCCCTTTGACTCTCCATGAACTTCTTTTGTTATTCCTTTAATGTAATCCACTATGAAGAACGGGTACTCCGAAAATGTTGTTGTACTCGTATTGGGTACTTATCGGGTACTGATACTCATACCGATAGGATTGCATGCATACTGGATACTCGAAATATGTACCGGATACATTTGATACATTGTTTGATAGTTGGGTACTCGTGGGTACGAGAGGGGTACATCGGTGGTACACAAGCTGTGGGACATTGGTATAGATACATTTAATTTATTAGAGAGTTCTGATTAACTTGAAATTGCAAATCATTTTGCTAGAGATGAATGATTTATTATTCAATGATGAAGTTGATGGAAGTGAAAATTGAAATTTCAAGTTTCCAAATTTTGTTTAGCTTGTTTTTGGAATGAAACTTTGTTTTGTAATTTCTCCTATTTAATGGCATTAAAATAGCTTATGGACTTTGCTTTGGTATTGGTATTGGTATTGTTGAATTATGATTTCTCTTTTAGTTTTGTAATTTCTCCTTTTAGTTTTAGTATTGAAGTTTGATTTGTAGGTTGAATCTCAAACTATAGATTATAAAAAATAAAAAAATTGTTGATGTATCCCAGCCATACCCGTATATTGTTTTTAGGTCTTCCCATATCGACGTACCTGTAACGTCCCCATACCAGTATACATACCCGCACCTGTGCTTCATAGTACACCATTATATTCCACATGTTATTATTATCATCTTTCAAATTCCAAGGTACTTCTTTAAGTATTTATAATTTCTCACCTTTCAGACTTCACCGTTTTGTTCATGTGTTTTAAAAAAAAATTCTGGTTTGATTTTGCCATTTAATGTATATATTTAGTACTGTTAGCTCATGTTGTGACATTAAACTCTCTCCATAGATAACCTTGCAATCTTTACATATTAAGTGGCTTATTTTTCTTACAATAAAATAATCCATTTGATTCACTTTTAAAAGTTTGGGTAGCTTACACTGACCACCCTTGACATTTATAAAAAATACAATAAGTTCCACAAGTTTAGTATAATTAGATTGACTTTGCTTCTACTAAGGCCAAAGTGACCAGAATTAATCCAAATGATTGTAGACACAGAGAAAAATAAGGAAAAAAAATACATATTTCAGTCTAAAAGAGATGACAAAATCGTTTTTGCATTCATAATATGAATTATTTGATAAAAATAAGCCAAAATGCTATATGAATTAAAAACTTAAGAAAGTGCAGTGTAATTATGCTAAATTTGTGAGGCTAGATTTACTTTCTCCACACTTTAAGGGATATTATTGTAATTTATCCTAAAAGTTATGAAGTGTTCTTCTCTCATTTTAAAGAATGTAATAGTTACTTTAAAATATATGCCACT
Source organism: Camellia granthamiana (assembly GCA_036172215.1). Classification (NCBI taxonomy): domain Eukaryota; kingdom Viridiplantae; phylum Streptophyta; class Magnoliopsida; order Ericales; family Theaceae; genus Camellia; species Camellia granthamiana. The sequence goes on from CM069913.1 coordinate 53,162,374, forward strand.
AAAATCTAAGATGTCCTTTCTGGATTTATTTTGGTCACCAAAACGATATCCATCAGTAATTATCTTCTCTCCTACAAGCTTTGAAGCACCAACACACCTTCGAAGCTTTCACCTCGTCTCTCTCTTTTCAAGTTGGCTCTCGTCCTCTCTCTTTCGACAATTCTCTTTCCCTCTTTAACCTTCTCTTTTAGGTCATGAAAGCTTCTGAACACCAGGATTATAAAAGCTTTCACCTACCAATCAAATGGTCTTTCACTTAGGCTATCTCCAACGCTGTATCAAAGTTATCATCAAATTTGAATTTGATGAAAAAGGTGTCCTTTTTCAGCTCCAACAGTTTCATCAAACCGGTATCAAATCAAGAATATCAAAAATGTTTCACCGAATATAGGATGTCTGGGAGCGTTCAGCATTTCACTATTTGGTACCCATTGGTTTTGTAGAACTAGACGACCGGCTGGACGTCCGGCCAGTTGTCCGGTTAGTAGAAAACTTCCCACAGCAAAGCATACTCTCGGACGACCGGGAGGATGTCCTTCCTAGACATCCTCTGTGTCTACAGGCTTGCAAAATTGTGTGAATTGTGTAGCAGTAGTACCAAATTTCTGACCAACAATTGAGGGAAGTATAGCAGAGGGTTGGATGATGCATGTAGATACAAAAATGCTATCTAAAATTAGCCGTTGCTTTTGCAGGGTGTCTGTACCGTAAGGTTACCATTGGTTTTGCAGAGGGTTTATCAAAGTTGGTTTTACAGAGGGTTGATCAAAGTTACCGTTAGTGTGGTGTCTAGAAAATATGAGTTGATTTGTGTTTTACTTTCACAATATCATTACAGTTTCTCTTTTCTTTGTTATAATTTACTTCAATATTCATTTGTTCTTTCATTTTTCACTTGTTCCTTTATGAGCTGGTTATTGTTAATTTAAATATTCAGGTTTTCTTTAATTTGTCATTTGCTTCTTTTACAACCTTTTTCACTGTCAACTTGAATTTTCGATCGTATTGATTTTTTTGAACTGGTTTAGTTGTACAAATTTTACCTTCAAACTATGGAATATTTTGAAATGTTTGACAAATCACAAACGTTTGACTAGAGCAATGATATAAGTATTATTTCTGAAACTTGTCGTGTTCCTCGTCGTAAAGCGTTCACCATTATAGAAGATGAAACTTTATGTAGATCTTGGTTGGCCTTCTTTCAAGATCCCATTGCAAGTAATAGTCAAACCATGGCAATATTCTGGGAACGGATACTCGTTTATTTTAATTCACAATTGAATGGTCAATCAAATCGAAACTATATTTCTTTGTCTCACCATTGCTCTGTGATGCAAAAGACAATTAATAAATTCTGTGATTTTCTTGAACAAATTCAATTGAGGCAACAAAGTAGAACAAATGAGGCAGACTATGTAATTTTCATTGAACAAAGTGGAACATTATATATTCATTTTATGCATTCAGTTCCAAAACTAATATATGTGTATAGGTTTAAGAGTATCTTTACTACCAAAATAACAACAAACATTGACAAATTAATCACCCTAAACACCTCCCAATCAAAAAAGCCAACAAAAAGTTCATCCTCTTGTCCACATGGTCAAGTTACTTTTCACCATGAAATTGCCACATATGTTCTTATCTCTAATACCTAAATGACGGGACATAAACGATTCAAAGTCATTGTTACCGGTAGTAGACAGTACTACTGTTGAGGTGCTAGATGATATTTCATTATCCAAATCAAGATAGAAGTCTCTCTCATCGTCGACCATCATATTGTGCAATATAATGCAAGTCTTCATTATGTTACCAACGATTTTGGGATCCCAAAAACGTACTGGACCACCTACAATTGCAAATCGGGATTGGAGCACTCTGAATGCCCGCTCTACATCCTTCCTTGCTGACTCTTGCATCATAGAAAAATGTTGCTTCTTTGTTCCTTGGGGAGAAAAGATTGTCTGCACCAATGTTGCCCATGGAGGGTATAATCAGCAAGGTAATAACCCATATTGTAAATGTGTCTATTAACTGTGAAATTAGTAGGTGGAGCTTTCCCTTGTGCAAGATCAGAAAATAAGGGCGAACGATCCAAGACATTCAAGTCATTGTGTGATCCAGGCATTCCAAAAAATGCATGCCAAATCCACAAGTCATAAAAAGCTATTGCTTCAAGAATTATGATTGGCTTTTTCTGATAGCCTATATATTGACCTCGCCATGCCATCGGACAATTTTTTCACTCCCAATGCATGCAATCTAAACTTCCCAACATACCTGGAAACCCACGAACCACCCCAATCGCAAATAATCTAGCAATATCAGTTGTTGATGGAGATCTAAGATATTCAGGTCCAAAGATTCTGATCATTGAATTGCAAAAATGTTTCAAACTTTCAATTGCCGTGCTTTCCCCAATTCGCACATAATCATCAACTGCATCTGCTATCACTCCATATGCGAGCAATCTAATTGCTGAAATCATCTTTTGAAGTGGAGACAACCCGAGAATATGAGCTGCATCTTTTTTTTGAACAAAATATGTGTCGTGTGCTTTAATGGCATGCAAAATTTGTAGATACAGATCACGACGCATTCTAAAACGTCTCTGAAATGTTGAAGATGAATAAACTGGATTTACAATAAAGTAATCCGCAACCAATCGATCATGACCCTTTCTTCTTTCACGACGTATGTACTTATGTCCTACAACATAGCCACCGTTTTTCTTTGGTTGATCACTTCCTATCAGCGTCTGTATCATACTAGCATTATTTATCTTATAAATATCCACAAGTGAAACATTTTTTGCATCATCACTTTTATCATCAGAGGATGAGGAAGAAGAGGAGAATGAAAAATCAGTGAACAAATAAGAAGTTGAAAAAGTCATTATGCTTTGTTTTTCAGTTATGGGTTGCTTCCAGATACAACGTTGTTTGTTGGGTGTATTTACATAGTTTAATTTGTTTATATATATATATATTGAGGGAAATAATTCATGGAGCCGAAAAAGAATGGAAAATAATTAATGGAGGGAAAAACAAATAGCGAAGGAATTGAGGGAAAAATAATTTTCGGAATTGCTCTTGTCGGTTGACCGGCCAGACATCCGGCCGATCGTCCCCTTGATCGACCTGTGCGTTGATGATAGCCAAAAATGCTCCGTTGGAGTGCTGGATATCAGATGGAGTTTCTATTCAAATTTTTACTCAAATTTGGTGAAATAAATGATTCACCGTTGGAGATACTCTTACGAGTCAAATGTTCAAAACAGCTACTTCAAATGGGTATTATTTTGTAATGTCTGATAAACTTTTCATGCTAATTAAGTAATTGACTAGTACTTGACTTAATTATGATTAAATTGCACTAGTACTTGATTTCATACATTTTAAATTGAATTGAGGCCATTTGCAAATAAGGCTTAGTGAACCCACTTTGATTTTTGAGCATCCCTTGCATGAATTGGACTTTGGGTACTAGGCCCACGAGTTGAGAATATTTATTTGGGCCTTGTTATATCTTAGTAGCATTTATTGGACCATTTTAAGTCCATGGATAGGTATTTGACTCAATATCCATGAAATTAGGGTTTGGGTTTTGAGTTGATCAACCCTACTCCAAATTTTGGGAGGAAAATTTCCCTCCAATTCCCCTCTAGTGTAGCTAGCCACCCCCTCCCCATTTCCCTCCTCATTTTGTTTGCATTCCTTGGTCAAACACACTTGAATTGAGTTGAATGATAGGTGGGACTTCAACCAGCTTTTCTAAAACTCCACATGTCGGCATGTTCGCGTTGTGTCCTGTGTCCATGCCTGTGCCACATAGCCTACAAGTATTTGTTGCATTAACTTATCCAGTTGATCTTGAAATTGTCTTTTAATATTTTCCTCAAATCCTATTTAAAGTCCACAGGCTCTAATCAAATTAATCGTACTTTCTCCAATTACCAGTTTAATTAGGATTATTGTCTCTCCTATTCTTGTTACTATTACTACTTTATCTTTAAGAAGTTCAGCTACAATTTTTCCTACACTATTTGGATGTCTATCTTTACTAGTATACTTAATTTTATGTAGAATATTTTCTATTTCCTATTGTCAACTACTACTTAGTTTCTTGAAAACATGATACATTAACTTTGTTGGTAATCATAGAATCTACTAATTCCATAGTTTTATCTGTTAGTGTTTCTATATTCCAAGTTCATAATATAAATCTATAATTTTGGGTTAACTTTTTTAACTGTGCTCATCTAGGAAAACACAGGGACCCTTGCCTATATTTCACCACACTTGAGTGCCGATGTGATGCCCCTTGCCCATTTTTTCGAAATGCTTGAAGGCAGCAGTAATGCATCGCTTACGGTGAAAGCGCTAACCCTTACTCAAATATTTGTATTAGAATTCATGCTTATTGGGGATTTGACAGGGATTTTTACGTGCTAACTAGCAGGCTACCTAACACAACCCTCATCCTTGTCTTGACGTGGAACCGGTTGTGTAAAAGATGAAACACTAAGCATGACACAGGTTAAATTGGAAAATTATACAATTACTTTCCTAAATAATAGCAATGATGAAAAAATGTTTGTGTATGCCAATCCAATTCTTTATCTTTTTTCCTTCTTCTTCTTTTTCTCCCCCTACTATCCAGGATGTGCAGTTGACCCCTTAACCCTTGTCTTTCATTATATCTCTGCCATTATCCTAAAACAATTGTAGATTAGAAGAAGACCTCTTGACTAAAGTTTTAGCCAAGTTTTAATTGAAGGACTGGTATTCACAAGCCCATACAATATTTTGTTCTTTATTTTGTACTTATTTTGGTCACTAAAATGAGTTATTTTGTCCTTCCATGTGTCCTTCAAGAATGTTTGTTCTGCACCATTATACATCATACATGTGATGTGAGTATTGGCTTTGTGTATAAAGGCACAAATAGCTTTATAACCAGATCTCAAATACCTTATTGTTGAAGTTTAAAGACAGCTTTAATTTACAAGTTAACTATATATTTCCCCCTAATAAAAACCTATATGTTAAATACCATTAACAATTTACACCAGGAAAATATTTAAAATCTTTGCTTAGAGTCTCTCAATCAACCATCCCCAACTAGCCCACATAAGTGCTTTAGAATACGATGCCATTCACTAGTCTACACAAAAAGAAGGAAAACAATTTAAGAACCACAAAATAAAGATTACGTGCTTAAATTTGAAAATTTTCAGCAGACAATCTATTTTGTGCATTTGGCAATGCACAAACACCTAGAAGTTAAAACTAAAATCCGCTTAAAAAGAAAAATATGATAATCAGATAGATTTTTTATACATGAGGATGTGACCTTGGCAATTTTGTATGTAAATTCAGTTTGTATAACATTCCCCCATTTTAAAAAAGGTCTAAATTTAAGACTAAAGCATCTCTAATCCTTCACCAAACCCTTCATCAAATTTAAAATTGATGAAAATGATATCCAATCATTTCGTTAAACTTGTATCAAATCAAGTTTTCAATAAATGTTTCATCAAAATCAAATCAGGTGTGAATCAAAATTTTCACCAATTTCCAACAACTCTTTTTTCAGTCAAGTTTGATGAAATTCTTAAAAGATGAAAGATTAGAGTTTTTTTCTTCTTTTGTTTGTTTGGACCTAGATTGGTTAAAAGAGGTTTTGGGATAGTCTAAAGTATTTTTAAACAACATTTGATGAAATTTTTGATTTTCACTATTGACGTTGTGTTTGGTTGAGGGATTTTTTGATTTGGAAAGGTAAATAGAAAATGTGTGTGAAACTAGATGAAATATAGATATATTTTATTCATATTTCACATACCTTTTCCCTTTTCATTTCCAAATCCCTAACCAAACACAGCGTGAGTGAATTATATCAAATCAAGCGTTTGGTCTAAATTCTAGAACATTCTTGAACAAATTTGGGTTGGAGATGCTACATCTTAATGGACAAATAGATAAGCAATTCCAATACCTAACCATAACGAATAAATGCAACTTACCTGTGGGAGCGGAAGCGTGGCAGCGAGATCAATCAAGAAATCCGATTTCAAGTACTGCTTTGAGATCAACCAAGGATCAGTCACGAGCTCTCCCCGCCTGAAAACCCTAGAGCTGGGCGCCACATAGGCGGTCCGGAACTTCATGGCCATATGCAACACAGAGAAGAGATCCACAACACAGCGGAGGACGGTGATGAAGACGCCCAACCCCACATCCATGCTCATGCAAACCCGGCCACCGATTTTGGGGAGATAGAAGTACATAGGGTCCAAGAAAAGAGCAATTAGGCATGTGACCATGAAGATGTGGTTCCATTGATTGGCGAATTCGCTTCCGGGATCGAGAATTTGGTCCCACCATGGCTTTTGGTGGTCGTAGATGAGGAGGAGGGATTTGGGGAGGAAGCTCGATTTGGAGGGGGTTTGGTGGCGATTGTTATTCATTTTCCATGGCGCGGTGGTAGATTTGTTGGGGATTTCCATGCATAACTAGAGAGGGAGAGAGAGAGAGAGAGTGAGAGTTTGGGTTGGCGGATTGAAGAAATTCTCGGTGAGCCATGGAAAAGTTGCAGGGTTTCCGGGGAGCTCTGCGGCCGTTAAGTTCGTTAAGAGCAGCGCGCGGAATGGAGTTTTGTAAATAAAAAATACTAGATGTCAAACGTTATATTAAAATTTATATCATGTTTGATATGGGTATAGGATTCATATGTAACTCATATGATATGAGCCTCAATATGAAATATTTAATAAAAATTTTAATAAAATTTTTAAAACTTTTAACATTACTTTTTTATAAATTGTTTTTGATGGTGTCGTTTTAAAGAACGCAAGCTCTTAACTGGTAGTCTAGTTGAGTCCACCAGTTTGTAGATTTTAATTGGATAATTTAAGGACACTCATGTCATAAGTTTATTTTTCAATCTTTGGTTCATTAGGTTTAAGTTTTAATTTTTTTTTTGAGTTAAAAGAATATAATTTGTTCAAAAAGATAATTATTTGTTGAAATCAATCAATTAATTTATCTGTTAAAATTCACCAAACTTACTATCGGTTGAAATTAACATATTTGTCATTCATTCAATAACTTATATATTCAATATCACACATTTTTTCACCTCACCGCCCCCACCTATTACCGTCGTCGATGACTTTTCTGACCAAATTTCCAACGACTTTCCAATATATCCATATCAACAAATAAAATTTTAAATTATACCATTTTGGAATGAACTTTTAAACAACTTTCTCATATTATTTTGTTGTATTTGTTTTTTTTTTTTTTTGTAAATAATTAATTTTCAAATCATTATTACTATTCATTTGTTTTATGGAAAAATATGAAAAATATATAATTACAATTATTAGATAGGGTCACTTTATAATATACATTCTTTTTCAATGTGTATATTGTAGGGAAGTTATGCTAATTTGTGACATTAGAATTTTAAGAAATTTTATAAGAATTTGTAAAATTCTACACGAGAAATAGATGAAGAGAAATTGTGTTAATCTCTCTACAGGAGTCTAACTCCCTACTCATTAGTCATTTATTTCTAATAATACAAAGAATTAGAATATCGGTGGTGCTATATGTACTAATTAGTATACACACTACTGTACCAACTACTGTTATGATATTATTGACCACATGTATTATATAACCAAAACCATACAAATGATGACACATCATCTTTTAGTACATTAGTGTGTACATAAATTGGTATATATAATATTATTCTTAGAATATAAAATCTGTAAATATAATATTTTGATTAATTCAGTTGGAATTGGTGTGAATTTTCAGAACTAAAATATCTTACGAAAACGATAAAAATTAAAATTTGTAATAAATTTTAGTATGATCAATCTAGAAGTGGTTGGCTCAATTTATATAAATATATTTATTATTTGAGAAAATTACCCACAGGTCCTATTTGAAATATGTGTACACTATTTAATCCAACAACTTTTTGAGTAGACCTAAAAGTCTTACTTTTCCTCTCTCTCTCTCTGCTTTTTGCTTCACTCTTTACATTTTTCTCTCTCTCTTTTTTTTTTGCATTTTTTTCTCATCTTCTTTGTCGTGGACGACGACCGGTGACCGACGACCACCATTGATTGAGGTTCACCGATAACCACCAACCATCGAAATCAACTCGTGACTTCACCCTCACCGACGGCGAAGAAGATATATTTCTGACGAAAAAGATGAGTAGATCTACTAAAATCTGATGTAGATCTACATTAGATCTGAGTAGATCTACATCAGATTTGGCTAAATCTAAACAAAAAATAGTTACTGGAGTATAATCCTCTCTCTATATCCGCCTTTTTCCTTCGATCTCTTATTTTTTTTCTACATTTTCTCTACTATACACTTCTCTTTTTCTGTTCTAATAGAGAAAATTTTCAAGTTCTGAACAAGTAGTTTTCGAGTTTTAGTTACAGGCCGTGAAAACTATAAAATTTTGCAGTTTCAAATTTTTTTGGTGCTGGAATGAATCATGGTTTAAACTGTAAAATTTTACAGTTTTAAATTTTTTTGGTGCTGGAATGAATCATGGTATAAAACTGTAAAATTTTACAGTTTTATAACATTCTTTAGAACTGTAAAATTTTACAGTTTCATAATATGTTTTTTAGTTTGATTAATAAGGATAAATGCTTAATAGATTTTTGCTTTGAAACTGTAACATTTTACAGTTTCAAAACTTACTTTTCAGTTTGATCAAATATTGGAGAATATTTGCTTAAACCTTACAAAAATTGAAAAATAGCATATGTTTTTCCCATTGTTGCTGTTTTTTGTCGTTTCATTTTTTTTTTCTTTTAGTTTATCAATATTTAACACATTTTGCTATTTTTTTTTTGGCTCTAATTTCTCCATTTATTCTTTTTTTTTTTTCAACAATATTCTAGACATTCCGGTGAGTCTCCAGTGATGTTTTTAATATCCAGTGAATGTTCTGAACATTCCGGCGACTCCCATTAACGCTCTTAACACTCCGGTGAACTTTCGGCGATACTCCGGCAACTTCCTGGCAATACTCCGGCGACTTCCCAGCGATGTTGAACATTCCGACGAGTCTCCGGTGACCGTTTGACGAAAGTCCGATGGCAGTAAAGATATAACAGTGTCTGTAAATTAAAAAAAAAAAAAGGATTTTTTGGTAACAATTAAAAATGTATAGGATTAATTGATGCAAGTGTTTTGTTTGAGGATTAGATGGGTCTTGAACTTTGTATATGAGACTTATTGGTAAGTTCCCCTTATTTTTATTAGTTAATAAACTATGTGGGCGGGAGAATTTGTAATTTCTTATTGGGTGGGCTTAATAATGCTCCTTTTTTATATTTACTAAGCAAAGCGGGTTATAATTGTATAATCATATTTGAAAACATATCTTGAGGGCATATAGGGAAGATTGAGGCAATGAGGAGCTCAACGAGTTTTTGTGGAACTTCTACCCCATCGACTACATCTATTGTTCAACCAATTGACTCATCTACCGAATCAACTGAATAATCATTAGATTTGAACTTTGACCTATTTTAAAAAGATAGTTAAAAGTTAATTTTTTAATTTTTTTTGACTTTTTCTATCGTGTAAAAATGTAAGAGATAATATGATTCAAAATGAATTACAACCTGACTTTTAACTGCCAACCAATTTCTTAAAAGAGGTCAAAAATAAACTGGTGCCAATACCTTTATAGGCTCCTGGTGTTTAGGGATGGCAATTTGAAACCGACCCGACGGGGATCCTCGACCCCGATTTGAGCGGTTTTTTTTCCGAAAAATACCCCCGCCGGGGAGAAGACGGTATTTGAAAATCAATCCCCGATCTGTTTCGGGCCGAGGACGGTGATCAGTGTTTAAGTCCCGGCCCGGCCCCGAATTTCCCCGAAGTAAAATTACTTTTATACCCCTTATATATATGTAATAAACCAAATCGTGTATTATATTTATAATTACTGTGTTGTGTTATATTCATATCTCACTTTCACTCTCAGATATATCTCTCACTCTCATCTCAACTTTCTCTCACTGTCTCACTCTCTCACTCTCGTTCTTCTCTCTCTGTCGACTCTTTCACTCTCGGTCACCGATGGCGACATCACCACCACCGCTGGCCTTGACCCCCTCTCTCTCTCTCTCCACTTCGTCTCTCCCTATTTCTCATGGCCACCGCCACCACCGCCGCCGCACAAGGTCTGTCTCTGTCACCACCACCGAACTCACCGCCACAGATCTATTATCTCTCTCTCTTTCTCTTTGTGTGTGTGATCTGATCTGTGTGGGCAATATCTGTGTGTGTGTGATCTGATCTGTGTGTGTGCATGATCTGATCTGTGTGGTGTACTCACACTCTGATTAAATTTTTTTTTTAAAATTTAAATCTGTATTTGTTGATGATAATGAAACATAGTGATATATATTGATTTGTAGTTCTTGTTCTTGTGTTGAAGCTCGGGGATTTTTCGGGGTCGGGGAAACCCGATCCCCGTTAGGGGACGGGGACGGGAGGGGGTGATGGGTTCCCCCGCTGGGGATCAGGGGCGGAGATGGGGATTCTTTAGCCTTCGGGGATCGGGGACGGGGAGGGTAGTCCCTGGCCCCGCCCTGCCCCGTTGCCATTCCTACTGGTGTTGGCTGGTAGCCATGGGAAATGGAGACTCCACCAAAAAGCCTACAACAACACAATCTTTATATGCATTTTAAGCAGATGGGTTTCGACAAACACAACGAATAAATCAACTAATTTAGAGAAAAATAATTTTTTTAATATTTTTATATTTTGCAAAGTTTGGTACAATAAAAAATAAAATCAACAAAAAAGATTATTATGATTGATTGAAAATTAGTACAATTTTTTATTTTTTATTTTTTATTTTTTAACTAAGGTCATACTACCACTATCACTTACAAAACTAGTAGCACATTAATTTTAAAAAAATGTTTGAGCTTCTCAATTTTTTTTTTATAATTCTACCTACAATGATATTGTCAGTATATGTGTCAACTTTTAATTTATTACACATCTCATTATTGAAGACCCAATTCCCTAACCAGATCATTATGAGTGAATTTATGGATCAAATGTGTGAGTCTCTAACATTACTCTTAATTTTAAGTCGCAATCAAACGTAGAAAATAAATTTTATAATTTTTTTTATTTATAATAATTTCAGTTAAAACAAAGGTAAAGTGATTGATGAGACCTTGTTGGATGCCTAGAGCTTGGCTCGGCAGGTATATGTCGAATTCTAGAGGTTAACATAATATTCGGACCATAGAGATTATAATATAATTTTATATAATTTTCTTTATTTTGCCAAATTAATATTGACCATCACCTAAAAATGGAATCCTACCCTTGCATATATGTGAAGGATCGCGTTGGCAATTTTTTGTCTTATTAATTATTTGTTTGAATGAATATTGGGTGGTATTAGGTGACATAGGATGGAAATTTTTATATTGTAGTAGTGGTGAAATTATATAATGGATTTTCTTATTAATTATTTGTTTGAATAAATATTGGGTGGTATTAGGTGACACTAAGAATGAAAAAATTTATATTGTAATAGTGTGAAATCATATAATGGATTTCCTTAATAAGGGCATCTTGGGAGCACTTAAAAGCAATTTTAATCATGCTTTTCGTTTTTTATTAGTTAAAATATAAAAAAGATATATTTTTTTGTTTTATCTAATTATTTTTTCATCTATGTATTTTAATATTACTCTTTATTTTATTTATTTATGCACATAAACAATATAAAGAATTTTCTATTGCTTTTTAAATGTAGCTAGCCTTGTAGAAAAATATTAAAATAACTGTTTTAAAATCATCTCCAACACCACTAGTAAATGTTTTGTTTATTTTAGACTAAAAAGAAAAAAAAAATTGTTTATTCATTAGATATTCATCCAAGCATTATTTACTTTATACAATGCCATATCAACAATAAATATGGAGATAAATAATTATAAGAGCCAAACATACCTAACCTTTGAAGGTTAGCTATATTTAATTAGTGAATTTTGATTGAGGCAAAATGTCTAACTATATATATAATAGGTTGGAGTTGAAAAAAATGAGTTATCCTCGACATTTTAGCTAACATTAAAGAGTGTGTTGGAGATGCTCTTGGAATGAGTACTGTAACTAACACGACTCTTTCAAAGAGCCCGTTGGACACACTCTTTTCAATTTCAAATATGAACTTGATGGGCTCGTGAGAAGTATCACAAATCTCGTTTTAATAATTTAAATTGTTCATTTTATAAGACACTCTGTGAATATTATCAATAAAAAAAATAAATCAATTTAATAATTATAATATTTCATTTTATCGTGTTTGTCTGCGAAAAAATGGATGATAAGTGTTGGCTTTTTGGCTTTTCGAAGGATAGTTGTAAATGCGAGCGTGCCAGCAAGGATCAATTAGTCCTTACAGAAATTATAATTGCCAACCAATTTATCAGACGATTGTGTTTTAGTTCTTTCAGCCTCAATGAAGAGGACTTTTACTGGTGGCTTGACTTAGGAGAAATTAAGAAAAATAACAAGTAATATGAAGAACAATCGCAGTATTTCATTAAAAATGAACACTTACAATAGTCCAAACTCAGCCTCGAAGAGGTTTACAGCAGCAGTCTACTTGAATCTACTTGAAACTACTCTTAGGAATCGAAGTGCAGTGCGGGTATTTAAAGGACAAGTATTTAAAGTGCAAGTATTTAAAGTGCAGGAAATGTAAAAACTGGGAAAGAAAATATAAAGTAAATGACTGGTTTGTATGATCTGAGTCTGGGCCTTTTTTCTGGGGGCTTCCTTGCTATTTATACTTGCCAAGGATGACCTTCGAACTGCACTTCAAACCGTCGAACTGCTTCTCCATGATCGCTGATCATGCTGCCTTAGAAGTAGTTCCACTACGCCATCACTTGCAGTTAAACTTCTCTCTTATATTTGAATATGAGTAACCGTTGAGGCCACGTCATCTTTCATCTCTTTACTGATCTGGTGTTACTCGGATCACGTGAGAACCAATTGTCATCGCCACGTGTACGATCAGGATTGAAGACGTGAATTATCTTCCCATAATACCCTTATTCTGCCATGTGTCAAATTGTTACTGGCCTTTACAAAATATATAGCCAACATTACCCCCCGCACTAATATACCCAATACTTGGTAATATTAGTGGATTAAAAACTTCTCCCGCGTTTTTGGAATGTGCATGGAATCCACTTTCAGGAAACATAACCGTCACCTATTTGATGATCATTAGTATTAACTTTCAACTTGTTGAGCATTCCAACACCTTTAGCATTCGGACGGATCATGGCTCAATCAACTTCTCACTCTCCTGATCAAGCATACGAAGAGCCATTGAGTAATGCTGTTTCCCCTCGAAAGAATCTTCATGCATTAATTAGCCACCTTTACCCGCCCTTCTATATTCAGGTCATGGAGGCTTTTGCGAATTATCAATCTTTGGACTATGAGCACATTGCCATTAACCCTTCAATTCACAACTCCGTAGATACAAGAAGTTCTTCCTCTAGCATCCCTTTGTACTTTGAACAGACTACCTTCAAGTCTTTGCTTCGACAAGTCACAAATATGGATTTGGGAAGTTCTTCTTCACACACCTCTGCATGGGATGAAGCTATAACTTCGTCATCGTCTGGGGCTTCTGGTTGGACAAACTGGTCGACCTCTGAAACTTATGATGTAAGGGAGCGCATCAACCATCATTTTGTTGAGTTTACTGACCCCTTGGAGTTTCCTTCCTTCGCTCGAAGTTCAGTGGTTTACCCTTACGTGCCCATTGACCTTCAACGTAGTTTAGAAGAAAATCTGCTTGTGGCCTGGTGTACCTCCTCCATGCCTACAAAGATAATGCATCCTGCTCAGCGCCCAGAAGAAGCGCAAGGATATAGCCCTTCATTCTTAGCCAAGAAGGCGAAGATTTGTCCTTCTGATTGGCTTAATTACATCAATGCCTTTGTTCCTTCCGCTCCCATGCCATCTCTTACAATAGAGGCATCCACACCTTCTTCTTCATCTTCTCCATCTTCTGAATTTGAAGTATCTACTCCTTCTTCTCCCCCCACTCTTTCCTGGATAGAGAAGCTAAGGCTTGCTCTTCCAATGGACACAGTCTTTCCACCTTACAAACCTCCATTATCCCCTTCTCCAGCTGAGCGGAAACAAGCTCAACTTCTGCTAGCAGCTTTCTCTCACTTGCCTTTCAATGTTCTTGAGGATGACACCCCTCTCAAAAACTTTCAATGGGCTTGTGATATTCTGACCAGGGGCCATATCCTTAACCCCATTGCCCAAGCAGAACTTCACCTGTTCCTAGACCAACTCCCAGTGCTCCTCTACTGGCATCGAAATTCTAAGGTCACTACTCAATCTTTGGACCAACTCTCATCTCTTCGAATTCATGCCCAATACGAAGCAGAGAACTTTGTCGAAGAGTTTGATGACTTCAAAAACAAAGACTCCGCGTATTGGGATAATTTGGTTTTAAATGAGTCTGAACAAAAATTGAGGGAGGATGCTTTCGAAGCAAAGGCTGAGGAGCTCTATTACGAAGTGAGAGCACATCAACTCATGCAGCCAACATTGGAGGAGATAGAGGAAATAATAAAGAAAGAACAAAAATTCATTGATCATTGTTGGATGAAATTCCATGACCTTGTTATTTATTCTATTCCTTATTTTTATGAGCTCGAATTCGTACCCAGATAGGGTTACTTGATGTAATTATTTTGGCCTTTAAAACAAAGTCCTTTTATATTCGACATTGTCTGATTTTGTTCCTTTTTGTCTTTAAAAGCCAACCCATAGCTTCGAATTAAACAATCTCATCCTTCGAATCTGGATTTAATTATCTAATAAAACGCTAAAAGAGCCAACATGTCAGTTTATGGGGTATAGTTGACAATTCTGGCTATTATTACTTGGAATCAATGCTCTGAACGTTAACAACATTACCTCTCAAAACTAACTGTAACCAATATATGGTCATAGTTAATATAACCAATCAATTTCAAATTGACTATCTTGCTTCGAAGAGTAATCCATATTGTTCTGATTCAAAAAGCGATTCCTTTTCGTATGTAATAAAACCAACTATTGGTTTCAATGCGCCGACCAGTGCTCCTCATCCTTAAAAGGATCCACTGATTTGTTTCGAAGGTCGTTACTTCGATAAATAAGCCTTAAAACCCTTTGAAGTAGACCAATATTCGAGCAGTCCAGTACATTTGAGCATGTAGTATGCTTCGAAGCTTGCTTCCGTATTTCGAAGCCATTTGTTTGAATTTTGGCGCCAAAATTTGGCTTCGAAGCCAAATATCTCATTTCGAAGCTGGCATCAGCGTCCGGAATGTGCTCTTCCAGAAATTATCAATATTGGAAGGAACTCCTCGTATTCGTACGTTTTTAGTACTTAACGACTTATGAGATATATTTCCGGACACAAAGGCTTAAAAGCCCTTTTGTTTCGTGCTCTGAAATCACTTGCCTTTCACAAACCTTCTCTCTACGATTTCTCTTTGTTTCCTCTTGCTCACTACCAATGAATCCTTCCTCGCTAAAAGTATTTACTGGTGACCATATCAGTCCTACCATGGCTTTGAAACAATGCATCGATGAAGAAATCACCAAACTATCATCTGGAGAGTCAAGCCACATAGATGGACGTCTTTTCGTGCCCTGTCATAGTAACAAACAGGAATACGTCCTTGGCCCTATTTTTCGGGAAGTTCCCGCTCAGCTCGCAGCTCTATACCCTCGCCTGGAGGACCATTTCCTTCTCTATGAAAGAGGGCTCGATTGGGGGAACTGGAGAGTGAATCGTCCTCACCGTTGCTGGCCGACATTGAGGACTGAATGGGAAGAATGGTATGACAGAGTTGTGCCTGCGAGAGAAGATGACCTGCAAGAACTTTACATCCTGGATGCCCTTCGTCTTTCCAGGTTCATTATTCCTGAAGACCCTTTTTTGATTCCTGCTGCCTTATGTTTCTGGAATATGGCTTTTAATTTCTTTCAATTTCGGTGTGGCATGATGGCCCCCACTATTCTTGACATCTGCTTAGGGCTTTCACCCCATGGTTCTCCTTTTACTCCCAACTATCCAGACCTCCCTGTCAAATTTGCTCTTCCATCCCTAAACTCCTCTTATAGTGACTTTGTAAAGGCTGAAAATAAAAGGGAAGGTCCTGTGAGAGACAGAGAACTATTTTCCTTTATATTATACTGGTTATGCAAATTCCTTTTTTGCACCTCATCTCAGAGGATTATGCCTGAGTTCGCTCCACTTGCGAAGGCACTTGTCTTGAAAAAACACATAGCCCTTGCTCCTTACCTGTTAGGCCATATATACAGAGCTTGCTCCCAATTTTGTGAAAGACCACTTGATGTTAACCAAGGAGGTCCCCTCTGGGTGCTTCAACTCTGGCTCTTCGCCTATTTTACTGATCTGCATTCTAAATGTTTAAGATTTCTTGTCCAAAATCCTAGCACTTATGGGGAGAAATATGCTAGGATTACCCTTTACCCTGCTTCCTTTGCTTATTACTTTACTTTCTTTTATCAACTCCCTATTTCGCCATCTGCCTCCTTCTTTTGTCCCTTTGAAGCCAATAGAGGACCGATCTGGCTGCAAACTTTTCTGGCTGATAAAGAGTGCTCCACTTCTCTTCATAAAGATATGTGGGCCTCTATACTGCTGCCAAGGGAGTTGTTTATTGGCACTTTGAACCCTCGAGCCTACAAGTGTATCTTAGAGGTGTATTGTCCTTCCCAATTTGCCAGACAATTTGGGCTCACTCAAGGAATACCTCTTCCACTTTGCAGTCTCTCGAATGTCCATCTTACTGCTAGGGATTTGAGAATATCCAAATCCAAGCTAGAGATGGCACTACTCAAACTGCTGAAGGAATTGAATGAGTTCCAATTTGTTCCCTTTATTCCATCTGGCTTTGTTTTGAAAGGATTCCAGAACTGGTGGACAGTCAATATGGAGGTGCGCCTATCTGTACTTCCCCATGATTTGCTGGTAGGATTGGGAGTGTCTTCGAAGGCTAAGTCAGTAACAGCTGAGAATATTTCCTTTCTTCCTGAAGCTGTGACAACTACCCCTACAGCTTCATCCCCTCCAGCTAGAGTTACTAGAGCTGCTTCAAAGAAAGGTAAATTTTCAGATATTTCCCTTTTTTTTTTTTTTTTGAAACTTTCGTTCATCCCTTTACCCTTTTGTCCTTTGGTGCAGGGTCTCCGCAAGAAGAATTCCCCAACAGAGCTGAAACTTTAGCTGTTCTCAAGAAAAGACAACAACAAAAACAAAAAAGGAAACTAGTCCTTCCTCCTGAAGAATCTGAATCTCTGGAGGAAGAAGTAGAGGTTGAGCAAGAGCAAGAAGTGCCCTTACAAAGAATAAAAAGACAGAAGATGGCTGCCTTCCCTTCTGACACAACGGAATATCCTCCTCTTGAGGCGACCACTACAACAATGGGGAAAGAACTTACCTCTGGAGCATCTGAACCCCAAGTTGAAGAGAGGGAGATCGAAGAGGAATCAATAGTAGAACTGTCACAAAAGAAGAGAAAGAAGGTGACTGTTCCTGCAACTGACTTGGTTGAGGACCCCATTCATGAAGCAGCTGCCAAGGCCATAGAACAAGAACATTCCAAGGCCATAGTTGTCTTCGAAAGGGCTGAGAAGAGACGGCAGCAACAAATTTTAAGAGAGGAAGCTGCTGCTGCTGATGCACTTCAAAGAGAAACTGCAAGAAGGCAACAGACTGCCAAACATTACTCCCTTCGCAGCTCTCCCCCCAGTGTTAATATCTCTGGAACAAGTAATTTCTTTCACACTTCCGCTGTTTTTCCTTTGCCAACTTTTGATACTGGATTTTGACATTGCTTTATATTTCTTCTTCTTACAGCAACAACTACTGCGTTCATTCTTCCAGTGAGGCCTCCCTCGATTTTAGTTGAAGTTGACCAGGTGCAGTGTGTGAAAACTATCCAAATCATGCTCCCTCTCTCTAAGTCAACATTTGATATACCTTCTCTGAACCCAAGCATTCCCGCTTCACTTTTCCTTGGCTTAGAACCATATCTTCCTTTCTTATCTTTTGATCTACCTCAGTCTACTTCTTCGATCCTTGCTCTTCCTCCTTCCCTCACAGAAAGTCCAACTGCTACTCCGTCTCTAAAGGTAGTTGATTCTCCCACAGAGGGTGCTGGTAATTCTCCAATTCATGGTTTATCACCTATGCCTACTTCCAGCCCCTCTTCACTTGATTCGTTGGTGGCTAAGACCATAGAGGCTGCCAAAGAGGCTCCCTCCATTTCTCCTATCCCCATGCAGCCCTCTGTGTCTTCCACCACAACACTCTCTATGCCTCCCATGTCCAGGGATGAGGTAGACATCTTCGAAGGAAGATTGGCTAGTCTCTTCGACATATCCTCTTCCTCTCCAACCCTTACTGCTGATGCTGAGCCATTAGTCTTGGCTGATTCCTTGCTGGAAATCTTCGAGAGTCCTTCTTCTCCCGGCAGCAAGCCTCCTGCACCTTTAATAGATCTAGACACATGTTTGGAACTGCTAACTTCCTTTTCGAAGATTACCTTTGAGGCTCTACAAAGGCCTATTATTAGAAATGGGTTTCTTCAGTGTTGCAACATTGCTGAGCAGTCCGGCATGAATGTCTCAAGTCATCTATCCCAGGCTGCAGCTACTATTGATTTCTATCTTAACATCTGTCATGCTGCTAAGACTGCGGATGAGAAGCTGGTTAGAGATCAGAGTTTTGTTTCTCAAGTGCATACTAAAATAGCAGATCTCAAGGAACAACACTCTTCTGTCTCCCAGTTTCGAATCCAACTGCTGGAGAAGAAAGCTCAACTTGAAGAGGAGTTGACTGCAGTAAACCAAGCCTTGGTTCGAACTGATACCAAATTGCAAATTACCAACCAAGAGCTGGCTGACCGAAAAGAAGACATGGCTGCAGCTATTCAACTGTTTCCAGCACTTAGCCATAGGAAGTCCACTGTACAAAAACAATTAAGACATTGTAATGATTTTTGGGCCAATCTGTGGCACAATGTATTTAATTCTTTATAAAAGAACAAATTTTGTCTATCATTTGAGTAGTCTTAAGTTTTCGTATTTGATGTTCATGTTATTCCTTGTGTTTCCCAAATGGTTGGAAAATAGGGTTTTAAATATCTGCCATTAATCTTTTTGGGATGTACATAACCATTCAAATTTCTTAAATGATATGCCCCAAAAGGCAGAACTCTATGAATTTGATAAGGTCCTTCCCAGTTAGGTGACCATTTGCCAAACTTATGGCTTTTAATCCCTATTGGGAGTATTGTTTTCCATACCAAATCACCTTCATCAAAGCCAATGTGTTTGACCTTTTTATTATAATTCTTGGCTGCTTTCTTCTTCTGGAAAAGAATGCTATTTAATGCCAAAATTCTGGCTTCATCTATGCCTTCTAATTCCAAGCACATGCTTTGATGGTATTGCTCAGGATCTAACTGATCTTGGCATCTTATCCTTAAAGATTTAACATTGATTTCCACAGGTAAAACTGCATCATGCCCATATACCAAGGCATAAGGAGTAACCCCTGTGCTTGACCTTGGAGAGGTTCTGTAAGCCCATAACACATCTAACAATAGGTTATGCCAATCCCTAGGATTATCCTCCACAACCTTTTGTATTCCCTTTTTTAAGGACTTATTGGATGATTCAGCCTGACCATTAGCTTGTGCATAATAGGGTGTAGAATTAACAAGGCTAATTCCAAACTCTGCCACAAAAGACTTCACCATTTTCCCATCGAACACAGTCCCATTATCAACTGTTATGGTTTGTGGAATGCCAAATCTATGGATCAGATCTTTAATGAACCCAATAACCTCTGTTTGGTCTACAGCCTTGTATGGCTTAGCTTCGACCCACTTACTGAAGTAATCGGTAGCCACTAAAATGAAACAATGATGTTTCGAAGAGGGTGGGTGTATTTTTCCCATCATATCCATGGCCCATCCTCTGAATGGCCAAGGCTTCACTACTGCATGTAGGTCAGTTATGGGCACATGCCTTATTGTGCCATGCTTTTGGCATGCCTGGCAACCCTTTGCATATTCTATGCAGTCTTTAAGGATAGTTGGCCAGTAGTAAGAATGCCTTCGAAGCAACCATCTCATCTTTACGCCGGGTTGATGAGCACCACAGATGCCTTCATGAACCTCAGCCATAGCTGTTAATGCTTCTTTTGGGTCTAAACATTCTAGCAATAGGCCATCTCCCCCCCTTTTATAGAGAGCATTACCATACATTATGTATTGCATAGACTGCAATTTAACTTTTCTACTGGCCTTCGAAGATGGACCAGCCAAATACTGCATTATTGGATGCCTCCAATCTTGTTCTTGTACGTCATTGTGATTGACTTCTAAGACTACATTCCTTTTATTCAAAGGTTGTATTAATCTTTGATATGTTGTTTGACTTATGTCCCTTTGGGTATTATCCCTTCTCTTGAAGTTCGAAGCTTTCTGAGCCACATCATTAGCTCTATTATTCAAGAATCTTGGAACATGAATTACATTTGCTACTTGAAATTGAGAAAGCAGATGTAATGCAACAACATAATATGGCAGAATACTTATGCTTTGGCACTTGAAAATCCCATTTACTTGGTTAACCACCAACTGAGAATCTCCAAATATATCAACTGCATGTACTTGTAATCCAATAAGGATCTCTAGTCCCACTATTAAGGCTTCATACTCAGCCTGGTTATTGGAACAAGTAACTTCATCCACTCTGAAACCATGTGTGGTTTCTACCCCTTGTGGAGATTTAATCACAATACCAATTCCAACTGAACCATTGGCTTTCGATCCATCGAACCACATCTGCCATGGCTCAACACTAGTCATGCCAAGTTCCATTACTTCTTGGTTCTCTGTTTGAGATGGATGGTCTGCTAGAAAATTGGCTAAGACTTGCCCTTTTACTGCCCTTTGAGGGACATATTCTAAATGAAATTCTGATAAGGCTAGTATCCACTTGCCAATTCTTCCCCTCAACATAGGTCTTGACAACATATACTTAACCAAATCTGTGGTTGCAATCACCAAGACAGTTGTAGGTAAAAGATAATATCTTAATTTCATTGCAGCAAAATACAAAGCAAGGCACAGCTTTTCGACAGCTGAGTATTTACATTCACAAGAATTTAAAAACCTACTAAGGTAATAAACAGCTTGTTCCTTGCCTTCTTCATTGTCCTGGGCCAAGAAAGCTCCCAATGAATCTTCTGCTGCAGCTATATACAACTTCAAGGGCTTGTTT
This sequence comes from Camellia granthamiana, assembly GCA_036172215.1. Classification (NCBI taxonomy): domain Eukaryota; kingdom Viridiplantae; phylum Streptophyta; class Magnoliopsida; order Ericales; family Theaceae; genus Camellia; species Camellia granthamiana. The sequence continues at coordinate 53,183,820 of CM069913.1, forward strand.
CCCTTTGGTGGCATCAGTACTGGAGGGTTGGCCAAGTAGGCTTTGATACCTTCGAAAGCAGTTTGATGCTCTGTTGTCCAGACAAATTCCTCTTCATCCTTCAGCCTTAACAAGGAAGAAAATGCTTTAGTTTTCCCTGCAGTGTTAGAAATGAACCTTCTAAGAAAGTTAACCTGCCCAAGGAACCTTTGTAATTCTTTCTTACTTGATGGAGGCTTAGCTTCGATGATGGCTTTGGCTTTGTTCTGATCAATCTGTATTCCTTTCTTGTGCACCACATAACCCAAGAAGTTTCCAGATGATACACCAAAAGCACATTTGAGAGGATTGAGTTTTAACTTGAACTTCCTCATTCTTTCAAAAGCTGTTTCTAACTGAAACAGATGTTCCTTCATGGACTGGGATTTCACTATAATGTCATCAATATAACACTCTAGATACCCTCCAATGAGATCATGAAAGATGGTGTTCATAGCCCTTTGATATGTTGCCCCAGCATTCTTCAGGCCAAATGGCATTTTAATCCATTCGAAGGTGCCAATATTTCCAGGACATCTGAATGCTATCTTGTGGATATCCTCCTCCGCAATGCAGATTTGGTTATAACCAGAATGCCCATCCATCATTGACAAAATTTGGTGTCCTGCTGAACTGTTTACCAGTAGGTCCACTATAGGCATAGGGTACTCATCTTTGGGGGTTGCTAGGTTTAAGTTTCTGAAATCAATGCATACCCTCATTTTACCATTCTTCTTAACTACAGGCACAATATTAGATAGCCATTCAACATACCTGGCTGTCCTAATAAAGCCTGCCTTGAGTAGTCTAAGAATCTCCTCTTTGACCTTCTGAATTACTTCTAGACTCATCCTTCTTGGTTTCTGCTTGTATGGCTTGAAATTAGGCTTCATAGGGAGCCTATGTTCTACTAATGACCTATCCAATCCTGGTAGTTCATTATAAGACCATGCAAAGCAATCTTTGTATTTCTTTAGAACAACCAATAACTGGTCTCTGTCCAGAACGTTCAAACAAGCACTTATATAGGTTGGCTGTTGTATAGAAGCTTCCCCTAAATTCACTTCTTCTAAGGGATCTTGTGTCTGAGAACTTATTGAAGCTTCCTCTTTGATTCCTTCTAGCTTCGAAGCATCTTTCTTGCTTTGCTCCACTCCCAAGTTCTCTGGTCAACATCCTTACCTTCTTCCTCATAGACAAAATCTGTCCATAAGGCATCCTCCTCCTGTATCTCCTGGACCTTTGTCTCAATGTCCAATGCGCAGTATTTCCCAAGGGTCAAAATTCTGACCTATTGCTGCTCCTGTTTACAGCCAATCATTATGGCTTCTCTTTCTTGCTCCTGTACTTTCTGGACTATTGCTTCCACGTCCAATGGTGAGAATTTAACCAGAGCCAAAGACTTGGCTTCTTGTTCTTCATCTCTTTGCCTATAACCAGGCATCATTGTCATCTTTCTCGACAACCTCTTCATCAGCACTCTCTTGGACTAAGTGCTTTAGGTGTGTCACTTCCTCATCAGCCGTCACTTCGGCTGAGCCATCAGCTTTCCTCAGTATACTGAGTGGTGTTACTCCCTCTATATACAACTTGGCCTCTGCAAAGTCTGCACAGGCTATGAAGGGTTGAGGATCTACATCAATTTCCTCTGTCTCTCCATTGCCCAAGGCCATCATGATCTTCTGATGCAAAGAGGAAGGCACACATTTGTTGGTGTGGATCCAATCTCTCCCAAGTAAGGCATTATATTTGGCATTGCTGTCAATGACGAAGAATGCTGTCATACAATCCCTGGTTCCCACACTCAAATTAATAGGCAGAATCCCTTGAGCCATCTGTTTATCTCCAGCAAAGCCAGCAATAGTCGTGCTGGTTGGGATCAACCTGGGATTCTTTTTCCCTAGTTTCTTCAAAGAAGATTTCGGTAATAAGTTCACTGCTGCCCCATTGTCTACCAGGACTCGGTTCAGCTGTATCCCATCAAAGAAAGCCTTGATGTACAGAGGCTTAACATGTTGGGTCATGGAATTCGAGGGATATTCAAAAGGATATGAGAGGTTGATGCTTACCTCTTCTTCACTTTCAAACTCAGTTTCCATTGGAGTAGCCATCTCAGGAGCATCCTGTACCATACTCACTTGTGACTCCTCACTAGAGACAGGAATTGGATCCATGTCTTGGTCACCCTGACCCTCATTCTCAGCCTGGAATTCATGAGGTAGTATATGTACCATATTGACTGATACAGGGGGAAATGAGCCAAACTGGATGGCTGGCTGTATCTTCTTCCCCTCTTGGTTACCTTGCTCAGTGTCTTCAGCAGCATCCTCCATGCTGCACTCTGGTACTTCATTGATAACTGATCCCTTCGAAGGATCCTTTTCAACTGGTTCTTCAGTCAGAAATGTGTGTTCAGCCATGAAGGCTTCGAACATTTCTTCTTCTGCCATTTCCTTCTTTTGGCTCATGTCAATCTCGTCTCCCGCTTCGCTATCACTTTCCATCAGAGCCTTCTCCAACCCTGCCAAACTAGACTTCTCTCTGGCCTTTAATTCAGAATGAACTTGGGCCAATTGTTCTCTGCTACAAACCACTTTGCTTTGTAGAGTCGGTTTTGGAGTATGGTCTGACTTCGAAATTTTCTTTCTTTCTGTCTTGACCTGTGAAGAACTCTCTCCACTTTCTTTCAGATCTTGCTGGTACTGGGTATACCTGCGTTGAATTTTCCTTCTTTGTGATCTGGAAATGACTGGGACCATATCTGGTTCCTTTGTCTTTGGATGTTTAAGTAATACCCAATTGTTTGGGGCCACCAAAGGAGGCTTGATCATCCTGCCTTGGTTTCCAACATCCCCTTGAGTAGGTGCCTCCCTAGGTTTGTTCTGCATTACAAACCAATCTGGGACCCCTGGTACCCACGAGCTTACTGATCCAGATGTCGAACTGTTTCCTTCTACCTTCGAAGCCACCTTCGAAACTGGCTGTGAAGGTAAGTGCTTGGCTCTGACTTCATGCTTCGAGCCTGATTCAGTCCTTCGATGAAAGGAACCATTTTCTGTCCTTCGCAGGGTTGGTCTAAAGGGCCAATCTCTGGCTTTACTCCCATAACCTGAACCCCTCTCCAATCTTCTTTCAGAATGGCTGCTTTCTACTCTGTAGTAGTTAGGTGGCCTAGACTCATACACAGGCCTCTTGCCTTTAGCATGCATTCTGTCCACTACAGGTTCAACCACTAATGGGCGTTGCCTGTCACCAGCCGGATACGGCCTTTTGTTGTGAGCATTGGTTGATTTAGGACGTCTCTGAACATCCTTATAGTATTGCTTCCCATCAATTGGAAGCCCCTTTAACCATTTGTAACTCAATCTGCATCTGGGACACATCCTCTGCACTACAGCTGCTTCGAGAGAATCATCGTCCAGTGCTTCTTCATCAGAGTGTTCCCTCTGACGTGAGAAACCTTGTCCAATAGTTGGTGGGTTTCCAATCTCCTTCTTGGCAGTTGTCTGGTTGGCAATATGCATTTGCACATTGACCTCTTCCAATTCCTGCAGAGATAGATTCTGAAAGTTTGGTACAACCACGTTAGCCGCGCTTTCTCCAACTTCTGGAAATGGGTTGCTGTCAATTCCCATGGCTTTTTCTGTTTTGGCTGGGAACTTCAAACTTCCTTTTCGAATTTGCTCTTGGATCCTGTCTCGAAAAACAATACAGGTTTTAGTTGAGTGAGACCAAGAATTATGCCATTTACAGTATACTTTTCCTTTAAGTTCCTCTGGAGATGGCAGTTTGACTCCTTTTGGTAACTTAAGGAAATTGGCTGCAAGCAAATGATCAAAAATGTCATCTGCTTTTGTTAAATCGAAAGAATACTTTCTGTGAAAATCTTTCTTTTTAAACTGCTGGTCGATGGTTGTATCCTTATGAATTAATGCTTCACAGATTACAGGCTCTTTGCCCACAATCTCTGCTGCATCAATCTCATAATTGGGATCTCTATAATACGTCTTATACGAAGCATTATTTCGATCTTGTTCCTCCTCTAGTAATGCTTCATATCGAGACACCTTATAGGTTAATTCGACCAAATCCCTGAATTCAGTTGAGTCAAATTTCTTTCGAAGCCTGAACTCTAAACCGTTTTGAGCCAATCTTACAAATTCTGGCTCTGGAAGGATGACTCTACATTTATTTCGAGCCCTTTTAAATCTGGCAATAAACTGAGTAGCCTTTTCTTCAGGCCTTTGACTCAATCTTGCCAAGTCTGCCATGGACACCTCTGGCTCAGATTGGAAGAATTGGGCATGAAATGCCTCTTCCATTTGTTGCCAATTTTGAATGGAGCCAGGTGTAAGGTTGATATACCATACGAAGGCTCCCCCAGTTAGAGAATTTGGAAATAATCTCAGTTTCATGTAATCATGATTAGTGAATTCACCACATTGAGCAGCGAATCTGGCAATGTGCTCTACTGTTGATTGATTTCCAGTTCCATAGAATAGGGTAAAGTCTGGTATTCTGAATCCTCTTGGGTATTCATGTACCCTATCTACCCATTCTGGGTATGGCTTTCTGTATACAGGAGTCTGGACCCCCCGAGCCATCGGTCCACACATCTCTCTAACAATATCAACAATTTGGCCCCTGGGAACCATATTCTGTGCCTGCTGAACCAGTACTGGAGGAACAAACACAGGGTTTGGTGGACAAACTTGTGCTTGTGGCCCTCTTGGTCCATAAGGTGGTACATTTGGGACTGGTTGCCCCTGTGGTGCAGGTTGCTGTTGGGGGTATGGGTAACCCCTTTGAGCCTGTCCTGCAAAGGGACCTGCGAAATGTGCTGGAACAGGTGTTGTGTCCCTTCCGTTTACAGGAAAACCCTCCAACCCCCCGGGTATAAATTCAAACAAAGGATTATTATATCCCCTAGTGCCAGGTATGGCTTCGAACATGGGATTTGTAACCATTCTCATGCCAATTTCTTGTACTTGCCCAGATCCACCAACGTGTGTGGCTTCATTGTTGGGTACTGAGGCATTTTGGCTTACTACAGGCCTTGAAATGGGTTCATACCAAGACTGAGGCGATGGTCTTTCATAGTTCTGAGTACTAGTCTGACCATTAGATTGTCCATTAATTTGCATAGGCTGTTTTTCTCTAGCCAACCTTTGCTGAGGGACATTTAAAATTTCCTCTGTGTGTCTTGTATTTGTTGGTTGGTGGTTATTCATTCGATCCAAAAAGGATGTTGCCCATCTTTCTATTGTGTTCATTAATTGTTGTCCCATAGCATCTACTAAGCCATCCCATGGATTTGTTGGCTGAGTAGATGGAACGGTGGATGTTCCAATTCCTTGGTTTCGTCCAATATTATGAACATATGGTTCTTGTCCAGAAGTACTGGTCTGTTCGACCATAGGTTCTGATAACATGGGAGCCTCCACAGGATGTATTACCACATTATCCTCTGGATTAGGTATTTCTACCTCTCCTTCTACGCCTTTTTCCAGACGTTCATTTTCTCCTTGTCGTCTTCTTCTAGCCATTTTAAATTAAGTCCCACTGGGCGTGCCAAAAATATATGTTGGCTTTTTGGCTTTTCGAAGGATAGTTGTAAATGCGAGCGTGCCAGCAAGGATCAATTAGTCCTTACAGAAATTATAATTGCCAACTAATTTATCAGACGATTGTGTTTTAGTTCTTTCAGCCTCAATGAAGAGGACTTTTACTGGTGGCTTGACTTAGGAGAAATTAAGAAAAATAACAAGTAATATGAAGAACAATCGCAGTATTTCATTAAAAATGAACACTTACAATAGTCCAAACTCAGCTTCGAAGAGGTTTACAGCAGCAGTCTACTTGAATCTACTTGAAACTACTCCTAGGAATCGAAGTGCAGTGCGGGTATTTAAAGGACAAGTATTTAAAGTGCAAGTATTTAAAGTGCAGGAAATGTAAAAACTGGGAAAGAAAATATAAAGTAAATGACTGGTTTGTATGATCTGAGTCTGGGCCTTTTTTCTGGGGGCTTCCTTGCTATTTATACTTGCCAAGGATGACCTTCGAACTGCACTTCAAACCGTCGAACTGCTTCTCCATGATCGCTGATCATGCTGCCTTAGAAGTAGTTCCACTACGCCATCACTTGCAGTTAAACTTCCCTCTTATATTTGAATTTGAATATGAGTAACCGTTGAGGCCACGTCATCTTTCATCTCTTTACTGATCTGGTGTTACTCGGATCACGTGAGAACCAATTGTCATCGCCACGTGTACGATCAGGATTGAAGACGTGAATTATCTTCCCATAATACCCTTATTCTGCCACGTGTCGAATTGTTACTGGCCTTTACAAAATATATAGCCAACATTACCCCCCGCACTAATATACCCAATACTTAGTAATATTAGTGGATTAAAAACTTCTCCCGCGTTTTTGGAATGTGCATGGAATCCACTTTCAGGAAACATAACCGTCACCTATTTGATGATCATTAGTATTAACTTTCAACTTGTTGAGCATTCCAACACCTTTAGCATTCGGACGGATCATGGCTCAATCAACTTCTCACTCTCCTGATCAAGCATATGAAGAGCCATTGAGTAATGCTGTTTCCCCTCGAAAGAATCTTCATGCATTAATTAGCCACCTTTACCCGCCCTTCTATATTCAGGTCATGGAGGCTTTTGCGAATTATCAATCTTTGGACTATGAGCACATTGCCATTAACCCTTCAATTCACAACTCCGTAGATACAAGAAGAACTTCCCAAATCCATATTTGTGACTTGTCGAGGGAAGCTTAACTGCAAGTGATGGCGTAGTGGAACTACTTCTAAGGCAGCATGATCAGCGATCATGGAGGAGCAGTTCGACGGTTTGAAGTGCAGTTCGAAGGTCATCCTTGGCTAGTATAAATAGCAAGGAAGTCCCCAGAAAAAAAGCCCAGACTCAGATCATACAAACCAGTCATTTACTTTATATTTTCTTTCCCAGTTTTTACATTTCCTGCACTTTAAATACTTGCACTTTAAATACTTGTCCTTTAAATACCCGCACTGCACTTCGATTCCTAGGAGTAGTTTCAAGTAGATTCAAGTAGACTGCTGCTGTAAACCTCTTCGAGGCTGAGTTTGGACTATTGTAAGTGTTCATTTTTAATGAAATACTGCGATTGTTCTTCATATTACTTGTTATTTTTCTTAATTTCTCCTAAGTCAAGCCACCAGTAAAAGTCCTCTTCATTGAGGCTGAAAGAACTAAAACACAATCGTCTGATAAATTGGTTGGCAATTATAATTTCTGTAAGGACTAATTGATCCTTGCTGGCACACTCGCATTTACAACTATCCTTCGAAGACACTCCCAATCCTACCAGCAAATCATGGGGAAGTACAGATAGGCGCACCTCCATATTGACTGTCCACCAGTTCTGGAATCCTTTCAAAACAAAGCCAGATGGAATAAAGGGAACAAATTTGAACAGTTCAGTGCATTTGAGCATGTAGTATGCTTCGAAGCTGGCTTCCGTATTTCGAAGCCGTTTGTTTGAATTTTGGCGCCAAAATTTGGCTTCGAAGCCAAATATCTTGCTTCGAAGCTGGCATCAGCGTCCGGAATGTGCTCTTCCCTCCAGAAATTATCCATATTGGAAAGAACTCCTCGTATTCGTACGTTTTAAATACTTAACGACTTATGAGATGTATTTCTGGACACAAAGGCTTTTGAAACCCTTCTGCTCACTTACGCATACAAACCCTCATCTGTCTCTCACTTTTCTTACTCCCTTCTGTACTTTCCGAAAAAGCATACTATCAATGGCCTCTTCTCCATCAGGAATCCCATCCATAGAGCGTGTGAGCTCATCTGTGGCCTTGAAAAGGCTTATTGATGCTGAATGTGAGAAGTACAAGGCCGGGGAAAAAAGCGCTATCGATGGGCGTATCTTTGTTCCTCGTCACCATATGCAACAAGAGTACGTGCTTGGGCCCATATTCAAGGAGGTCCTTACTGAACTTCCTGCCTTGTATCCTCGTCTGGAGGATCAACGTCTTCTCTACGAAGGTAGTCTTGACTGGAAGGGCTGGAGAGTCAATATTATGAACATATGGTTCTTGTCCAGAAGTACTGTTCTGTTCGACCATAGGTTCTGATAACATGGGAGCCTCCACAGGATGTGTTACCACATTATCCTCTGGATTAGGTATTTCTACCTCTCCTTCTACGCCTTCTTCCAGACGTTCATTTTCTCCTTGTCGTCTTCTTCTAGCCATTTTAAATTAAGTCCCACTGGGCGTGCCAAAAATATATGTTGGCTTTTTGGCTTTTCGAAGGATAGTTGTAAATGCGAGCGTGCCAGCAAGGATCAATTAGTCCTTACAGAAATTATAATTGCCAACCAATTTATCAGACGATTGTGTTTTAGTTCTTTCAGCCTCAATGAAGAGGACTTTTACTGGTGGCTTGACTTAGGAGAAATTAAGAAAAATAACAAGTAATATGAAGAACAATCGCAGTATTTCATTAAAAATGAACACTTACAATAGTCCAAACTCAGCCTCGAAGAGGTTTACAGCAGCAGTCTACTTGAATCTACTTGAAACTACTCCTAGGAATCGAAGTGCAGTGCGGGTATTTAAAGGACAAGTATTTAAAGTGCAAGTATTTAAAGTGCAGGAAATGTAAAAACTGGGAAAGAAAATATAAAGTAAATGACTGGTTTGTATGATCTGAGTCTGGGCCTTTTTTCTGGAGGCTTCCTTGCTATTTATACTTGCCAAGGATGACCTTCGAACTGCACTTCAAACCGTCGAACTGCTTCTCCATGATCGCTGATCATGCTGCCTTAGAAGTAGTTCCACTACGCCATCACTTGCAGTTAAACTTCCCTCTTATATTTGAATTTGAATATGAGTAACCGTTGAGGCCACGTCATCTTTCATCTCTTTATTGATCTGGTGTTACTCGGATCACGTGAGAACCAATTGTCATCGCCATGTGTACGATCAGGATTGAAGACGTGAATTATCTTCCCATAATACCCTTATTCTGCCACGTGTCGAATTGTTACTGGCCTTTACAAAATATATAGCCAACAATAAGTATATTTTTAAAAATAGACCATCCACATTTTAGAGAAAAACACAATAAAATATAAAATTACAATTATTGAATCAACTTAATTTTTAGTGTGGATAACATATACGGAGGGTCTTAAAAAATGAACGGCTCGAATAATTGAAACATAATCTGTGGTGGGCCCCCGAGCACCTAAAGTTTTCTCAAGTTTAAATTTAAACTTGAAAGAAGTTCAACCCAATAAAATAATTATACATTCTTTATTTACGATATATATACTTTAGTAACAAATATATAACTATTTTAAATTTTATTAACTAATATTCTTAAGATATTTACTAATAACATTTAGTAACAAATATATAACTATTTTAAATTTTATTAACTAATATTCTTAAGATATTTACTAATAACATTTTGGGATTGGATTCAGAGCGTTTAGGCTTGGTGGGTCTCTGAGTAGAATATTTATATAAAAAATTGAAATGATTGGAAATCGATAGATATATATTTAAATTATATTTGTTTTAAAAAAAATGACAAAAATTATAATTTTTGCATGACGGGCCTAGGATTTAGACATAAGGGGGCAGACATTTATACTTATATGGACTACAATAATAATTTCTATCAATATAAAAATTGACAAATAACATGAAAAAATATATATAAATAAATATGTTTTTCTTGTATCCAAATTGAGTTACAAAAGATAACAACTATAAAATAATTTATTTACTAAGGTGAGATATCTTGAAAACTGTGTTTCTCAGTAAATTTAATCAAAGTCAATTGTTAAATCTTCCTTCAGCATATTCTTAGATTAATACTTGTAGTTGACACTGAATATGAGAAACTCTTTTTTTTTTTTGGGGGGGTTGTTAAATTGTCTAAAACTTTTAATTTCATACATTGACACTCAAGTTTTATTGATACAGTGGAGTGCCACTTAAATTTTTTCAAAACCTTAGACGGGGTGACCACTTAAAAGTTGAAAAAAAAAATACGTAGGGGCGAGTCTATACAATTTGGATGTAATTATTAACTAATACTGCTATAGTAAATAAGATTTTTAAAATTGTATGGGCAGCGATCACCCTTTCTTATCAAATCTAAACACTCTCTCAAATTGAGATGGCTATCATAAGAGAATTTAAATCCTAATTTTTTTATTTTTTATTTTTATTTTTTTATATAATTGAGTTAGTAGGGACAAAGAATGTTCATCCATTCTTATTACTGATTTTTTTTTTTCAAAATTAATACCATTAAAAATTATATCGTCAAGGGAAATTTTATGATGCCCCACCATATGTTGGGGTGTGTATTATATACACACGTTTCTGTGTTATTTGACTATAATTTATTGTGGTTTTGCTTATGACCTGGTGATAATTCATTGTAGTGTTAGTTGTGTTGTTAGATATGACCTATTGTAATTATAATTTTGGTTAGAATTGAAAATGTTGTTATACCTTAAGTGTTTGGTTATGACTAATTATTATTATTTAATTATGATTGGAAATGATTTAGTTATGACATTTGTTATAATCAACAATATAAATATCATAACTTGTGTATAGGAAGTGTTAGTGGTGCTCGCAGATCGGGTTGAGTCGGGTGGTCTCTTATTCGCCATTCATCCGAACTTAAGTAGATTAGAAAAAATCAATCCACATTCGTTTGCTTAGCTAGTGGATGCGGATTAAGTGGGTCGTGTGGGTTGACGGATGGATGTAGATTGATTTGGCGGTTTAGACTTTATTATTTTAGGTCTTTTTTTTTGAATTACTTTTCAGTAATTCTTTACTATTTTGCGCCCATAATTTTTTATTTTTTATTTTCCCAACTTTCATATTTTATAAATAACAAATATAATTACTAAATAAAATGTTATTTTTTTAACACATAAAACATAAAAATATAACTTCATTTTTGTAAAGTGTAGTCTCCCACCCGCTATCCGTCCAAATTTAAGCGGATTGAAAAAAATTCATTCGCATTTGATGGCACTAGCTTGAGCTCAAGTAGTTCTTAGAAAGTGGTGTTTTTGCAGTATTTTCCCGTGTATCAGTGTCAAATTTCTCTCTCTCTCTCTCTTCCTCTCTCTCTCTCATCATTTTTAGTTAAACCTCCATCTCCGGCCTCTCTTTGGGCCGGCTGGCCGCCGCCGTTGGCTATGGCGGTCGGCTGGCCTTACTCGTTTTTTTCCTCTGCCTTGTTAGTTATTTTCTTTTAATAACTTGAGTCCCCCGTTTTCTTCCCACCTAGGCGAGGTTCGTTGCTGCGAGTAAGTGTTGGTGTGTCCAGGTTTGTCTTCAGTTGATCCTTGTCAGATGCAACCTTGCCGTTTTAGCTGCTCCAGCAAGGGCGTCCTGGTATTACACTCGAGCGCTTTTTGGCGAGGAGGAGTTGGAGGGGTGCGTTACAGTTCTTTCCGGTTGGCACTCGAGCGTTCCTTCGCGTGTGAGAGTTTGAGGGGTGTAGTTCTGCCATTTGTATGGTGGTGTCCCAGCGGGTGGTCGGAGTTTCGGTGGGTGTGCGGATCCGTGGCGTGTGATCGAAGATTTGCTGGTTTGGTGTTTGGCTGTGGGCTTTGGGGGTGTGAAAGTAAAAGTTCTGATGCATCAGAGAGCACAGGTCCAGGCGTGGGTATTGGGTGTGAGCTAGTGGTAGGCCTGGTGGGAGATGATCTGTGGGAGATGATATGTTTTCGGCAGTGGGTGTTGCAGCCGGGGTGTAGTTGCTGTCGGTGGTGGGTGCTTGTTTCCGGCGGTGGCTCTTGGAGTATTCTCGGCAGAGGCGTGTCTTGCAGCAGCGTGGAGGTGGCGTGGGCAGCAGCTAGGGAGGGTGGTTTGCAGTGTCTTGCAGCTAGGGAGGGTAGCAGCTAGGGAGCGTGGGCAGCAGTGTCTTGCAGCAGCGGCAGAGGAGTGGTTAGTAGTGTCTTGTTCATGCAGCAGCGGCAGAGGAGTGGGTCGCGTCAGAGGTGTGGGGCTTGGTGGTGTTCCCGGTGTTGGTTTGTTAGTTTAGTTGGTTTGGTTGGTTTTGGGTGCAGGCTTAGTTCTTTTGGTTGGTTTTGGGTGTTGTGGTGGGATGAAGTTGTGGAGATTCATGTTGTTTGTTTTTTAATTCTAGTTAAGTTCTGCTTAGCTTTCTTGTTTAAAAAAAAAATCGAGAGGCTTAGGGGTTGGTTGTTTGGATGCGAGTAGCAGTAGTAGGGGTATTTTATACTTCCGAATCTCTCTCAATGCATGTCATCTTCCTGTACCTTTAATTTCATGCTGTTTTAATGAAATTTTTCTTTGCTGATCAAAAAAAAAAAAAAAAAATTCATTCGCATCCGTCCGCTCGAACCATTGAAATTATCTATTCTGTGACGAATTGATTCGGGCTTTTCAATTTTAGTGGATTAAGTAGATGCTTGCCCATCCCTAATAAGTATGTATGTTACAAACGAGTAATGCTATGATACACATCTTTTAAGGAGTATATAACATAAAATTCTCCTCAACAATAACCTATGTTCAATATTTCTATTATTTTTTCATTGCAACAATTATGCTATTTGAAGACGGAAAAATCTAGAGATCCACCTTTTAGTCACCCAAAAAATTCTGGACGAATAATTATGTAGTGAAAATTAATTTGTATAATGTGGAGTCTATATAAAGTCTATACAAAGTGTGATAGAGATAAATTTATAAAGAGTTAGGTTAGAAATCCCAAATATTCTATCAAATATTTTACCAAACTTCTCATATGGGTGTGGAACCTACACACATGTGAATTTATATAAGTCTCATCCTATGTGAGAAGTTTGATAAAATATTGATAAATATTTTAGGTACATAACATTTTTTATTTATAAATAATTTTTGAATTAATAAAGATGTGTTCAGTCTTTGAAAATCCTCTAATCCAAAGATTCCCAATCCATAAATGCACCAAAACTTTCTTTATTAGATTTCTTAATTCATTAAACCTCAATTATTAATTAAACCTCAATTATTATTAATAATGATAATACATGCACAACTCATCATTCGCATACTACCAATTTATGGATAATCACCAATTCACTAAAACGTGTCTCCACCCAACGGCTAATTCTATTGAAAATTCTCTCTCACCATAACCCGCTCCGCCTCTCTCTCCCCCCACTTGTTAGTTAGTAGTAGTAATTGGTCGTATAATCCAGACTGGAATCACCGGCTCCAATCGTTTATCCTCCTTCTCCAACACACTCCCTGTCGGTCACCTTTCCCTCCCTGTTTTCCTCACAACTATAACCTTCCTGTCCCACTTCCAACTCTACAAACAGAGGGAGAGAGGAGAGAGAGAGAGAGAGAGAGTTAGGCCATGTTTGTTTGGGTGGACATAAGCTTGGGATTGGATCAATAGTCCAATAAAATTATTAATCCGATGTTTGGTTAAACAATTGAAGTATGGACTAACAATCCATCTGGATATGGTATCCCACATATGATGGACTATTTAATCCCACAGAGGGGATGGGATATAAATTAAAAAACTAAGCCAAAGTCTGGACTATTAGTCCTCCTTATAAGCCTAACTCAATCCAAACATAAGATAGGATACATAATCCAAAGGATTCATAGTCCTAAGACTATTAGTCATGGGAATGCTAATCCAACCTAATCCAGTCCGCCCAAACAAACATGGCCTTAGGGTTTCAAGAATATCTATCTATCTCTCTGTTTCTCTGATTGAGAGAATTACAGATATGGCTAATGAAGGCCTTGAATTCTCTCACAAAGATGTAGAACTGAAGGAAGAAATGACCGAAATGCTATTCCCGAGGAGGCGATTCTACTTCTGCATCCCTTGCTTCGGCGGTTCGAACAGATCGGCGGCGGTGGGAGTACAGTGGTGGCAGAGAATGAAAACGGAGGAGAAGGAGGAGGAGAGGTGGTGGGATCGGGGGATCAACGCTCTGAAGAAGCTTCGAGAGTGGTCGGAGATCGCCGCCGGTCCACGGTGGAAGACCTTCATACGGCGGTTCAATCAAAGCAAGAGTGGCGGAGGAGGAGCAAGGCAAGGGAAATTCCAGTACGATCCTCTCAGTTACGCTCTCAACTTCGATGATGGCCAAGTGCAGAACGGTGATTCGGATGAAACGTTTCGGAGCTTCTTGTTGCGGTACGCTTCGATTCCAATATCGGTGAAATCGTCTATGGATAGGGATGCTTCGAGCTTCGCTTGACGGACGAGACAGTTGGAGAAGACGACGACGACGACGATGATCTTCGGGGGTGCGCGGTTGGGACTAATTTGCGCCGGTGTGTACACTGGGGAATGTGCTGTGATGAGGTGGACGTTGACTTTTTCTATTGTGATGCTGGGCATTGGTGGTCTCTTGGATGTCTTTGTACTTATTTAATTTTTGATTTTTTTTATTATTATAGAAATATTTTTATTTTATTTTATTTTATATATAACTACAATTTTTGTTTGCTGTTATGAATAAAGATTTGTGTTATTTATGCATAGTATATGGTATTTTATTAATTTTTATTAATTATTTTCTAAACAAAGAATTCATCACAAGAATTGAGGTATATCCACTTAATACTAATGAACTTAAATCAAACTTACATAATTAATAGGATAATTTATATGTTAATGAAATTACACTATATTGATATAAATATACAAAATGAAGGAATTGCAATTTAAAATTAAAAGATAGAAAAATTAGTAATACGTTATAAGTATCCCTTAAAGGGAAACCCTATGGTCCTATATGTTCCTTACTATAAATTGGTATAATTTAATAACAAAATTTCATAATATTAATGACAAAATATGTAATATCATTACAAATCAATGTAATAAAAAATGTCATAACTAAATCATAAATTTTTGTAACATTAATCACAAAATTGTAGACACCTTACGCTAATTTGTGGCGATGTTATGCATTTATGATTGATGTTATGAAATTTTATGATAAATTATGTTTATTTATGGTAAGATACATATCATATGTATCTTAGTTAGAATCTTAACAAAATATATTTCAAAACTGTAGTTTTAAAATTTTAGGAGATAAGATTCATGTTTCACACACACATATATATATATATATGGATTGATTTGCCCTCCAACAAGTTTGCTTAAAATACAGATTGTCTCATATAGTTTGAAAAATTACAAATATCTCATTATTAGAATTTTTTATTTAACAGAATTAATTAAAAAAATGAAATTCATAATCGCACTCCTATACAATAATAAAATTATCCAAATTATTAATTAAAATATATTTTTAACATCATTAAAAATTGTTAATTGACTTGATGATTTATTAATAAAAGGGGCTATTTGTTATTAAATTAGAAACCTCAGTGGTTGAAATATAATTTTTAAAACTATAAGAGGCGATTTGTATTTTAATCAAATTTCAGGAGATCTATCTATAATTTACCCTAAAATCAATGGTAAGATTGCATAATCAATCATCTAGGATGAAACCCTCAAGAACAAAATCACTACCTTCACATAAATTTCGGATGACTCTTCAACAACAAATTGTTCACTTTAAAAGACCGAAATCTAAATTAACTTTAAACCCTAAATGTAAATAAATAAATAATAATAAATAAAAAAATTCACTAAAAGGAGCATAACCATCCCATAGGAGGCAAGTCTCATCATTTATGAGTTAGGGTTTATGAATGAATCCATTTGAGAGCTACAACTAAGCCTCATCATTTGGTCCGAAGGCCCATGGCTCGGCCTATTAGGCTTTTACTCGGTCTGAGTGAGATTGAGTTTGAGCCTCACTTAAATCTTAACTTGTTAGATAAGCCCGCACGTTGGCAAGAGTCCATTAAAAAGTACTTGAATCGAAAGTTTTAATCAACAAAAATGTTAGAAATTTTAAAAATTCTATCAAAAATTTTATCAAATGTTTCACATGGGTGTGAGACTCATATGAAACTGACATTGTGTGAATCCAATACGCATATTAAACCTTTAATAAAAATTTTAATAAAATTTTTAGAGTTTCTAATATTACGGCCAACCTAACTTGAGCTCACTTAAAAATATTGACTAAACTTAGCCCACATATAGGCTGTCCAATTTCGCTTGCCGGGATGCCAACACAACACCTAGCTATAACGAACAGCTATGCAAATGTTGTTTTTGTCTCGACATCCCACGGTATTCTGAGGGGAAGTGGTGATACATATTATTAATTTCAGAGTACGAATGTGAGTTCTAATGAGTTGGCAGTGTAAAAAAAAATAAAAAATAAAAGCTAAACTATCACATCAAGGTGGGACTAATAGTAATACCACCTTTTAGTATAACTTTAGAGCTGTTGCTTTAATGGTCCAAAACATTATTCCTCCGAGAGGTGTCAATTATCGACCATCTCAAAAAGCACTTAGCAAAAATCAATAGGCCAGCTAAAAAGTCCATTGCTTCAATAATGGTAGTTCAGACATTCTCAATCTATGTCACATTTCGTATTTTAGTTTATGTGGTTCATAAAACAGTGGCTGTTGAAATCATTTAAAATTTAAATAATTTAATCATATGACCAAACACTCATCAAATTGGTAATGCGGTGTAATTTATTCAAAATAGAAAGAAAAAAAAAATTTGAGTGTTTGACTATATTCAAATTTTGAAATGATCATTTTATTAATCAAATCAAGTTTCAATGGTCAAAGATGGATTTGAGGGGTGCGGGTAGGGATTGTACCCCCCAAAATTTAAAAGTATCATATATTATATTAGAAAATTTAAAATTATAAGGATTTGCATTTCTAAACATACTTTTTCAACGCTATAATAATAATTTTAGATTTGTTTTTGTCGACGGTTAGTGATTTATTCGAACTTCTTCAATTGAACTTAATAAACTAAAATTGGAAATTTCATGGACTAAATAGATGACATTACTAGTTTAGGATGAAATAGATAAGATGGCGATAGTTTAATGGATAAAAAATGAAATGAACTCTTATTTGAATGACTTTCTAATATAAAAACCTTATGAACAGTGAAGACAGTTAAATTTTTACTACTTTAGAGAATTTTCACTAACTTTTACTTGATAATAGTGAATTTTTATTGACTTTAATGAAATTCCATTGATTATGAGTATAAGTCGTTATACACTTTTGATGTAGTGATAGTGAAGTTATAAAAAATAAAAGTTTTGTGACAAGCAGAACTCGATATTAAAAAAAAAATTTACTTAATTTTTAAATTTTGAAAGCTTTTGCAAATATAAAAACTTTGATGTGTTTGTGTCTCTTGATTTCAAAATAATTTACCCAAAAGATTTAAACCATAAAATCTAGAAGGAAAACTCTATAAAATTTATAAAAAAAATTATCACAAAAATGATGTGACATGACATTATTATAAATATAAGTCATCTCATGAGTATTTTATTTTAAGGTGAAAGGTCCTATGAGTTGCATCATTCTCTATGATAGATTATATTATGTACTATAGAAATCTGTTTTGTATGGAAGTTTTGTTTGAATATTGTCTGTAACGCCCTCAAAATAAACCCATAATATATATAACATTAACATGCATTGATAAAAGAAAACCAATCATTATCTCATTCATCAGAGTATCATTATTGAAAGACATCACATGTAACATCAAATAAAATGCCCTACGGGCTTACATCTTTCCAAGTTAACACTTGGACACAAAAATGTGAGTACTAACTCAACTACAAATTCAGCCCTTGGCTTGAGTTTACATGTAATATCAAATAAACTGAAATAACAACTAATCTAAACAGAGTCTTCAACTCTAAATCCTTCCAAGTTAATTCCTTGGAGGTAGCACATCACCTGGACCTGAAAATGATGTTCCCGTATAGGGTGAGCCACAGCCCAGTAGAAAAATACTATACCAAATATAAGCATTGAATAAAGCAATAGCATTCGATAGATGGTTAACACAAGATATTCAATTTCATCATTATACAGTCTCATAACACTAATGTCTATGACACGTTTCACTTTCCATTATTTATTCAACTTTCCATTTATACAAATATGGCTCAGAACCTGGCCAAATAACCCAACAGAGATTACATCTCTTATTAACAATATTTCCAATTCAATTGGGATAACAAATCAAGTTAAACATTTCTTATATCATGATGGATACACATGTTGGTGTTGTATCAACCTCAACCAAAATTCACTTCCATACTTCCCAATTGATACACATTTTAGTGATGTATCAATAACATGTAAAAACACTTCCATAAATCAATAAGCACACTTATTAGTGGTGCTAATGGAGGCCATCCCCTATCTCCTCCCAAACAATATCCGGTTTAGGAGTCCATCCCCTATCTCCTCCCAAACCGTGGAGTACATCCCCTATCTCCTCCCAAACAATATGCATATACAATGTATTAAACACTTGTCATACACAATACTCAATCAATACATGTATTTTCTGTATTAATTCAACAGTCAAAATTAATGACTTAACCAATGTGATTAGTTTCAGTTTTTCCTAATCCACATGCGATGTCTACAACAATCACGACTATCCTCCACTGATAGTCCAAAACAATTATCTCTAAACAGGAAATAAATGTTACGACAAATATAAACTCAACAATTTCATAGGTGTGTTATTAAACTATCCAACTACACCATTTAAGTTTATAATTTCCCAATTCCATGAATTCAACTAAATTCCCCAATTTTCCTTAAATTAATTATACAAATTAATTTATTACAACAACTAGGGTTTTTCCCAAAATTACCAAACAACCCCAACATATCAAAATACCAAAACTTAGAACAACACCTATAATATGGAGTAGGAAATCCTTACCTCGAAGTGAAGAATTCAAATGGAGAAGATGGCGAAAACCCAATGTGCTCCAAACCCAAGATTGTTCAGATTAAAGTGAAGCCCTCGACCCACTCTATCTTTTTAACAAAGGACCTAGGGTAGAAATACACTCTAAGTAGATCAAACCTAAGAGAGAAGATGAGTGGAGGGAGAGAAAACACGGACCTAGGGTTCTGAAATCAAAAAGAGGATGAAAAAGTGTTTTAAAAACCGCTGCTGCCTATTTAAATAAAACAGGCTCGCTCGAGCGAAGAAGTGGTCGCTCGAGCGACCAGACACAAAGAATACTCGCTCGAGCGAAGGAAAGCTCACTCGATCCAAGATATACAGCTCTCAGGTCTATACTAGACGCAATCGCTCGCTCGAGCTAAGAAACCCTGGCTCGAGTGAAGGACCAAAAACAAATAGCTCACTCGAGCGATAAACTGCTCGCTCGAGCGAGGACCAAAATTCTAGGCAGCAACCCTTTGCTCCCAAACACTCTCAACCTGTAACAAACCTGCCCAATACCTCCTATAACTCAAAAATAAGGAATTAAAGGACGACAACAACACATATATAACAACAGAATCTACGGAACGTAAGTCCGGATACAACCACCAAATGTAAAGAGACCGGGGTCGCTATATTGTCACTCTGTTTGGTTTGGAATTTTTAAAAATATTTTTTGGTGTTTTCAATTAGGATTTTTGTATTTTTGGTATTTTATAATATTTTATTTATTTTTTATTTTTTACTTTTTAGATCCACTTAATATTACTTTAGAAGTATAAATTTGACCTTTTTTATAAATAAAAAAAAATTCATTAAATACAACAAAATACGAAAATGTACTAAATTTTCAATTTTTTAAAATATTTGTTTTGTATTTGGAGATTTTTTTTTTAAAATTTTTACAAATTTTATACTTTTTAAGTATATCTAAATTAAGTGTATCTAAAAAATAGCACTACCTTATCTTTCAAAATTGCCTGAAATTCTCACAACAGATGCCCAAAAAAAAAAAAAAAAAGATATGGAGGACAGTAGAATTGCCAGTTCTCTGAGTTCCAAGCAAGACTTTCTATCACTGAATCGGGCAAAATTGTCCACAGGAAAACAGAAAAAAAAGATAAAAGAAAAGTAAAGTAAAAAAGAAAGAAACAATACATGCATTCAAACAAAGTTCCAATATAAAACAAACAGGTCATAATGTAATTTGGATACATGTTGCAATGTTTGGGTTCAAAATTTTGCAGAATTGTGCCCTCTTCGTACCAAGATATGGTATTCATGCTGATAATTTTCTACTCGGCACAGACTTCATATTCAACAAAATATCGCCTAAAATCCATGGAAATCCCAAGCAATGAATGCTTTCCTTGCAATAGGATGGGTGATAAGTCACATGATACCAAGCCGATGCCATCTTCTGTTGCTCGTCTGCCTTGCAGCTACTCTCAAACCACCCTTTTGCCTCCTTATATAGGCTCTTAACCGACACCAGAATTCTATCCTTCATTTCCCCGTATCTGCTATTATCCCTTAGCAGATAAGTTGATTTTGTACGCAAATTGCCTGTAAGTATCTCATCTTCACTCTCCGCCTCATAAAAATTCATTAGGGTGCTCATTTTGTCCAAATACATCTCCTTGTGGCTTTGTGCAACTTCAATGAAGTCTTCAAAACCATTTACAATGAGATCATGATCATAAGCATCCTGGGCAATCTTCTCAGACCAAACAAGGACTGAACTTTCATGCACTGGTGAGTTAACGGTGGCACGGTAGAGTTTGCCCAGTACTCCCTTGGAGATGTAATTGGGCTTGTCCCACCTTTGCATGAAGTCTGGGAACTCCTTCGGTTTCAAAAACCTAGGCATCTCAGCTGGAGCTCCGGTCTTTGCAAAATCAACAGCCATTGAATGAAGGGTTGCCAACTGAAGACATTTTGAACTCAAAGCCTTACTTGGTTCACGGTCTGCACGGATCAAATGAGCGTTAGAGATAGTGCCCAGAGTATCATTGATCATGTAATCAACAAAGAATTTATGGATTTCCTGCAGATATTAGTCAATTGGGAATAAGAAAACATGCCTTACTTCAGTGAATTGCACAAATTCAGTTTTCTAAGTTACCTCCAAAGTCACATCATGATCCATTAGACGAGGTCTTCGCCCAGTGTAGTCCATCGGGGTCACAGTTTGGGGTGGGATAAGATTTTCATTCCAGCTTATAAAATACAAGTCTCCATCAAGATCACCGCCAGAGCATTCATTTGGATGAGGCCTGTGGATATATCAGTGTTACTGTCATCCATAAACTATCAAAATTTCTATTTTTGATCTATTTAAGTGGTAGAGAGAGAGAGAGAGCATAAAAATTCCCCAAAAAAGTTTTAATAAATGAAACTAACTAATGTTATAAACTGTTACTGCTAGAACAAGTCATTGAACAGAGAAGTAAAAAAGCAACAAATGTATTTCTCCAATACGAAAAGTATAAGACAAACAACAAAGCATGCTGCTACTGAGAATACCGAAAAAACTCGTTAAAATAAATCAAACGTGAAGGTATATATGCCTAAATGGCTAAGGACATCAACTTCAAATGGAATATTCCATTCATATCTCCCCATAAGTCCTAGTAATTCCTTCTTACCTCATGAATAATGCCATCAATAGTACAGAGCTCAATATGACAGGGAATTATTCCAAACATGATTCACGATTTGATAGGAGTTTCAACCAACTCGGTTCAAATTGTAAAGCTGAATAGGAAATTGAAGTGAATTGTGCAATTCAAATTGCAATTCATGACAACTGAATTTTGTTTCTTTTGGAAGTACAAAACAATGTCATTTTTGCCTCTCTATCAAACATTAGAGAGAGAGAGACACAGTTGTTATATTGATATGCGTGGTGTTATAATTATATTCATGTATACAATTTAATTGTATTGAATTTATTTCATTTTAAACACTATGTGTGTATTTTCATATGTATATACATATATAAAATTATATATTAAATAAAGTGAATCATAAGATTTATGATTTGATACGATTGACGGCTTACCAAAACAATTCATGATTTGATTTGAGTTTTGACAAAAATGATTCCAACCTCTGGGGGTCGCATAACAACTTGATATTAAAGAAGGCATCTGCTAAGGGTAGAAAGCTCTCCGTCAAGCTATGAAGCATGAGTATTTCGAAAAATATGCCGTACCCGTATCAAATACTTACCGGCATATGGTATACATACCGGGTACACGGAACACGTATCCAAATTTTTTTTCTTAATTTTTGGCGTACCCAGACGTACCTACTATATACCCAAGCTTTACCGTACCTCAGTTGAAACAATATTTTCTTTTCCTATAAAGATAAAAAATCCTTTCACTAGACTTTTTTTTTAGTTTTATGCTTCGCATGTTTTTAAAATTAAATTATGGTTTGTAAGTTATTTAATATATTGACATTTAATTTTGATTTATACTTTTACTTTGGCATTAAATGTTAATTGTAGGTTGAATCTTAACAAATTAAACCATTTAATTAATTTTTGCATTACTCTAAATTAAAAATAAATATTATTTTACAAACGTACCAAGCCTTACATGTACCTTACTTTTTCTGGATTTTACTGTATCGACGTACCTGTATCATATTAGTACTAATACTCATATCCATGCTTCATAGCCGTCAAAGGTAAAATTAAATAAATAAACAAATAACTTACAATCTTAACAAAGGAGTTTTCCAAAAAATCAATGTTTTTTTATTTATTGATATATCTTACAGGTGCAGATATGCCTCAAGTTGGAAGCATAGTCATATGCATATACTAGAGTCTATACACCGACACGATGCGGATATGCATGTCCCCATGTCAGGACATGCCACGTCCAGTGTCAATTTTTTTTTTTCAATTATTAGAGAAAAATTCATTTGACCCCCCCTGTGGTTTGGCTCGATAACAAGTTATCCCCCTATAGTTTACAAATAGTCAAGAGATCACTCGTGGTTTGAGACAAAGGTGCAGCCGTTACATTTTCTGTCAAGGTTGACAGAAAGTGTACTACAGGCACCTACTTTGCAATTTGACAGGAAAATCATTTGAGTCAAAAACAAATTCTTATGTAAAAATACAATATTACCCCTAATTACCCCTAACTTCATCTTCCTGATATAAACCATGTATAAACCCTAACCCTAACTCAGTTATCCTCCCTCCACCATCACTCCTTTCTCCACCAACCCTCACCAGCCAATTCCCCCACCACCACTCATGCTACCATCAAATACCTCCTATGCAACAGGCCCCTACCTTTGTCACCCACGGCTCTCATGTAACCACTTGCGTCATTCCCATTCATCGCCAACAATGGCACCAAGCACCCTCTAATTTCTAATCAGATTTCTAGGTCCCAGCCACAACACCCATATAGATTTGAGTTCCCAGTGTTCACAATCTATTCACCCTAATAAATCTGTTGATTTGTTTTTGTTTGGTTATGTGCATTATATACGTACATATAAGTATATAAGTATAAGTAAATTATAAATATAATTAGGCCAAGTTTGGGGTATGTAAAAAAAGCCAAAAAGTCAAAAAGCTAAAAAGTTACTCAAAAAATTAAAAAGTTAACACTATTCACCAAAAGTCAACAATTACGGCTACACAACTCCCAATCCTAATTTTCCTGTACAAACCAATTTTTACAATTTTTTATTACACATTTTTTCATGAAAAGTCAAAAAGTTAACCCAAACATCCATATTTTTTCCCTCAACTTTTTAGTCCAAAAAGACAAAAAGTGCACTTATTTAGGACACCCTAAACAACCCCTTAAACCAGAACTAGGTTGCAAATTAGAAATTAAGTTATAAAATTAGAATTATTTGGATTAATATTTGGTTTAATTATTTAATTAAAAACTATCTTTAACTTAAGAGAGAAAGCGAAGATAACACAAAGATATTAAGGTCATTTTTTCACTGCTGTTAACAGATTTAGTGTTGCATTTTGGTTGAAAATCACATGGGGGCACTTTGGCTATTTTTAAAACGACAGGCAGGTAAAGTGCTATCAAGCCAAACCAGGAGGTAAAATGAAGGTTACTAATGTTTCACAAGATACTTTGGGGATACTTCACAGACATGTGTCTTGTGTTTGGATACGCATATGACACCTTTATGGGTTTTTATATTCACTTTGTATATATTCACTTTTCTTGCCGTCTTTACATATATATACCTACATATATAATGATGCTGCTTATATCTTTGTGCCCTAAATTTGTATTATACATTGTAAATAAAAATATATAAAAAATATATTTTTCCCCCATATTCCCGTTGTGTATGCATCTTAATTTTTTTCAAAATAATTGTATCCCAGTGCCAGGTCCGTGTCCATCAAATTGGAATTGAAGCACTATATAACATTCTGATCTAGCAACCTAGAGATAATGTGATAAATATAAGAGAGCTTCATTTGATTTTAATCTGACAGACGTGGCCTATCGTTTTAAAAATAATATTAATAATAATAATAATAATCAAATCTTACTTTAGCAATCATAAACAGGGTAAAATAATTTTTAACTAAAAAATATGGTAAAACAATTCCTTTAGAGAAGTGCTTTATACCTTTCTCCTTTCTGAGGGAAGATGACGCAATTCACCCAACCCTTCTCCTCTAATGCAACCTCATAGACAGCCTCGAGGACTCTAATATCTCCTGGGTGAAGACACGGATTTTTTGTTACTACAACCTTCCCAATCAATACAGATGTTGTCTCGTCTATCTTCTGAAAGAAACTCTGCTCTCCAGCTTGCAGTTCTGCTTTAGTCATGGTAATGCGGACATAAACTTGGCCATAGTTCAAAATGCTAGTTTCATCCAAACATCCAATTAGGATCCTTCCCTATGGGACAAATATTCTGCACCGGGTTCTTAAATCAGACAACTGGTTATCATGGTGTGCTCTAAGTATCATAGAGAGGTAAGGTTCCACGTTTGGCTCGTAACCTTGAAGCAACATCTTTATTAGAATCCCTTTAGCATCTCTCCCACCCATGCTCTCGAGAACATCCAATGCCGCCTCTTTACTCGTCAGCATTTTGCCCAGAAGACAAAGTTGTTGATCTTGCATAGCCTCAAAAGCCGTGTCTTCTACTCCCAAGGTGGACAAAAGGGAAACAATCTCCCGATTCAAGTAGCAAGGCATGGACTCGCTCCAACTAGTGACATTAAGCATCCTGTTTTTTGATTCAAATTTAAGCATGCTACTACGTAAAGATAGTTTTCTGAAGGAATTACGGTCAACGGTTATGACACATTTATAGCCACCATATCGAATTTGAAATGCTGAAGGAGTATGATTTAATCCACACTTCTAAGCAACTTGTCTAGCAAAAGAGTTGGAAATCTTTCCAATCCCATCAGAGAAGCAGTAACCAACACCATCAGAGGTAATTTCGACATCAGGAATAGTCTCAACTTCTTGTGCAGGGACTTCCAGAGTTTGCGTAGAAGAACTGAATAATTGACCCATCCTTGCAGCACATTTTGACACGCTACGAATCTTATTGAAGCAGCCCATCCAATCTCTAATATCTTCGGTTTTCACATTCTCATTAGAAGCAAACATCCACACAGCATTTGAACGGAGTTGACTAGCTGAGAAAGCGAGAAATTGAAATCTTTTGTCTCCAATCACAATCCCTTCTCGAAGAATAGACAAAATCCGATGATATATATTGGTTCTGTAAGGTTTCGCAAAGATACCTTGCTGAATACTTGTGGAAATGGCATTAGACGAAAGCTTACTCCAGTCTTCTTCAACAAAAGTAACTCTCAGGAAGTCAAAAGCATACGGAGCAAATTTCTTCACAACGTAATTTGAGGATTCGAGCTCTGGCCCTAATCAGTAAATCTTCGACAGTGTAATGAGGACTCTATGACAACTCGTTGTGTTGTGATTTGTTAACCTGCTGAGAGATAATAAAGGCAGATTCTTACCATTACCATTTTTCTTTAAAATATGCAGCTTGGTCTTAATAAACGATACGGGCTCGTAACAAGTGGATTGCAGCTTACGCATTTTCTGAAGAACCATCATCGCAGTGTCAATGTCTAAACTGCTGAGGATCTCAATCAGATCATTATCCACTGAAGCAAGACTAATTTTTTGGGTGTGAACAAGGGAATTGAGTTGGAAAAGGATCTCATATGCTAATTTAGAATCTAATTGACAACTGACAAGTGGAACTACCTCGGACGTAGAACCAAATTCTTCCCCTTCTTCTAGAATAAGATCTTTTACATCTTTCGTATAATAGGGCAAACTGGTAAAATTATCAAAAGTTGATAATTCTTCCTTGATTTCCCAACATAGTGAAGATGATTGCCCGATTGACTTCATTCCAGAAAAATCTGCAGTGCGTACCCAAAGAAACCCAAAATCTTCATTGCAGATGTGGTACCGATTAGCACCAGACTTTGAATTGACATTAGGTTCAGAAAATTTTTGGTATATCTTTGGAGCATGCTTGAGCTGAAAAAGATACTAGTCTCAATTTAGACATGCTACCCAATCAAAAAAATTAGGTTCAGCTCAAGCATGCTCCAAAGATATATCAAAAAATTTCTAGACCTAATGTCAATTCAAAGTTTGGTGCTAACCGGTACCACATCTGCAAGGAAGATTTTGGGTTTCTTTGGGTACGCACTACAGATTTTTCTGGAATGAAGTCAATCGGGCAATCATCTTCACTGTGTTGGGAAATCAAGGAAGAATTATCAACTTTTGATAATTTTACCAGTTTGCCCTATTATACGAAAGATGTAAAATATCTTATTCTAGAAGAAGGGGAAGAATTTGGTTCTACATCCGAGGTAGTTCCATTTGTCAGTTGTCAATTAGATTCTAAATTAGCATATAAGATTCTTTTCCAACTCAATTCCCTTGTTCACACCCAAAAAATTAGTCTTGCTTCAGTGGATAATGATCTAATTGAGATCCTCAGCAGTTTAGACATTGACACTGCGATGATGGTTCTTCAGAAAATGCGTAAGCTGCAATCCACTTGTTACGAGCCAGTATCGTTTATTAAGACCAGGCTGCATATTTTAAAGAAAAATGGTAATGGTAAGAATCTGCCTTTATTATCTCTCAGCAGGTTAACAAATCACAACACAACGAGTTGTCATAGAGTCCTCATTACACCGTCGAAGATTTGCTGCTTAGGGCCAGAGCTCGAATCCTCAAATTACGTTGTGAAGAAATTTGCTTCGTATGCTTCTGACTTCCTGAGAGTTACTTTTGTTGAAAAAGATTGGAGTAAGCTTTCGCCTAATGCCATTTCCACAAGTATTCAACAAGGTATCTTTGCGAAACCTTACAGAACCAATATATATTATCGGATTTTGTCTATTCTTCGAGAAGGGATTATGATTGGAGACAAAAGATTTCAATTTCTTGCTTTCTTAGCTAGTCAACTCCGTTCAAATGCTGTGTGGATGTTTGCTTCTAATGAGAATGTGAAAACCGAAGATATTAGAGATTGGATGGGTTGCTTCAATAAGATTCGCAGCGTGTCAAAATGTGCTGCAAGGATGGGTCAATTATTCAGTTCTTCTACACAAACTCTGGAAGTCCCTGCACAAGAAGTTGAGACTATTCCTGATGTCGAAATTACCTCTGATGGTGTTGGTTACTGCTTCTCTGATGGCATTGGAAAGATTTCCAACTCTTTTGCTAGACAGTTGCTCAGAAGTGTGGATTAAATCATACTCCTTCGGCATTTCAAATTCGATATGGTGGCTATAAAGGTGTCATAACCGTTGACCGTAATTCCTTTAGAAAGCTATCTTTACGTAGTAGCATGCTTAAATTTGAATAAAAAAATAGAATGCTTAATGTCACTAGTTGGAGCGAGTCCATGCCTTGCTACTTGAATCGGGAGACTATTTCCCTTTTGTCCACCTTGGGAGTAGAAGACACGGCTTTTGAGGCTATGCAAGATCAACAACTTTGTCTTCTGGGCAAAATGCTGACGAGTAAAGAGGCAGCATTAGATGTTCTCGAGAGCATGGGTGAGAGAGATGCTAAAGGCATTCTAGTAAAGATGTTGCTTCAAGGTTACGAGCCAAACGTGGAACCTTACCTCTCTATGATACTTAGAGCACACCATGATAACCAGTTATCTGATTTAAGAACCCGGTGCAGAATATTTGTCAGCCCAACTTACAAACTTATAAGAAAGAGAAGTTTGTGACGCCCCAAAATTTGAGGACATCATAATAAGGTTTAAAACTTAAAATCAATCTTCTTAATTAAGAATCCTCATAATTGTTGCCATTAAATATACCATCATCCATTAATTAACAGTACGGAAAGTAAAAGTTCTTAAATTACAACTCCAATCAAACTTAAACTTTGTCTTAGTACACAAATATAAAAAGAATTAGAGAAAAACTAGAAAACTCAAAAAAATGATTCATGGAATTTTGGCACGCTTCAAGCTAACCAGGGTTGAATGTTGCCTTCCAACACCTCGGTGTTTCCTTCGGTTTCTTCGGTACCTGGCATGAAACGCCAGGGCAATGGGAATGCCAATGAGCGACGAGCTCAATAAGATACTACAACCCGAAAATACCCACCCCGATAATAATACTCACAAATAATAAATATTGTGCAATAACAGAATAATAAGCAGCATTTAATAAGCATAACAGAAATGCTAACGGTTAAAATAATAACAATAGATAAATAAATAAATAATTAAAATGGCAAACGGAAATAGTGGTTCATCATAAGGAAAATGCATGCTTTTCTTTTTAATTTCTCATAGATTCAGTTTATCAGATAAATTTAAGTAACTCCCCGCGGTGCACTACTTCCACTCAACCGCTAAGCAATGGCCACGGGCAATTCTGACTCCCCCTTGGTCAAATATTCAAATGTTACTTGCTGTAACTACTAATGATGCCCATGCACCAGGGTTACGTACCCGAGTCGTGACATCACGGTCTGCCCCAAGGGAACGGTCTATGTTGTGACACCCGCACCACCAACCTTATATCGCCTACACCGATAAGAGCCGAAATACCTTCCCGTGCCATGTTAGGGTTCGCAACTCATCGCGCAAGATTCTAAACCGGGCTCGCCCCATCACTTTTAAATTTTTAATGTATCATCGGTTCAATTTTGTGTTTCTTTACTTCATTGAATCCACATTTTTATGCATGTGCGAGTTTTAGTTCGAGAATCACAGTGACATAATGTTTATATAGCACAACACAATCATATATGGCAACCAAAATAAATGTGATAGAGTTTTTTAGGAGTCATCACAAAATTTCTTAAGAATTCACATACTTCTCCTTTCAGCACTGTTTGGTCAAACCAAAAAAAAATATGAAACCTATACCAAACGATGTTCAACCATTATAATATTTTAACTGGTGCTAGTTCATCAAGTTAGGAAAATATTTCGAGAAAAATACCAGGGCTAAAAACGATTTTAAAATGGAGGAATAATTTTTGGAAGAAAACTGGTTTGCTGGGACAGTGAGTTACATTCACCTCCAGCACAGGTGATCCGGGTTTGAAAAATAAAAAGGGGCCTCAAACGATGTCAAAAATAGGCATGGTTAGAACATTTTGCTAAATTTTTGAGTTTAGAACATATTTCCAGAAGAGTGAGGGCTGAAAACCAACCGAAGATGGTCAAATGATTTTTATAAGAAAACTGGACAGATTCTGTCACCTTTTAGAAAATTTGGTGTTTTTCTCTCAGTACTTAGTAAAAAATTTTGAAACCAGCGGCGTTTGAAAGTAACTTAAAAATATAACTTTTCCAATTTGAATCACTTGAAAATTCATTCTGTGGAATAAACGGTGACCTGGTAAAGTCAGCGTTGCTGCTGCCTTCAAACAGCAATGAAGTTAAAAATATATTCAGGCCATGAAAACGTCAGCACAGGTGTTCTGTGTTTGGAAAATAAAAAGGGTCCTCAAACGGTGTCAAAAAGAGGCATGGTCAGAACCATTTGCTAAATTTTTGAGTTTAGAACATATTTCCAGAAGAGTATGAAGACTGAAAACCAGTCGAAGGAGGTCAAATAATTTTTATAAGAAAACTGGACAGATTCTGTCACCTTTTGGAAAATTTGGCGTTTCTCTCTCAATACTTAATAAAAAATTATGAAACCAGTGGCGTTTGAAAGGTAACTTAAAAATATTACTTTTCCAAGTGGTCGTACAGAAAAATACCATTTGTAGAGAAAATGGGACCTGTTTGAAGCCACTGCTTCTGCTGTGTTGTAAGCGATGCTTAGGGAAAATATTTGTTTTGGTAAGAAAATGGTGTCCGATGATTTTATAAAAATTTTACACAATGTATGGCATCTATATATACTTTCAGTATACACAGATTTTAGCATCCATTATTGTCAATTTATTAGAGCCCTCTTTTCTCCCGATAAAGTGTGAAACAGTGAGAAGAATCTATGCTTCAAGTAAAGGGAAGCCATTCTCATCTCATTTTACTCTTTTGCAAGATTATTTCAACAATGGAAAATATTGAACACATAAAAAAAAACAGTAGCTAAGCCATATATCTATGTTTGCAAGAAGGAACATGAAATTATAACATAATGAAACCCTCATCCTATCAAAGTTTTAAACATGCATGGACTATTTTACTATAGATGACTTAACCATGCTTAGTCTTGCATATATAAATTATATAAATTCAGTTAGAGGTATCTAAGGGAGGATAGAGGTGATGTATTCTTACCTTAAAAAAAATCCCAAGTGTTGGGCCCTTCTTCCCTTCTCTTCTCTCCTTTCCCTCTTGCTTTCTCTCCCTCTCTTCTCTCTTTGTTTTGCTCTTACAAGTGTGTAATAAGGCTGAATAGTGCTCCTAATATAGGAGTTTGAGGGCCTAATTTGCTATTATTATTATTATATTTATTTATTATTTATTTATATATATATATTTTACTTTACTTCTTTTTGCTTAGGAACTCTCATCTAATGCATAGATGGTAGCTTACAAGTTGCCTGCCGTGGCTGCCTTAATCAAGGCTTGGAATGCCATTGCATGCTTACTTCTCTTAGGGAGGTTGAGTGTGGACTTGGGGAAAATAAGCATGCACCTAGATAAAAAGAAAAGGAAGTGGCAGTCAGCCACTTTCCTTGCAACTAGATCACCTTTTTTTTTTTTTTTTTGAATTGAATTGGTGTCAATAAAATATTAATATGTATATATAATTTATTTATTTATTTATTTGTTTACTTATTTAATATTATTATTTTCAACTGGATGGTTTTCTTCCTACTAAATTCTAACTAGCTTATTTACTATCAATTTAATCCATTTAGTTTTCACAACTATATTTTGATACAGAATTTTAATCACATCAAGATAAATAATTTTATTTAAAAGAATTTAATATTGATATCAATTATGGTGCTATTAGTATTATAATTTAATAGTTTAATAATCACTATAGATTGGCTTAATATTATTATTAATAAACTGATTAGTTGTCTAAAAATTTAGGTTCTTACAAAGTTAGAAGAACACAAGAGAGTTTGAGAGAATGTCTTGTATTCACTCTTGAGAGAAAGCTTTACAACTCTTGGATGGATTGGAGCAAATGAGCTCCTCTTCTATTTATAGGCTCCCTAGGAGCTTTCTAGAATTCTCAAGAAAACATCATGTGGAAGCTGAAGCTTCCTATGGAAGCCTTCTTTACAAGCTACAAAAATGTTCTAGAATGTTTTAGAACTATCTATACAAATATTTAATTATATGTACAAGTGTATAGGTTCTTGAATTTGCTAGGTCCTAAAATTCTCCATGGTCTTCATAAGTACTAGAGTTTGCTAGGGAGTTCTAGATTTTTCCATGTTCTGTCAAGTGTTGGAATGAGCTAGGAAGTTCTAGATCCTTCCATTGATCTCCATGCTCCCAAGCTCCCATGTTTTCTCAAGTCTGTCAGGAGCTTCCAGAATATTCTATTAACCTCTCTTCCTTGAGGCTTTCTTTTGGTAGGTAATTTTGTCTTGGTAATTCGGCGAGACATGACATTCTCCCCCACCTATGCTCACGACGCCCTCGTCGCGCCTTCTTCCTCGAAGTCACTGGTTTTCTCCTTGACTTGCGCCTTCTTAGATATTCCTTGTCCACTGGCTCTATTGATGACTTAACAACTGTGCATATCGGTGGACTATCTTCTGTAAAGCAAATAATCGTCTTGGCAATGCCTACTACCTCTTTCTTGTTCGTCTCCAACTTAATATACATAGCTGACAGAAGTTAGAGTTTAGTATTTAGTTTACTCACCATTGGCACCATATAAGGCCCACCCTCCATAATGCACATAGTGTTGTTGCGAGGTAATAGTGCCACGCTAAACTCCCGCAAGAACTCCATCCCTAGCACCACGTCATAGTCATCAAGTGATGCTATCGAAAAATTGACTTTTCCGCACCACCCACCAAGGTGCAGCTCAACCCCTCGAGCCATGCCATTTACGGGCTTTGCCTTGGAGTTTACCGTCTTCATCAATCCTTGACCCTTGTCAAGTTTCAGGCCCAGCCTCCTGGCCTTCTCCGCCTTGATAAAGTTGTGCGACACGCCTGTGTCTACCATGACTTGGGTTGCCTTCCCATTGATCTTGGCATCTACGTACATTAAACCCTTATCCCATTGGGTCAATATAGTAGGCTTCGATTCGATGGCACCAAGAAGCTGTAGAGATCCTATTTGCGGAGTCTCCACCTTTTCCCATTCTTCAATATGGCATTGAGAACTTGCCTCTTGGGACACTCTCTTGCCCAATGTGGCCCGTCACATAGGAAACACTTAGTCTTGGGTTTGAATGTCTCATTGTTCTCTCTGATTTTGCCTTTGCCCTCTCTACCAGTGGGAGGTTTGTTGTGCCTTTCCTTGCATCGGATGCCTTCATCCTCATCTTCCTCACTCTCACTAAAACTTCTACTAGGGTCACCCTTGGATGTCTTGGCCTTGCCATCCCCACGTTTGTACTCAATAAGTGATTCTGCCACTACCATGGCCGTTGCAAGGTCTTGCACGCCTCGGCGTCGTAACTCTTGCTCTGCCTATGGTTGTAGGTTGTCTAGAAAGTTGAAGAGTAATTCCTCATCAGTCATATTCGGGATTTCAAGCATGAGTGTAAAGAATTCCCTTACATAGTCCCAAATAGACTTTGTGTGTTTAAGATTTTTCATGCTCTTCCTTGCTTGGTAGGCCACATCCTTGGGATAAAATTGCTTCTTAATTTCTCTTTTGAAATCATCCCAAGTTGTTATGGTGCACGTACCTTTCTCAATGTCAGCATGTCGGTGACGCCGCCATAATGTTGCTATATCAGCAAGGTAAAGGACTGTGGTTCGTACCTTAGCATTTTCCGCGGTTACTGCCATCGCTTCAAAGTATCTCTCCATGTGCCACAAGTAGTTGTCTACCTCCTTGGCATCCCTCTTTCCATCAAAAGGCTTTGGCTTTGGAACCTCTACCTTGGACGTCCCCGGCAAGGTCATAGCTCCCCCAGCTATGGCCTTTTTGCACATTGCCACGTCTTGGTGCACCTCCTCCAAGCGGGCTTCAAACTATGCGAGCATCTCCAACACCTTGGCTTGGAAGGAATCATTGGCCACTTGAGCATCGTGCGCCACAAAATTGATGGTGGAAAGCATGCCATCCTGGAGTTCCTTGGTCTCCCCCTTGAGACCCTCCACTTCCTGTTCAAGGCTTTGCTCCAACATATCAAGACGCTCCCCCGAGTCGCCCACAGTAAGCTCCACCTTGGCAAGCCACGTTTCCATGGAGGTCATAGCATCTCGTGACTTATCCTTCCTTCCCTTTGTGGGTTCCCTTCCACAGGCTTGCTCAGTGACAGTCTCCTTTATACCGGATGACATTGTTGCCTTCTCTTCCTTTATCACAATCCTGCTCTGATACCACTTGTCACGGACTGGGCGCTTGTCATCCTCCCGAGAAGCCGGCTCCACGAGTGGTACTGCATATCTCCGTGTATTATGCCCAAGGACCAACCCAAGAGATACGATAGGGATTTACCTTGCCTGCTTTGCTGCTCACAAACTAATACGCTTGCAAGGTGCTTGGTATAGAACTTGCATCCCTAATGAGTCGGTACGTGACACTATGGAGCCATGGTCCCTTCAAGTTTTATAAAATTCTATTATTATCACTTCCGTATTTTATGAGTATTTGTAGAATGCATAATAAGATAAGTTCTTAATTTTATAAAAATGATATTTATAGAATGCATAATAGGATGACACACTAATTTTATAAAATTACTTCACTGAGCATCTCCAATACTATTAGGAATTTTACCTTTTCAAAGGTTATTATCATGAAGTATAAATTTATTTTACCTATCTATTTTTTCATATTTTTACTCAAACACTACAATTTATTTGAACTATTCGTTCAAACACAATTCATTTTATAAAATGCCAATGGAAGGAAATGATCATAAAAATTGAGTACATTTTACCTAGTTTTTGAAGACTGACTACATTTAGCTAGTAAATTTGAAATGAGACAAAATATCTAACCATGTACTTAGCAGGTTGGAGTTGAAAAAAGTAAGTTACACTCTTTATTTTAGCAACACATGTATTATATGTCTAAGTGGGTTGGAGATGTTCTAACTCTCTATTTTATTAGTAGATCATAATGTATAGTGAGATTATCTTGAACCGTTTCATAAGCTGCTAGCTAATAGCATCAAATTAATTGGGCCAATTTTATTTTTACAAGACTTATATGTTGCTTTTTTTCTTCGTTTGTTTTCGTAAAAAATAAAATCAAAGAGGTATGAATAAGTTTTAGATTATATATCAGCCAACAAAATGACTTAAAATTACAATCGTATAGCTCAAAATTTCAGAAGAAAAAAAAAAAGAAAAAGACTTGTTAAATCTATTTATATTTCTCCTCATGGATTACTTCTTTCTCAACATTTATGCAAATAATTATTTTTTATTAATAATTTATTAAAAATTAGGGTAAATTACAAACACACCCCTTGAGGTTTACTTAAATTACAAATTATTCTATGTGGTTCTAGAAATTACATTATACCCCTCAAGGTTTCTAATTTCATAACAAATAGGTCATTTTATTAATAAATTATTAAGTTAATTAACAATTTTTAATAATGTTAACATTTTATTTCAATTAATAATTCAGATAATTTTATTATTGTATAGGTGAAAAGTTAAAAATTTCAGTTTTTTAATTACTTCTGTTAAATAAAAAATTATGACAATAAAGTATTTGTAATTTTCCAAATCCCAAGGGTAATTCATCTTTTAAGCAAACTTCAGAGGATGTATTTATAATTTATCTAAAATTTTAACTTCAATTTTTTTATGCGCACAACTGACCCTCCCCTGCACAAAATTTACAGTTCTATCATTGCCACTCACAAACACATACACTGGACCAATGATTGTTTGGTTATATACAAAACAACTAGTTTCAACTTTCCTCTAAGAATTAGCTTCTCAAAAGTAAACCAATACACCAGGCATAACTTCATCATATATTCCCTGTACTCAAAGTGAATTGTCTAAGTCCTCTCCCCTCTCCAGGTACATGCAATTGTGATCCGTTTACCAGAATCCTTGGGTGGAGTGGCCAAACATCTCTATTGGTACTACTAGCAAGTTGAAGATCAAGTCTGGGAAGCACCTAGTGGCGCAGCCAGGAATTTAGTAAAGAGGGGTATAAATTAATGACAACATTAATTTATTTTTTTTTCATAATAAACAACAATGAGATGTTATTAGACTTAAATATTAAGAGTTCATTTGGATAAATGTGAATTTTAAATTAAACGATTTTAGATTAAATTTTATACAAATATTGGGGAGTAACTATTTTATGGGTGAATTGGAAAATTAAAAAACAAGATAAGTTGAGATAGAAGATATATTTTAGTAGAGAAATTATATAAATATACCGTAAAAAAAATGTCTATCATAAGTCGCAATTATGATCTTTGTGGTCTTTAGTTATAACACATTATAGTGTTAAATACAATTTAGTTATAACTTCTTGTGGTTGTTATTTTGGTTATGACTATATATCAAGTAATAGTTAATTATGACTCATTCTAATATTAGTTATGATCTATTGTAATTTTTTACTTTTTTATTTTTTATAATTGAAGATTTGTTGCTTGATTATAATTTATATAATGATCATTTTAGTTATGAATGGAAAGAAACACATGGAGGATAAACTCCACACTGAGGATAAATTTCACATGTCAAATGTAACTAATAATTCAATAAATTCTATATCTTTGTTGAAATTAATTATGTTTGTATGTCAATAATGATAGATATCACTATTATATTGAAATTTTCATAGATAATTATATGACTTATTATAGTCTATTTATTTTCAATCAAAATAATCATTATTATTCTCATAATTTTAAAAATGTCATTTACATTTCACTTTAAATAATATTTTTATAATTTTTTTTATTTAAAATATTTTCTTTATATTAAAAAAAAAATCTCAAAACCCAGAAAACACGTGACCCCCTTAGGCCCTACATAGCTACGCCCCTGGAAGCACTCCCGACCCTAACTTAAACTAACTAAAATAAAATTTTAAAATTTTTTATTCTTACTTATTTTGAAGCTTTCCTAAATACTTCAAATATTTAAAAATACAAAGTGATGGATACGTGGCAATTGGAGGAAATGGAACAGACAATAGGGACAGATAAAGGGGACAAGGGATCAAGAAAAATTTGTTTACACAATGTTAATAATGCCCTACCATTTCATTGGTTTATTTTGCATTTTTTGTGGGATCACTTCATTAAATCAACTAATGAGACGTGGTATATTGTTCACATGTGTGAATAAATTTTCACTCCAAGAAATTTGAAGCCCTCTTTTTCTTAGAAGAGATGGGAAACTACACCCCATATGCACCTATTATATATTTTTTGGTGTATATGTTACACATTTTTTTGATAATATTATGTAATTTTTTTAATAGATTTATTGTGGTTCATAATTGATGCTACGTATTTTGTGGTGATGTTATACATTTTTTATTTAAACATTTTATAATCATAAAATGTGTAACATTATTACAAAAATACGTAATATTATCACAAAATGCGTAATTTTATTTTTGAACCACAAATTATCATAAATTTACTAAAAAAAATATGTAACATATATCATAAAAATACATAACAATGATACATATCATACACACCTTTTGAGGGGTATGTGTCATAGCATTAGCCTTATAAGAATGGATTAAGAAGGCCATCAGAAATAACTAGAACAAAAAGGTGGAATCAAGGCACTGATGGAAGGTCATTTGCAGAGGTCATAAAAGGAGTTGAACCAAGAGGTAAATCAACGACCACTATCAGAGTAGAAGAAATAGGAAATGATTGGTTATATGAGAGCATGATTACGAGACTCAAACCAAATTACTTTGTTGTGGAGGTAAAAAAAGAACTCAAAGGAAAAGGTGTGAAGAATGCACTAGTGAGCGAAGGAGGAGGGCGTGATGTAGTCATATCATTCAGTTCAAGGGAGGATTTGATAAGTAATAAAAGTTTGCTTAATGTTTGGTTCCATGACTGGTGTGAATACAATCACAGAGTGGAAATCTAGTATGCAACTTCAGTAGGAGAGGTATGTTTGGATTAGTTATGGTGTACCCTTGAATCTATGGAACTCGGACACCTTCAGGAAGATTGGAAGACTATGGGGGGAGGTGATGAACCTAGATTGAGACATTTGTGAACCAACATCATTTCGTTGTGGAAGGTTAAAAATAGCCACAAATGCTATGGACTTGATAAATACAAGTATGAATCTAGAATGCAAAGAAAGAGTCTACCCAATAAGAGTTTGTGAGGAATAGATTATAAAGGAGGTGATGACCAACTGCAAAGGCACCAACACTGATGAGGGAGAAGAGGATGTTAGCTCCAATGTTAATGGGGTGTTACAGTTAGCTGAAGAGAGCAAGAGGGAGGAAGAAGATCATGATAAGGCTGATGATGTTGATGATGATGTGGCAGATAAAGATAAGAAGGCAAAAGGTGAATTGACAACTAGGATGAAGGAGGGAGGTGAGGTAGAGGTAGGTGACAGTTAGATTCAAATATCAGTAGTGAAAGAGACTGAAGATTGCATGGAGAAATCAAATGAAGAAGGAAGAGGCGTGGAAGAGACAATGATGGCAGTGGAAAGCATGCAGCAGCAGTAGCAAAAGTAGCAACAATAGCAGATGTGCAATCATGATTTGGGAAAAGTTGCTTAGGGGGTGTTTGGGAACCTAGCTTTAAGGCTAAAATAGCCTCAAAAACAATTTTAGCCTAAAAACTCCTAAACCAAAAGTTAAAAAAATAAAAATAAATAAATGAATAAATAAATAATAGGCCGGCAGTGGGCTGTCACTGTGACAGTATAGGCACAGCCTACCACTGTCACAGCGACAGGTAGGTAAAGTACAATTTTACCCCTTTAGATTAATTTTGAAAATTGTAAAGTTAGGGACAAATTCGTCATTTTAACTTCAAATATCATTTCAACACATTTTTCAATACACCAACTCAAATAAAAATTCATTGTATCTTCCCAAATACAAAAACTAAAATAGCCTACTAAAATAGTCAAAAAGTCAAAAAGCCTCTAAAATAACCACTTCCCAAACACCCACTATGTTCAAAAAGATAATGGGCAAATAGTCACTCCAGGATTTATTAAAAGTTTAAGTGGAACCCAAAAAGATAGACCTGGAATTAGTTTGGAGGTAGATTTGGGCCAAGATCAATCTAGGCCTCAGCCCATTGGGCTAGTTCATTATAAATCTAATAGTAATGGGCTTAGTCATCCTATTGCAAATACAGGCGGTGGACTCACAGGGTTGGGCTCTAAATCAAAGGTTAGTGATACCATTAGTGCATCTAGTAGTGGTTCCATCAACAACCAATTTAAGAAAGGCAAAAGGAAAGTGATTAGAAATTATTGAAACAAAAATCCGTTATTAATAGGTGGGTTTTCTGGGCTTGCTAGAAAAATTAAGCAGAAAGGAGTAGGAGCAGGAACAAGCAAAGTGTATCATAAAAGCTTGGTAGTTAGATCTACAGCTATGTCAAGGCCAAATGTAGTTAAGAGTCAACCCATTTGTGAAAAAGGCTAGCTACAAGAGGCTCAAGCAACACTACTTTTGGGGAAAAGTTTGGGGCTCAACTGCAAGGGCCAGGATGCAGAAATTATCAACAAATTTGTACAATTGGGAGAGAATGATAAGGAAAGGATATGAGGCACTACAACAAAAGAGGGTTTTTAGGGCACCATATGTACGTCGTGGATACGATTTTACAACGCGCAAAGTAAAATCGTATTATGACTAATCATGAAAAGTTGTTCACTTTCAACGATTTGCCATAACCTGCCGTTAAAAACTTTTAACAGCTAATTTTATACATCATGTTTAATTTTTCTATGACTACTTTGCAAGCCGTTAATTCAAGAGACAAACCATGACAATTGTTACTAGTCATTAAATATTTAACACAACGGCCTATTCTGTCCGTCATAAAATATGTTTAGGAATTTTTTATTTTATTTTTATTTTTTAATTCAACAGGTTCTATTTCACCTGTTCTGTACAGTCTAAAAAAATATTACAAATAAATTTCACAAATATATATATATATGTAAGTATCAATCAGCCATTAAAATATTATTTCAAACATCAAAAAAACTATTCATATGTTTCGAACATCCAAAAACTATTTGTACATTCCAAACCATCCAAAAATTATGTTTCTAAACATCAAAAATTGTCCTCAACTTCAAAACCGTCCAAAAAGATCTAAATAATCCCTCCCCCCCCCCCCCCCCCCAAAAAAAAAAAAAAAAAAAAAAAAGACTATTTAAAGCTCTCAACAGTACAAAATTTACAATCTTCTTGCAAGTGCACCATCATGGGTTGATTCAATTGCATCAACACTAAGCTTGTGCCCTCCATATCTTTATATCAGAAAAATTCTGAGCAGCTTGGATTTCGTCTTCAGAAGCTTCCCTTCTTAGAGGGACCAAGCTTGAAACAACGTCAATAGAAACAACATATATTGAATTGATTTGATAAGCATGGATAAAATACTCCCTCCCAAGAAAATAAGATAGCAGCTCATACCTGCATGAATTAAACTGATTTGATTACTTCATAATAACAATTATAAAATTAGCACTTAGCACTAATTTTTGCCTAGGATAGCTCTAATTCCTACACATCACCTCCATGTGCAGCAAAGCACAATTGCGGAAAGCTTGTACCAAAGCCTACTGTCAATAACCTTTTTATAATCTTGCCTACATATCACATTATACCATGTAGATATTTTGTTTTTTGTTTACCTTTGTTCAGTGAACTAATATATTAACTTTAGAGTTTCAGATAATATGACAGTTGCCAATTTATGAATATGCTGTATTGTTTTGCCCCTATATATGCCTCGAGGTGAGTAACTAAAATAAATGTTTTGGAATAAAATAGGATTCGGTTCCTATTGCACGACTGCACAACGTATCAAAACCATCAATATATACAATACCATAAGTATGCAAGGGAGGCTATAGGGCAAGCTTTCTACCATATCCTTGATATAAATATACTAAAAAGAAAAGGAGGCCAACATCCCAGAGGGAAGGTAAGTTGATACACCTGAGTTCTCTATCGAATAACCACAGAAATGATGGTTGCTCAATTTAGATGTGAGGCTGGTTTGTAGAAACGAAATTAACTTTAAGCTGAATGCTTTAGTGCAGTTGAAGTGACACTACCATCAAACACACCCTAAGTGACAGCGGGGTCAACCTACCAAGGTGCTACTTATAAATATTTGAAGTTGAAATAAAAATAGTAGGATGTTTCTAAAGTACTAAAATCATTATATTAGAAGTAACACAACGATTTTTCTAAAGTACACTCACCTTCCATCTAAGCCAAGAATTACCACGGTATTCTTTTGGTGGCCAAATGCAACAATGTATTGAGAACCTTCAAGCAAACGAAACTAAGTGACAGACCACTTTGAGCTGAAATACTTGGGCAACACTCCTGTAAAATGAGTAGCAAACTTAGATCTTGCTGCCAAAGATACAAAATTTATATTTAACCTTCAACGGAAAAAGCATACAACTCATTGCTACTTTTGAGTCCTTAAACTTGATAGCATGCTTCTATCTATCAGTTATCCTCCGGTAATAATTAATTGAACCACAGAAAATACAGAAAAGCCAAAATCATTTTAAGTATCAGAGTGGATCAAAAGTTAAAACTCATACTAAGGACAGAAGGGCATAATATATGTTTACATGATCACTATTTAGAAAATATCCAAAACATCTAAGATGACCAGAGTGTTTTGGAGAAAAAGAAAAGCTCTCTGTGAAGTTCTACCAATTAAAATGTCTTGAGTTCCTTCTTCAAGAATCAAGAACTTGATGCATTGTTACAAAATATATTTGGGAAATGCAAAAGCAACCATTATAAGGAACTAATCATTTGGTGTATTCTTAGTCCACCAATGAGCTTTCCCCTAAATGACTTTTTGTGTAGTTTGGGAAGACTAAATAAGTGTACTTTTTGACTTTTTATGAAATATGAGTTGGGTTTGGGTTTGGGTTGGGTTTGAAGTGATGTGTTAGAGAGGTGATGTGACTTAAATAAGATGATGTGACTTAAATAGGATAGTGACTTTTTAACTTTTTGTCTTTTTTCAATCTTCCCAAACTAGGCCTTCATTGACCTCATTAAAGAGTTAACCTGTAATTCTTTTCCAGCATGTTCAAGAAATGTAAGTGAAAAGTTAACTAAGAGAGTGAAGTGTTGTGCTATTGTGTAATACTTTCATCTTTTTGTTTTTTATTTTATTTTAAGGAAGAAAAAAAAAAAAAAAAAAAAAAAAAAAAAAAAAGGAAAATAAGGCTTCTTCCAAAAAGAAACAAATTCGTTGTGTTCATGCCATTTAAGTTTATATGTTTCCTTATTCAAAGCACTACATGTGAATCTCTTACATTGCTTGATGCACAGAAAGGATTCTCTTCACAATTTCATTTAATAGTATTGATCCAATTTCTCTCCATCATTTTAATGACAACAATTTCTGCAATTGCCCCAATTAGAAATTTTCCTTCAAATGCCAACAACAAAAATGAAACATGCCTAATCATAAGCAATTTCAATGTCTCCAGCTAATTGTAGAAGAGTTGCAATGTGCTAGAGAGTAATTAATAAAAGGGGGAAAAAATGGCACGTTTACCATTGATTTAAGAAAGGAATCTTACCTTTTATAAAAGAGAGAGATGAGGTGGGTGATGAAACAGAATGATTAAGATCAGATGCACCATGTGACTTATCACTCCCCAGGTTTCCCAAATTAACTTTAAGACTGAAAACATGGACAGTTTCCTTGTCACTTGAGACTGCCAGCCACTGTGCGGTTGAAGAGAATGCCAGACTATATATTTCTGCTCCATCCGCACCCCTCCTAACCTGCGTTACATATCTAGTTGCTTTTAGTACATCAACAATTTCTTAAAACTTGAAAATTAAAGTTAGCAAACATAAGTAAGACTTACAAAGAAAAATATTAATTTAGTTTCAAATGGAAAAGCCAAAGCACCTCCACATTTGTTTGCCCAATCACCAAATCAAATTCTAAACTCAAATATAGATTGATCGTAAGCAATAAGAACTTAGATCAATCAAACCTCATTAAAGAAAAAAGGACCATCATATAGTCAAGCTGTTTAGCGCAACTTAACTCTATAATTTCTAAATTTGTTGACAAAGTACATAAATTATTAATGATAACAAAGAAAGAAAAATATTTCTCGTCCCCTGCAGCACTACCTTCGCTCGGTTATTATAGGAGTTTTTCTTGTCCTATGTACTCAATTAGAAAAATGAATAAATATACATATATACACTTTTATTAGGTTTTTTTGTATCTTTAATCGCATTACTTAACAGCCAAAGCCTCCCAACACTCTCTGGATGGGATTGCTTGGGTTTTGAGAGGCAAAACCAATAACAACTCATGGCTTCATGGTTTTGAATCAGATTCAAAACAATGGAACTCATATTCGAAATCCCTTATTACAAACTTGGGAAATTTCTGAAAAAATCAAAATTAAATAATTTTCGTATAAAATAAGGTAGGGAGAGGAAGAAACAATCTATGAACATACACAAATATGAGGGGGGGGAAAAACCAAAGCCAAAGATAAAGATGAAGATGAAGATGAAGATAAGCAACTTACTAATCAGTGAAATACACTCTCAATCATTGCTTCCAAGGACTCCTTACAGGAAGAACACCATGAAGAAGAGATGGATAACTCTGATTTCAAATACACAACCGAAGAGAAGATGAGCCCTAGAGAGATCGATTTGGTCTTAGAGAGATTGAAACCCTTCCCCTTCTACGTTCCCTTTCTAATTAGAACCAACTAGAAGCCAAAGAGTTAATTTGGGGGAAAAAAAATCGAAGGCATATGAGAGAATTCATCTTGGCGTTTTTTTTTTTTTTTTTTTTTTTTTTTTGGAGAGAATTTATATTTTGGCACTTATTTTTTTTTTGGGTCTTATTATTAACGATTTATATTATGCGCCGTGAAAAGTGTAATATTTTTAACAGCTAGCTTTTTGTGCATTGTTAAAAGTGCAATATTTTTTACGGTTGGCCTACATATGTTATGTACAGTGAATGTATTAACAGCATGCCATATGCATGTCATAAAAAGTTTTATTATTCATGGCTAACATTACAAGTCGTA
This sequence comes from Camellia granthamiana, assembly GCA_036172215.1. NCBI lineage: Eukaryota > Viridiplantae > Streptophyta > Magnoliopsida > Ericales > Theaceae > Camellia > Camellia granthamiana. The sequence goes on from CM069913.1 coordinate 53,227,694, forward strand.
AAAAAATCACCGTTATTAGCATTCACGGCCTACACAATAGACACGCCATGGTTAGGAAATTGCTTACGACATGCAAAAAAAGAAAGCTGTAAAAGTGAAAAACCACATTTACTATATGTCGTTGATGTGAAACCATAAAAACCCAGTTTTGTTGTAGTGACGGGGGATTGATAAGGCTGTGTAATCAATAATGTTGAGAGGATTTAGAGCCAAAATTGTTTTTACGAAGATATTAAGTTGGAATATTAGAGGGGTTGGAAGGCTTGAATAGAAGAGAAAGAATAAGAAACTTTTGTTTGATAGAAAAATTGATATGGCCTTGATTCAAGAAACAAAAAAATCAGGCACGTCCAGCTCGGGTGTGAGAAGTTTGAAGCCAATAGATAAAATGGAATTCATGAATGTGGATGCAGTAGGTGTGGCTGGTGGATTGTTATGCATATGGGATTCTAAAATCTTTCAACTCTCAAATTGTTGTAGCAATAGAAACTTCACCTTGCTCTCAGGAACGATTCTTAATTCTTTTGATTGTGTGATTTTAAATATTCACGCTTCTAATGATACTATAAGGAGAGATAAGTTATAGGAGTCCCTATTAAATCTAAAGGCTATCTTTCCAAAGCCATGGTGTCTTGGTGGTGACTTCAATGAGATAAAAAAATTGGGGGAAAAAAAATAGGGAACTCTATAAGGGATAAGGGCATGAAGGAATTTAATAAGTTCATAGATAGATGCGAGGTGGCTAATATGCAAATGGTAGAGAGAAAATTCACTTGGTGTAATGCATATGGTGGGAATAAATGGAGTAGAATTGATAGGTTTCTTCTTAGTCCTGAGTGGTTTGAGAGATACAAATTCAAACTTTGGAGCCTGCCCAGGATGGTATCTGATCATTGCCCAATAGTGCTTATGGAGGATGAGAGGGATTGGGGTCCCAAACCTTTTAAATTCTTGAATACTTAGATCTTGCACTCAAATTATGCACCTTTTGTGGAGAAAACCTGGAAGGAATTACAGTTTCAAGGGGCTTCTAGGTACATTTTGCAAAGGAAATTACATGCTTTAAAGATGACATTAAAACAATGGAATAAAGAGGTATATGGTAATGTTGCAACAAAACTAAAAGAAACCGAAAATGAGCTAAATGTCTTAGATCTGAGGGTTGAAGTTAAACCTTTGGAGGAGGCAGAAGTGAAACAAAAAAAAGAGGCAATGAATGAAGTGTGGAGGTTAAGTAGGATGATGGAATGTGCATGGCTTCAAAAGTCAAGGTTGGACTGGAATATGAAAGGAGATAGGAATACTAGATTTTTTTTCATGTCATGGCTACTAGTAGACAAAATAGAAATGCTCTCAACTCCATTGTAGTTGGGGGATACGGTGCTTGAGGAGCCAAATCAGGTTAAGGAAGAGGTGTGGATCCACTATATAAAGCATTTATCAGAAGAATGAAGGAATAGACTAGTGTTAGTTAGTGATTTCAAGAGTGTGAGGCAAAGAAATCCATTTCAAATGCTTGAAACATAATTTTCTGAAGATGAGATCTGGGCAGTTGTCAAAGAGCGCAATGGAAACAAAGCTCCAGGACCAGATGGTTTCAATTTATTTATTTTTTTCAAAAAAATTAGAATGTACTCAAAGAAGATGCGATGCTCTTTATGAAAGAGTTCCATGATAGATGTAGATTGGCTATTGGTTTGAACTACTCATTCATCACCCTAATTCCAAAGAAAGACAATGCAGTTAACTTGAATAAGTATAGGACAATAAGTTTAATAGGGTCAATGTATAAAATACTCACCAAGGTTGTCACGACCCCAAACCGCCCCTAGTAGTTTGGTGCCATGATGGCCAGTAATCCGAGATTACCGAAGGCCAACTTACAAAAATCACACACAATCAGAGTATACATATGGGGCTAACAAGAGCGGAAGCAATAATTCAACATACAAATGGTCCATAAGAGCTGTGCATAAGTCGAATGAAACGGCATACATCTTAATTATAGCTTTACAACTTGAATACAATACAAGCAAAATACATATTACATCCTTAACAAAAGGCTTCACAGCCGACATAAACAAACACAAGACAAGGGACATAATCTTTAAGGTTGCCGACGTCCTCAACGCCGACCTAACATGCATTCAAAACCTCGGCCACAAAATAAACATCTCGGCGAAGCCGACTTCTTGCTTGAAACCTACATATATATAGAGAGGGTGAGTATTGAATACTCAGTGAATGGTACAAATAATAAAGGGGTTAATGAATGATTCCCGAGGTTCTTGCAAAACAATACATATATCATATCTTGGTCAAAGCATGTTCTCGGCATAACTGTACAAAGCATACTTGGCAAAACTTACATCAAAGCATGTACTTAGCATAACTTATAACAAAACATATACTTAGCATGACTTGTAACAAAACATGTACTTGGCAAAGCTTGTATCAAAACATGTACTTGGCAAAGCTTGTATCAAAACATGTACTTGGGGTCATCACATTCCAAACAAAACATATCATAGCTTGTACTTCAATCTTGGTCTTTCAAAATATATGTGCTACTAAAGTTTAAAGTCCCCTAGCACGCACGGACTTGTGCCACCAATGCTTAAAGTCCCTTGGCACGTACGGACTCCAAAAGGTTGTGCCACTAATGCTTAAAGTCCCTTGGCACGTACGGACTCCAAAAGGTTGTGCCACTAATGCTTAAAGTCCCTTGGCACGTACGGACTCCAAAAAGGGGTGTGCCACCAATGCTTAAAGTCCCTTGGCACGTACGGACTCCAAAACAAAACTCATACTTGGCATACAACTTATACTTAATACATCAAAAATAGGGCCATCATTCATACTTAACAAATACTTTTCAAAACAAAGCAAAACAAGGCTTATTCAAAACAGTTTAACATAGCTTTATTAAAAGCACCACTCACATAGTTCTTGGGACGTCGAGATCACAGCAAAGGTCCAAGTCCTACAAATACATGACAGGGTCTACTGAACATACTTCTCCAAACAAATCATACATGCATGCAAATGATCTCGGGAAAACATGCTGGAAGTCAAAACACTGTTTTACATGTCAGGGAGACATGCTGGGTACCAACCAGGTCCTTGCCGAGGTCCCACACCTCCTGGCCGAGGTGTGGCTACCAAGGCTCCGGCATGCTGCTGCATGCCGAGGTTCATACAAGGCAAACCAAAGGTGCAAGTGATCATGCAAGGTAGGCCAAGGTGAGATACGATGCTTGGCCTAAGTGTGAGGTCTAGGTGAGAGGGATCTCGGCGACTACACTTCAGGAAGTGAAGTCTGGAAATCTGGGTTGAAGAACATGAAGAACATGAATGAGATGCATGCCAAAATCATAACTTCCTTATTCAAAATCTGGGTTTTCATGCTATGAGTTCGAAAACATGGACCTGGGTACCCATACTTGAAGATCATATGAAAACAAACATCAAAACATATATCTTGGCTTGAGCTTTCGGATCAAAACATGGCTTTTCTTGAAGAACACTTGAACATCATTTCCTCTTTCTAAAACCGAGCTTCAAAACGATGCATGACTTTCAAAACACACTCAATCATACAATGCAATAACATAAACATAAAGAACATCAAGAGCAGATCAAGAATCTAACCTTAGAACACGGATCTAACGGTTTGATCTCTAGGAATCAAGCTTGGAAGATCTACTCTCTCTCAAGAACTCCTCTTCCTCTTCTAGAGCTTCTCTCTCCTATTCGAAAACAAGAACACAACAAATGATAGCTTTCTCCCTCTGCCGGCTGATTTAACACTCAGCTCGGACACGTGGCAGCGGCGGATTGGTTCTCCTCAAAAAGGTGATAGATTGACAAGACAAGGTTCTGACAAAGCGTATCTAACAAGCTACACAGCAAACACTTCGGCCAGGAATGACATCGGCAAGGACAAGGCATCGGCTAACAAAGTACTATGACCTCGGCTAAGAGCAAGACTTCGGCAAGTGGTGTAACAAAGACGTCGGCTTGGAAGAACAAAGCTTCGGCAACTAAGGTGACAATGATCTCGGCTAGGAAGGACAACACTTGACTAAGCTGTGCCACACCTCGGCCTAGATGTGCCACACCTCGGTCTTGGTCATACCACTTCCAGGACAAGATCACTTCGGTTCAAGATAACATCTCGGCCTAGATAATACACATCTCGGCCTCGGCGATACACACCTCGGCCCAGATGATAATCATCTCGGCCAATATGCCAGAACAAAGGTAGAGGTCAAACAAAGAGATTCTAAGATACTTACAGGCTTAGGATGACCTCGGCTTAACATAACTTAGGCTGGGCATAGCAAGGGAGGAACAAAGCATACATATACACTTAGGCAAATCACATACATACAAAACAAGGCAAGATTCATGAGTGCAAATCTTAACATGGCAAATCATATAAATGCATACAAGCATGACTAAGGCATGAAATGTGGGTCCTTACAAAGGTCCTAGCAAGTACACTTAAAAAAGTCATGCCAGTGTGTAGACGTCCCCGAACGTCCCGGGAGGAGATCCCGTTTTGTTCATTTGGGCTCACTACAGTTCAGGACTCAATGTCATGGTCCAGTATCTAATCTCGTAGAGTGCAATGCAAGACCGATGAATCATCAAAGAGTCCAAATCCGGCAAATCGTTTTTTTTAAAAACAGATTTTTTGAAAGAAGTGCCAAACATGGACTGCTTTGCCAGATACAGAGTCGCCACCTAAATATTTTATTTTGGGGGAATTTAGGAAACTCTGACTTGTGCCTAAGGCCACGTGTCCGTCATCACCAAAGTTGCATCGGCTCAGGAATTTGGGTACGATTGGGGAAGGTCACTTCGTGACCACCCCCGCTCGCTCGATCAAAGATCGGCCTCTACTAACCATGATATCGAGTTTTGAAAACATTATGCGTTCTTATTCCGGTTATTAGCCTAGATTTACTATGTGATGCGCACAGCATACAAGTATAGACTGAGTCGCCTGAATTGGAACAAAACATTTCATGTTTGTTTATTTTGAAAATGGTTTGATGGTGCTACTCGCAAGTAGGCTAAGACGTGGATTTGCCACCCTTGGATGGTCTTAGAAAACATGATTTTGCCACTCTCAAGTGGGCTTAAAACTCGCAGTCGATGAATTGTTCCAATCCAAGTAACCCAATCTTCACCCACAGCATTCAGGCAGTTATATCATATAAGCAGTTAGCCTTATGGTGAGCATGCTATCATGGCAGTCACTCACACACATGCAAGGATGCTAAATTATAAACACTTACCAAGTACTCCAAGCCAAAGAAAGAAGCTTATTAGAAATCATGCATGAATCCTAACTATGCTAAAATGCCTAATGCAACACATGCAAAAATGCAACTACAATAGGCTCGGCTATTCTAAGATGGCATATGATGATGCTACAGCTAACACGTATTCAACTTGGAATTGAAATACACTGCAGTTAGTATGATGCGCCGAGCCCGGTGCATGCAAGACAGATGAATGGATGCAAACATGTGAGCATAAGTATGCTAATTGAAACATGCCCTAATCTAACCATCATAAAATGGAGAAAGAAGTGGGGGTTGGAAGACATGCATCACACACACGCACACTTATTACAACATTGCCCTCGCTCGGAGGGTCCGAATAAATAATACGGTCTGAATAAACAATTAACTACTCTAGCTAATTAAATATTACAAAACCCTAATTAATTAACAAATTAACTAGGAAAACAAATAAATTAGCATGAGAGCTAAATAGGATGGACTGCCTCAGCTCTGTTCCGAATGAGGAAAGATGGATGCATGCTCAAGTCGCCTCGTTGGGAAATTCCTCGCGATGCCCCGGTTTGCCTCTGTTTGCAATTGATCCCGGAATACTGTGCAAAGCTCTAGAAAGCTGCTGATTTCTGGTTTGCTGCAACAGAGAGCAAGAAAGGGGCATGGCAAAGCATTTTCAACATATGTGTGCACGACTACTCTCCCCGTCATTGCACAAGCTCTAGGGAGTGTAGACCTCGATCCTCGTGCCACCAATCACGCATCTCGATGCACGATGGCCGAGGAGTCGAATTGCACGACTCGATGTGAAATGAATGCATATGAAAACACAACAAGACCTAAACTTCATCATGGGTAATCCGGAGTGTCGGCGATCGAGAATCGAGGCACGTCTCGTCACTTGAAGTACGAAACGTCCCTCGTTTCCCATGTTTGGACTAACTCTACTCCAAACACAATGCAACAAGGCGGCATGCACAATGCGACTAACATGCAACTCTAGATGCAATGCAACCTAATCATGCTGGCATGCGAGGGATGATATGCAAACATGCAACTAGCATACGCAATGCTATGAACCTAGAATGGCATACTCAATGCACATGAACTATATGGCATACACAATGCACATACGAAGACGGACATACACGAAGACATGAATAAGGCATACACAATGTGACGATCAATCATGCGACAACATGGATACGGCATACGCAATGTAAGATGGACTTAAACCAATGTGAGTGGACCTCAGCCACACTCAAATCAGTGGCCAGATGATGAAAATGAGACAACCGAAATATATGCAAACATGCACGAATGCAAAGGACCGATCTTAAGGCACAACATGCAACTCTAACTAAGCATGGAAAATGACGAAATATGGCATACAAGCATACATTTTTCAGCTCTGAAACATGATGCAAGATGGTCTCGAATCATGCAAACACTTCACACAATGCATGCTAGATGGCTCGAATACCGAAACTAGTGAAGTGCGTTACACTAGAAGTACACAAAGCAATGCGCGAATGGCAAAACCAACCCCAAACAGACCCTAGGAAGGTCCAAAACAGTGAGGAAATGGCCTAAAAAGATGGCTCAACATGCAAAGAAATGAAGCTCATTCAATGGTCTGAAAACAAGGTATTCATGCACAACTCTCAAGCACACTTAAAGAGTAGAAAACATGAGAATATGGCATTCATATAGGCTCTGAAATATGATGCAAAATGACCCCAAAGCATGAAAACACCTCAGTATATGCATGCAATAGACCTCAAATCTCAAAGCTAGGCATGGATATTGAACTACAAGCATGCAAAACAAGCATCATTCGACCATGAGACCCAAAAATAGAGCTAAGGAAATCCAAAATATGCACAACATCAGTTTAAGGCATGGTCAAAAAGTGATAGAATCAAGGGTCAACAAAGCATGCAAAGTAAGCTAGTGAACCATGATTTGTACTACAACTATATGAAACACATGAGGGGTCACCAAACCAGCCAAAAACAGAAGTATGCCATGCCAAATAATGCCCAAAAATCCATGGAAACATGGTCAATGCATGTTAGAATGAGGTGCTCATTTGGAAGGCCATGCAAGGGGTTGTTCTACACATACAAGACGGACATACAAAATGGCAAAACCACCTCTGGAAAGAGGTTATGAGGGCCCTAAAACTCACCAAAAAAAGCCTGAAATGAGTTTAGGAAGCATACAAATAAAGGTCCATTTGAAACGCCTTGAAGAGGATTACTCTACATATGCATGACGGACATCCAAAATGGCAAAAAGGGCTCTGGACAGAGCCTATGCAGGTCACAAAACTCACAAAAAGTGGCCTGAAACATGGCTTGAAAACATGCAAATAGGGGCTCCTTTGTAAGGCGAACAAAGCTAGTAAAGAGAACAAGGGATGAGAGGGTCACCCCTCTCTGATTTTGAGGCTCAAAGACACATGTTAGCCATTGAAAATCCACTGAATTTCAGTCCCTGAAAGGCCAAACCAAGGCCAACACAAATGCTCTAATGCATAGCTCAAAACATGAGGAAATGAAGCATGCAAGGGGGTAGATGACCCCCAACAGAAAAATGGTCTCAAACAAACTTGAAGAGGGGCTCAAAACAATACCTTTTTTAGTTTATGACGAAGCCCAAAAAATGCTTGCAAATAGAGCTAAACTATGAAGCAAAATAATGTCAAAAAGAGGGAAATGGAGTGTTACCCTTGTAGCCAAAGGGACCAGCAACTTCTGGACCAAGATAGCAAGTCTTCAACCTCTAAAAATGAGCTCCAAGGTGCTTAGGTTGACAATGGAGGTGTTTTGCCTGGAGGTGTAGTGCAATGGGTGCAAGAACAATGGACTTTAGAAGCTTGAAGTAGAGAGATATGGAGGGAAGTGTATAAGCTTTAGACACAAAAATCTCAACCCTTACAAGTGGAGAGGAGGGCCTCTCTTGTAGAAGAGGAGGTCCATAGCTTCTCTAAGAAGCTTGGAGCAAAGAGGCCAAGCTTCCAAAGGAAGCTAAACCAAAAGGGTCAAGCTTCTTGAGGAAGCTAGACCAAAGGGGTCAAGCTTCCTCAAGAAGCTCCACAAGAGGTCAAGCTTCTCTTACAAGCTAAGCAAAAGGGACCAAGCTTCCTTAAGAAGTCAAAGCAAGAGGGTCAATCCTCAGAGGATGGGACAAATGCCTCCCAGCTGGCACAGCTGGATTGCGCTCAGGGAGACAAAAAAGCAAAAGGCTGGCCGACTAGTTCAAGTCGTCGGCCGACCACTTGCCCTGGTCGGCCGACCAGGGGTCAAAAGGTTCAAGCAAAAAAGGTGGTCGGCCTATCCATATTGGTGGTCTCCCAGGTGAATGCAACTCAGTGGTGGTATGGGAGACCAGAAATTGTGGCTCAAAAGTGAGGGAGACCACTTACCTGACAAGAAAAACCGACTGACCGGGGAAAGGTGGTCTCCAAGAAGAAAAGGTGGTCTCCCACCCTAATACCACCTTCCTAACAATGAAACTAGGGTCCATGCCAAAAATGAACCCACACCGATGCAAAACGAGGGTTCGGGGGTCAAAATGCGCGGCCGGAGGCCCCGAAAACTGACTATTAATCACCGGAGGTGGCGTGCCACCACAAAGGTGGTCTTCCGGGCCACAGTGTCCCTCTAGGGAGAGGGAACAAGGTGTGTGCCAAAAACCGGAGCAAACGGAGAAAGTTAAGCGGTCTCGAACCGAGGCGCACGGCCGACGGCTCCGAAAATCGGAAACCGGTCTCCAAATGGGAATAGTGGCCTACGACCACAAAACGTAGCCTACGGCCACTGAGAAATGGTCTACGAGACCTCTCCCTCTCTTCGGGAAGAGAAAACAGAACCTGATTCGCAAACCGAGGTAAAGCACAAAAGGGTCCCGAGGTCCGGGGGTAAGTGTAGACACCCCATTTTTGACCGTCCTCAAAGACTTCAACGTCATCGTTTGAACACTCGATGATCATCCATGTTCGTGTTCGTCTTGAGTTCTCGGAGGTTTCGGTCGCGCGCCTTGCCTCGAGACCTCTCGACTTGTTTGTTTTGTACTTGGTTGTAGACCAAACACTTGTGTGTTTGCTTCTAAGGGCAGAGAATGACTTGTTGGCCATCCCCACACCTCACCGGCCATGGCTTGAGGCCGGTCGGCAATGTTTTTGGTCGGCCGACCACTGATTTTGATCAATCGGCCACTTTTTCTGGCCAAGACCTTTTCTTGAGGGGGTTTGAACCTTTTGAACCCTTGTTTTAGCTTCTTGAGGAAGCTTGAACCTTTTGAACCCTTGGTTTTATCTTCTTGAGGAAGCTTGAACCTTTCGAACCCTTGGTTTTAGCTTCTTGAGGAAGCTTGAACCTTTTGAACCTTTGTTCTAGCTTCTCCAAGAAGCTTGAACCCTTTGCTCCAAGCTTCTAAGAGAAGCTTGACCCCTTTTTAGCTTCTTGAAGAAGCTTGACCCCTTTGCTCTAAGCTTCTAAGAGAAGCTTGGACCTTTCTTAGCTTCTTGAGGAAGCTTGACCCCTTTGCTCTAGCTTCCTCAAGAAGCTTGACCCTTTTTGCTTTAGCTTCTAAGAGAAGCTTGGCTCCTTTGCTTGGAAGCTTGGACCTTTCTTCCTCTATATAAGAAGAGCTCCTCTTCCATTGCAAGGGTTCAAAAAAAATTTGTCTAAGACAAAACATATATCTCTCTTTATATCTCTATATTTTGAGCTCCAAAAGGGTTGGTTCTTGACCCCTTTGCACCACACCTCATAGCCATACACCTCCATATTCCACCTAAGCTTCTTGGAGGTCTTGAGAGGGCTTAAGGAGCTAGTTTTGGTCCAAAGAAGCTGCTGGAGTTCTTGGCTACAAGGGTAACACTCTTATTTCCTCTTTTGGTCCTTATTTTGCTTCATCTTTTAGCCTTACTTGCAAGCATTTTTGAGCTTCGTCATAAACTGAAAAAAGTCTTATTTTGAACTCCTTTTAAAGTTTGTTTAAGATCAGTTTTGTGTTGGGGTTGTTTACCCCCTCTTAGGCCTTGTTTGGCCTCATTTTTGTGCATTTTTTGTGAGCTTCGGGACCACCTTGTATTGGCCCTCTCACCACTGAAATCCAGAGGGATTTCAGTGGTGGAGATGGTGTTTTGAGGTCCTAAGAAGGAGAGGGCCATCCTCTCTCCTTGTTGTCTTGTTTGTCGGCATTTTTGGCCTTACAAAGGAGCCCTTACTTGCATGCTTCTTGAGCTCGGTTCAGGCCTTTTTCAGTGAGTTTTAGGGCCTGCATGAACTCTTTCCAGAGCTGTTTTTGTCATTTAAGGCTTGCCTCTTGCATGTGTAGAGCAACCCCCTTCATGGCTTTTCAAAGTAGCACCTCATTCTTGCATGTATTGGATACATTTCAGTGGGTATTTGGTCATATTTTGGCATGTCATGAATCTGTTTTGGGTTGGTTTGGTCGGCTCTTGCATGGTTAATACACTTGTAGTGTAAATCACACAGACTAGCTTTGTATGCTTCATGAAGTAGCATGCCATTCTAGCCTATGTTGTGTCCATTTCAGCATGTTCTTGGGCTTGTTTTACCATGTCATACCTCTGTCTAGGTTTAGTTTGGTTAGTCTTTGCATGCTCCATACACTTGCCATGCAATCCCATAAAATAGCCTAGCATGCATCATGCCTTAACATGTCATTTTAGCATACTTTTGGCTTGGCTTCAAGAAGCTTTTGTCTATGTTTTGACATGCTTGAGGCTTGATTTTGGTTGTCTTGGTCATGCATGACTTGCTTTGTATAGCTATGGTTCAATCTTGCTTGTTAGCTTTGAGCATTGAGTCCATTAACATGCTATGCTTGTCTTGATTAGTTGATTTGGCATCAGCTTTCATGTAATTTCAGAGCTTAGTATGCTTGCCATTTGTCCATAATAGTCTCTTTTAAATGTGTTTAAAAGTTGCTTCTTTTATGCCTTAGATGATAGGCCTTTGTGCATGCATGCTTGTATGTATGTTTCCATGTGTTGTTGCATCCCATTGGCCACTTATTTTGGCATACTTGAGAGCTACCCATGTTAGTGTAAGTCCATCTCACCATGTTGTTTCATACTTGTTTCATTTTGCATGTTGTTGCATGCTATACATGTCCACATGTTTAGGTTGTATGCCTATTGCATATTGCATGCTAACATGCTCATGTTGCATTAGATTTGTTGCACACTTGAGTTATTTGCATGCTTGCTTGCTTGCCTAGGTTGCATTGCATTGTGTGTGCATCCCTTGCCTCTTGATCAATCATGATAGAGGTTGGGGCCCTTTATGTGTTTTGTGCATTTCATTCCATATTGAGTTGCACACTTGGCTTCTTTGGCCATCATGCATTGAAATGCGTGATTGATGGTCCGAGGGTCGAGAACCATGCTCCCTTGAGTTCATAACATGATAGGGAGGTTGGTTCTGCAAACATTGCTTTGAAAATGCATTGCCATGCCTTGTCTGTCCTTTGCTGCTGTCAAACAGGGTTCTGCAGGAATGGATGGCCGACCGACCACATTGAGTGCCGACCGACTACAAATTTCTGGCCGAGAGCTTCATTTGTGGTCGATGACCACTTTTCTATGGCCGGTGACATCCCATAGTGATCAGGGAGTGATTCTGAAGCATCCTTAGGACTTTTGCAGTCTTCAGAGGTGCAGAGCAGTGTAAACAAAGGCAACTATGGCATGGTGGTGGATTTCCGAGCGAAGTTAAGCATGAGTACCTTCATCCCTTTTCCTGAGGCTGTTTTACTACTTTAGTAGCTTAATTAATTTGTTAATTAGTTAGGTGGTTTTGTAATTAATTAATTAGCTTGTTAGTTAGTTAATTTGTATTATTCTTTTGGACCTTTCGAGCGAGGGCATAGTTGTAATAAGCGTGCGTATGTGTGATGCATGTCTTCCAACACCCATTTCTTTCTCCCTTTTATTTAACCGCTTACAATGGTTAGATTTAGGTCATGTTTCAATTAGCATACTTATGATAGCATGTTTGCATACATTCATTCGTATTGCACGCACCGGGCTCGGCGCATCATACTAATTGCATTGTATTTCAATTCCAAATTGAATACGTGTTATCTGTTGCATCTCATATACCATCTTAGATTAGCCGAGCCTATCTTAGTTGCATTTTGCATGCGTTGCATTAGCCATTGCTAATATGAACTAGGATCATGCATGATTACTAACTAGTTTCTTGTTTTGGCTCGGAGTACACTGTGAGTGTTTATGCTTTAGCATCTTGCATGTATGTGAGTGTTAACATGAAAGCATGCTTGCATGAGGCTAACTGCTTAGTTGATATAACTGCCTGAATGCCTGTGGGTGAAGGTTGGATTGCTTGAGTTAGAACAACTCGTTGAAATCCGTGTTTCAGCCTACTTGCGAGTAGCAAAATTCAAACAATCTTTCAAACGAGCGGATATGCAATGCTTTGTTCCAAATTTGGCGATCTAGTTTATACTTTTGTGTTGTGTGCATCACATAGTAAGATTAGCTAATTAATCGGAATAAGAATGCATAATGTTTTCAAAACTAGATATCATGGTTAGTAGAGGCCGATCTTTGATCGGGCGAGCGGGGGTGCTTATAGCTGACCTTCCCCAATCGTACCCAAGTTCCCGAGCCGAGGCAACTTTGGTGATAACAGACACATGACCTTAGGCAACGAGTCAAGGTTTCCTAAATTCCCCCATAAAAAAAATATTTAAGTGGCGACTCTGTATCTGGCAAAGCAGTCCATGTTTGACACTTCTTTCTAAAAATCTGTTTTCTAAAATGATTTGCCGGATTTGGACTCTTTGGTGATTTATCAGTCTTGCATTGCACATTGCGAGATCAGATTAAGAACTGACACAAATTGAGTCCAAACTGTAGTGAGGCCCACGAGGGCGTGTCTACAGTAAGGCCCTCAGCCGAAACTCCAAAACTTCCGAACGAGCACAACATGCGCAATCACCGAGCGCTCAATCGATGACGTCTAAGTCTTAAGGTCGGTCAAAAATGGGGTGTCTACACAGTGGTAATTGGTGAATCACAATCAGCATTCTTGGGAGGTAGAAACATAATTGATAGGGGTATTGATTGTAAATGAAATTGTGGATGGATGGAAAGAAACCAAGAAAAAAGGGTTGTTATTTAAAATTGATTTTGAGAAGGCTTATGACTCCATCAACTAGGAATTCCTATTCTCAATGCCATCTAACTTTGGTTTTGGCTCAAAATGGATCTCTTGGATGAAAGAATGTGTCTCTTCAGCTAGAATCACAATACTTGTAAATGGTTCACCAACTAAAGAGTTTAGTCCTCAAAAAGGCCTTAGACAAGAGGATCCATTATCTCCATTCTCATTTAACTTGGTTGTAGAAGGTTTGAATATATTACTTGTGAGAGCTAGGGAGTTGGGACTGTTGAAAGGAGTAGTTTTTGGTGATAAGGAAGTGGTAGTTTCTCACTTACAATTTGCAGATGACTCATTACTTTTCTGTGATGCTAAGTGGTCAGAAGTGTTAAATTTAAAGAGGATCTTAAGGTGTTTTGAATTGCATCAAGGCTTAAGATAAACTATTTTAAAAGTGTGGTCTGTGGGTTTGGTATTTCTGACTCTTTGCTCAATGAGTTTGCATCCATGTTAAATTGCAAAACTCAGAGATTACCACTAAAGTACCTTGGGTTGCCATTGGGTGCTAGTCCAAGTAGAAAGAAGATTTGGAAACCTGTCATTAAGAAGCTTAAACTCAGGCTTACTAGTTGGCATATGAGCTTCTTTCCTTTGCAGGTAAGCTAACTCTAGTTAAAATAGTGTTATCTAGTTTGCCAGTGTATTACCTCTCACTTTTCAAGATGCCAGAAGGGATAACAAAAGAAATTGATAAAATGCAAGCCTTATTCTCATGGGGTGGCTCTAAGTTGAAGAGAAAAGTACATCTAGTGAAATGGAAAGAGGTAACTAAAAGTATTAAGCAAAGGGGGCTAGGAATTAGAAGAATCAGATATGTGAATGTTTGTTTATTAATTAAGTGGTGGTGGAGGTTTGCCAATGAGGAAACATCTCTGTGGAAGAAAGTGATTTGCAGCAAATACAAATTTGATGGTGGTAAATGGTTACCAAATCTGCTCTCAAGTAATAGGTTCTCTAAAATTTGGGGTGATATTATGATAGCAATAGATCAAAGGGTCAGCTTACTGCAATTTTATGTAAGTAATCTCTAGATTATAGTGGGAAATGGATGTAGAGTGAGGTTCTGGCATGATTGTTCGAGTGGAGGAATTTGTCTTAAAGAGTTAATTCCTAGACTCTTCAGGTTGTCTAATGATAAGGATGGGTCACTCAGGGCATATGTTGTTAAAAAAGACAACTTTGAGAATTGGGTATTCAGTTTTAAGAGGGCCTTATTTCAATTGGAAAATGAGGAGCTCCACACACTTAACTAGTTTATAAGAGTAGCCCCTATTTTGAACATGAATGCTAATGATAGGTCAATTTGGCTGGCAACCAAAATAGGGTAGCCTTTTGTCTCAACTCTATATAATCACACTAATATAGATTATGGTGAGAATAAGAGTCTAGTAGATTGGTGTGGATCAAGTACCTTTCCCCTAAAGTAAAATTTTTTGGGTGGCTTGCATGGAAACATAAGGTTAAAACTAAAGGATTGGAATTTTAGATGAGAGTGTAGCTACCTTGTGTATATTTTACAAAGCTGATAAAGAATCAGTAGAGTTTTCCTTTATCGCTTGAGCGATGGATTGGTCGCTTGAACGGTCTCACGAGTCTTCCAGTACTTTTGCAGGCCTGTGATTCTGAGGGTCGTTGATCTTCGCTCGAGCATAGGTTTGGTCGCTCGAACGGTCTGTTCGAATTTAGCTTCTATAAAAGTTACTTTTGGATCACTTTTCTCTCTCTCTGTTCTCTCTCCTTCTCCATTGTTGAGCTCCCAAGCTCTATATGCTTGGTTTTCATATACTTATACTCATCTTTGACCATAGTCCTTCAGGCCAAAGCATAGAGGATCGCAAGGGCTTCATTTTAATCTGAACTGATCGTGTTTTCGTCGATGTGGGGTTTTTGGTTTTCTCCTCGTCGCTTCAAGAGGTAGGGATTTCTTTGATCCTCTTCAATACCTCATCTATAGTAGACATGTGGTAGATTTTATTGTATAAAAAACATGTTCATTATGATTTTTTTTTTAAAAAAACATATAAAGAGGATCTTAGGGTTTGAATGTTTGGGGTTGAAATTGTAAAATTGATGGTTGTTTCGGTTAATTAGGGAGTAGTTCAACGTGTTTATGTTGTGAGGAAGGGAAAGCCCTAATTTAATAATTTGACCTAATGAATTAAAAAGGGATAAAGTTGAATAATGCTTGTGTTTTGATAATTTGAATTGTGTTATTGTGTTCTTAGCATAAAGGGAGAATTAATTTTGGTGTTGGAATTTTAATTGGATAATCATGTTAAGTTGAGTTGGATTATGGCTTGGAATCCATGAATGTGGTTTTATCGAAAATGTGGAAATTGGTTTTTTTTGAAAGAAAATGATTTGGGCAAGTTAACTTGGAAAATAAAAGAGTTGATTTTGAAAAGAGAAAGAAACCATGATGTATTGCAAATTTAGAATTTAAACTTGAGGTTGGATTTTGAAACCGTTGAATATTGTTGTTGTTAGGTCCCTTTATTGTCAAATCCGGAGACAAAACTCTGTGCTTGCTCAAAATGTAATTTTTGTATTTTTGTACTGCCCGCTCGAGCGGGGCCATGTGCGCTCGAGCGGAGATTGGAGGGTTTCAGTATATTGACAGGGCTGCAGAAGTACTGAAGGGTGTGAATTCGCGCTCGAGCGGAATGTTCAGCGCTCGAGCGCACCTCAGCTTAATCACGCGCATCTTTTGTTCAGGCCGCTCGAGCGGAGAGTGGAGCGCTCGAGCGGAGATCGCGGGTTTCAGAATCTGGATTGGCTTCAAGTGTTTGATTTCTTTCAGATCTGGGACTTCTTTTGGTTTTCTATAAGTAGATGGTTTTCTCCTAAAACTAATTGAACTTTTTCTAAGATCTGATTCAAGAATTCTAGAGTTTTTGTTTGAAGTTTTCTTCAGAGAGTTTGATGAGTTTTCTTTGATGTTCTTGGGAGAGTTCTAAAACTCATGTGTTGAAATTCATACATCAAAGAGTTTGATACTACAGATTCAAGAGTGTTCTCTTCGGTGGAATCCGAAGATCAACACGTAAAGTTTCAAAAGGCGTTTGATTCTTTACGTAGTCGTTAATTCGACAAGTGAAGTTGTGGTGTGGAATCAACTTCAGAATCAGTTCCGTGACGAAGGCGTGGTGAAAGAGTTACAGAAGATTCAGAGACAAATTGACTGGGTTGGGTAATTTGTATGGTATCTTTGTAACCTTGTAGTCCTTCAGTAGTGGATTGATTAGTGGCGGTTCGCCCGTGGTTTTTTATTACAATTGAAGGTTCTTCAATTGTGGTTTTTTCCACGTAAAAAAATCGTTTGTGTCGATTTATTATTTATTCCGAAAACAAACAAACTAAAATCACTCTCGTAAGTGCTTGATGATTTTAGATTGAGTGTTTTGGAATTTTTGAGATTTGGAATATTTCAATCTTTATCTAATCACGAATCACATAGGATTTTCAATTGGTATCAGAGCAGGTCACTCTTTGTTTTTTCAAAACTATAGGAGTGTGATTTTGTGTGACTAGTATTATGGATTCTATTCGTGAAGGTAACTCGACTCATAGACCCCCTTTACTAGACGGTACAAACTATTCTTATTGGAAAGCTCGTATGAGAGCATTTTTAAAATCCATCGATGAGAAAGTTTGGCACTGCGTAGTCTTTGGGTGGAGTGAACCTACTGTCACTATAGATGGCATTGATATTCCTAAACCCCTTGATAAATGGGACACAACTGATTACCAGAACTCGAGTTAGAACAGCAAGGCTCTCAACTCCCTCTTTTGTTCTGTCACACCTGAAGAATTCCGTCGAATTTGCACGTGTGAAATAGCAAAAGAGGCGTGGGATATTCTTGAAACAATTCACGAAGGAACTACCTCTGTCAAAAGGTCAAAACTTCAACGTCTCACATCTGCTTTTGAAACCCTTTTTATGCGCGATGATGAGACGTTTGATGATTTCTATGCAAAACTCAGTGATATCGTGAATTCCTGTTTCACTCTCGGTGAAAAAATCCCGGAAGCAAAAGTTGTGGGAAAAATTTTGAGGTCCCTTCCCGAGAGGTTCCAATCAAAGGTGACAGCCATTGAGGAGGCTCAGAATGTTGATACCCTCAAGCTCGATCAATTGGTTGGAAATTTGCAGACTTATGAAGCACATCAAATTTCCAAGAAAAAGCAAAAAGAAACTATGGCTTTCACAAGTACTCATGAGACTGCAAAACCTCCGGAGACTGAATTTGATTTAGAGTCTGAGATGACGGCTATGCTTACAAAACAGTTTAAAAAATTTTTGAAAAAGAAGCCTAATTTCAGAGCCCCTATCTCAAAAGATAAGAGTAATGACAAACCAAAAACTTTTCCACCAAAATTTGCTCAAACTACTGAAAAGAAGGTTGTTAGGGGGCCAGGGGTCAAGTGCTATGAATGTCAAGGGTTTGGCCATATGTCCCTTGAATGCCCTACGAAAAAGAATCGGAAGAAAGTCTACACCGTTACTTGGGATGATGAAAGCGGGTCGGAGCAAGAACCCGAAGAACCTGAATCTGGTGAAGATGGGGATAGTGCTTTCATGGCATTTTGGGCCACGGTTTCTCAACCTCTTCCAAAGCCTTCGGAATCAGCCCGTGGTCAGAACTTGCATCATGCTCCCACCTTTGATGGGACCAACTACCTGTATTGGAAAATCAGAATGAGGGCCTTTCTGAGAGCCTTTGAACCAGAAGGCTGGCAAACCATTGTAGAAGATATAGAATTTGCAGATAATCCAGGCAATCAGAGAGCCCTGATCATTATTCGTGGAGCAATTTCTAATGAAGAACAGCAACGGGTTGTTCACTGCACAAAGGCTAAAGATGCATGGGAAATTCTGAGCCAATTCCATGAAAGAGGAGATTCACCTCCACCTCCATCCAACAACGTGTCTGCCTTGGTTGCCAGATTGGATGAGGTTAAGGAGAATGAGAAGCAAAGAGAGGACGATGAAACATCTGAAGACATTGATGAGATCAATGGCGATGAACTACAACAAGCTTACGAGAAACTGAACGAGGAATCTCTGAATTTGTCTAAAACCAATGACAAACTCTCTCTCAAGCTCAAAACATGTGAGAGTGAGAATATCCGACTCAAAGGAGAACTCTTGACAGCAAAGCAGAATGTCATCAAGATCTCAAGTGACAGGCAAGACTTATGTGGAAAACTTCTATCCTGTGAAACTGAAAGGAATGAACTTCTACAGGTATATTCCACATATGAAGAAAAGCTTGAAAGTCTTGAGTTGTCACAAGCTGCATTGGAAGAGAAAGTCAGTCAGAAAGATGAAGAACTCCGTATTGCTAGAGAAACAATTGCCATGTGGAACAAAGGTTCCAGATCTCTAGAAGACATACTCGGGTCTCAACAAATGGGTTCTGACAAAAGAGGGCTAGGCTATGGTGCGACAGCTCACAAAGGACAAGCCTCTACCTCACATAACTCGAAGACTCAAGCAAAGGGAAAATTGAAGGTAGATCAAGATGACTCTTTTCTTCATCAAGCAAAAGCAGGCAAGACCAACAAAAGGGAGGTAAAACCTGTTTTTATTTGTCATCACTGTGGTAGGTATGGCCACATTCGTCCTTATTGTTTTGAACTGTTTGGTAAGGTGTCTCAAAAGGGTAGAAATTCTAATACTTTTTGGGTTAGGAGACAACCTTACATGTCTAAGCGGAATACCAAGACTAAAAAGATTTGGGTTAGAAAAGACGATTTGACTTGTTTTGTTGCTCACACTGCTCTAAAAGCACGTGACTCACACATGTGGTATCTTGATAGTGGGTGCTCTCGTCATATGTCCGGTAACAAATCCTACTTCACCTCCCTTGAAAAATATGAAGGAGGAATTGTTACCTTTGGAGATGGCGGCACTTCTAGAGTCATTGGTAAGGGCTCTATAAGTGTTGCTGGTCTTCCCAAGCTAGATAATGCATTACTTGTTGATGGCCTTAAAGCAAATCTTTTGAGCATTAGTCAAATGTGTGATTCCCATCATGAAGTATTGTTTTCAAAAGATAAATGTGAAATTTTGGATAAAAAAGGAAATACTGTCTTACATGGGGTTCGCACATCTGATAACTGCGATGGGATTCTTACTACTAATGATCTCACTTGTCATTCTGCCATCTTAAGTAACATTGATCTGTGGCATCAAAGATTAGGTCACATGAATTTCAAAGACCTAACTAAGATAGCCAACAAGGAACTTGTGAGAGGAGTACCTAAACTAGGTAAGAATTTGAGCCATGTGTGTGGACCATGTCAGCTTGGCAAGCAAACCCGTGCTCCTCATAAAAAGGTGAACAGCTTTACAACCAAACGTCCTCTTGAATTAGTTCACATGGATTTAATGGGTCCTACACGCACTGAAAGCATTGGAGGTAAAAGATATATTTTTTTAACTGTTGATGATTTTACTCGATTCTCATGGGTAAATTTTTTAAGGGAAAAATCTGATACGTTTGATGCTTTTCAGGCTTTAGTCCTTAAAATCCAAACTGAACAGGGTGTTCCCATTGGGCGTATCATAAGAATCCGAACTGATCATGGTCGTGAATTTGAAAATAGTTTGTTTTCGGATTTTTGTGATATGCATGGAATTAAGCATGAGTTTTCTGCATCTATTACTCCACAACAAAATGGAGTGGTTGAGAGGAAGAACAAAGTTGTTCAAGAAATGGCTAGGGTCATGCTCCTTAGTAAGAGTCTTCCTCCAAAGTTTTGGGCCGAAGCCTTAAATACTGCTGTTTATGTCATAAATCGTGTGTATTTAAGGCCCGGCACTTTACAAACTCCTTATGAATTGTGGAAGGGTTTGAAACCTAATGTAAAATACTTCAAAACATTTGGGAGTAAGTGTTACATCTTCAAAGATAGAGAGCCCTTGGGCAAATTTGACTCCCGAAGTGATGAAGGGATTTTTCTAGGGTATTCAACCAATAGTAGGGCTTTTCGAGTCTATAACCTGCGAACTTCATCATTAATGGAATCTATCAATGTGGTTATAGATGACACAGGTTCACCTACTCCAGCAACAAATGAGGATGACAATGGTGAGTTTCCAATCTTGGATACTGAACCACAAAATCAAGGAGAAGCTGCGGTTCAATCACAAGAAATTGTTACAGCACCATCCTCACAGGTAAGTTCAAGTCCGAAGAGTGCTCAAAAGGACATCACTCCTGCTGCTCCTGTCACCTCAAGTCCTGAACTTAAACCATCAGCAAGGGTGAAACTGAATCATCCAGCTCAACAGGTGATTGGAAGTGTTTCGGATCGAATGAAAACCCGAAGACAGATTCGGGATGAGGTATCACATATGTGTTATGTTTCATTAATTGAACCTAAGAATGTTAAAGAGGCCTTGCTAGATGATAGTTGGGTCAATGCTATGCATGAAAAATTAGGTCAATTTGAATGTAATAAAGTTTGGACTCTTGTTCCTAGACCTAGAGACATGAATGTGATAGGTACCAAGTTGATCTTCAAAAATAAATCTGATGAGAATGGTACTGTTGTGAGAAATAAAGCTAGGTTGGTTGCTCAAGGCTACACACAAGTAGAGGGTATTGACTATGATGAGACGTTTGCCCCAGTTGCACGTCTCGAATCTATTCGTATTTTGCTTGGTGTTGCATGTTTTCTTGGCTTTAAATTGTTTCAAATGGATGTAAAAAGTGCTTTTCTGAATGGGTACTTAAAAGAAGAGGCATATGTTGAGCAACCAAAAGGGTTTGAGGACCCTAAATGTCCTAATCATGTCTACAAGTTAGACAAGGCTTTGTATGGGTTGAAACAAGCCCCTCAGGCTTGGTATGATAGGCTTACTACCTTTCTTCTTGATAATGATTTTCAAAGGGGTAGTGTGGATAAGACCTTATTTGTGAAACATACTAAGTCTCATATTCTTGTTGCTCAGATATATGTTGATGATATTGTGTTTGGTTCCACTGCTGATCATCTTGTGAAATATTTTTCGGATTGCATGACACATGAGTTTGAGATGAGCATGATGGGAGAGTTGTCTTATTTCTTGGGTCTCCAAATTAAACAGTCTCCTTCGGGTATATTTGTCTCTCAGTCTAAGTATGCTAAAAATCTTGTGTCAAAGTTTGGTCTTGAGTCTGCCAAACATGCACGCACTCCCATGAGCACCAGTCTTCACCTTTCCAAAGATTCCTCTGGTATTGATGTTGATCTTACCCTTTATAGGAGTATGATAGGGAGTCTTTTGTACCTCACAGCCAGTCGTCCTGATATTTCTCTCAGTGTCGGTGTTTGTGCTCGTTACCAAGCCAGTCCTAAAGAGTCTCACCTTTTTGCGTTAAAACGCATCATCAAGTATGTTAATAGGACCTTGGGGTATGGGGTTTGGTTTACCACTGATACTACAGCCGAAATTACTAGTTTTTCTGATGCCGACTGGGCAGGGTGTGCTGATGATAGCAAAAGTACATTCGGGGGGTGTTTTTACCTTGGGAATAATCTGGTTTCTTGGCATAGTAAAAAGCAAAATGCCATCTCTCTTTCCACTGCTGAGGCTGAGTACATTGCTGCAGGGAGTTGTTGTGCCCAAATGTTGTGGATGAAGCAAATGCTTCATGATTATGGAATAGAACAGAACACTCTCACTCTTTTCTGTGATAACACAAGTGCCATAAACATTTCAAAAAATCCTGTCCAACACTCTCGCACCAAACATATTGACATCCGTCATCATTTTATTCGAGAGTTAGTGGATGAAGGCCTTGTTGTTTTGGAACATGTTTCTACTGAGCATCAAAAAGCTGACATTTTTACAAAACCCCTTGATCTTCTTCGATTTGAGTTTCTTAGAAAGACCTTGGGTGTGATGTCTCAGTAACTAGGCTGTTGCTTGTGAGGTGAGTGTGAGTGGTTGACTTACTGTTCTTGGATGTGATAATCTATGATTGAGTTCTGATATCTTTGCATCAAAATTTATATGAACACTGCTCATGTTGCATACAAGATCTTTTTCATCTTTGTTCATAGCTCATTCTGAATGCCCACACTCATTTACTTCATGATCTCATTCTGTACACATCCTTGAGATAAACTGTTGCAGGGGTTTCCGCACAAGTGATCAAAGTTCTCTATGGACCACTGACAGTGTTTCTTGTACTGTTTCAGAGGAATTGACCTATACTGGTATATCATGGGTGATGTTAAGTCTCTTAACCATCTACCATCTTATTTCACTTCCATGGTTTCTCCCTCAGTACATGATTTTCGGGCATTAGGAAAAGGCTACCTCAGAGGCACCAACTAGGCCATCATTATAATTTCATTCTTCTCTGGTTTGGACTCCATACTCTTGAGCGTGTATGCCACCAGTGAGTGCCCCCAAGAAAGAAAAGTGTTAAAAAAAAAGGGGGATCATTGTCTGAGGGGGAGCTTCCGCTTTTACTTAACAAATACCCCGTGATTCCTAGTGGTTTGACTTTTCTTTGTGATGGTCAGTTACTCTTGTTGGAGGTCCAGCCATCAGATCACTACGAGGATTAACTCTAGCTTTGTGGCTCTCAAGGATTGCACACACACACATTCTTTATATGAGCTCTCATGTGTGTTTTTGAGTTATGCATTCTCATGATGCGTATGGCATTGATTTAATGTTATCTGTTTTATTCATGAGCTGGTGTTTCATCTCTTTTTTCAAAATTTTTCAGGACTCATGATTGATGGATTCTCGTGTCCTCAGGGTATAGTCTGTCACCTGATCATCTTACTTATCACAGGACTTCCTAGGTGTTTTTATTTATTTAAAAAAAAAAAAAAAAAAATTCAGCTCGAGCGGACTGTTCTACGCTCGAGCGTATTTTTCACTCTTGCAGCAGTTTGTCAGTTCTGAGAGATGGTTTTTAGCGCGCGTTCTGTTTTTTTTAGAGCTCGAGCGGGAATCAGTTTTCATTGAGGTACGCTCGAGCGGTTCTAGTCACGCTCGAGCGGACCAATTTCATATATATTCCCTCTCTCAACTCTTCAGGTCATATTTTTTTCCCTCTTTGCCTTCTCTCGATCTAGGGTTTTTTAGTGGCTTGCATTGTGGTCGATTTCGGTCTCTTCCCTCATCCTTCTTCCCGATTTGCTCTTTGGTAAGTGTGTACATCTCTTATTTTCATTCTTTTCTGCAATTTCGGCCAATGGTTGTTGGGTCTTGAGTTGTTTGTTCGTTTTTGGGTCTAGATTTTGTGGATTCTTCATACACACATTCTCATTATGTTCTTTTGAGGTTTAATTTGGTCATCTACATGTTTTTTGTGTGTCTTTAGAATTCGGGTTTGCTCTTGTTAATGTCTATTTTTGGTTTACTTGTTTGGGGGTTTCTCTGTTTGTGTCTGTCATTCATTATATGTACATGCTTCCCTTGTTTCGATTGGTTATGCATTTCCACAAACAACATGTCCTTTATCATGTTATTATATGATTGCCCTGTTTCATGTCATCATTTTCATACATTGAGTTTGTGGATTTTATGTTTAACTGGTTGTCCTCTTTAATTTCATGTTTAGCCTTGGTTCTTATATTTTTCTTTTTTTCATTATTCTGATCTTGTTACTAATGGTTTGTTGGTTTTGGTTTGTGTTTTTGGTTGTGTGGGGTTTTGGTTGTTACAATGTTTCAATCAGTCATGTCTACCTCTGCTCCTAAACGCCGTAAGGCTACCGCGTCTCGTCTTTCTTTTGATTCTGTTCGGTTCCAAACTGCTAAACAGTCTAAGTCTTTTTTTAAATCGTTTGAGTCCCGTACAGTTCACCTAGAGAGAAATGTCCAAGCAGATACATTTGAGTCCATTCATATACGTCCATTGTTTGATCCTCTAGGTGGTGATCTTGTTTTGTCTTTTTCGGGGCGTCAGAACCTCGATTGGGTTCGAGAGTTCTATTGCAATATGGAGGGAATTCATGAGTATGAGCCATCATTTACTACTTGGGTTAGGTCTAAATCCATCTCTGTCACCCCTGCCTTGATTCGTTCACTCCTTCACATTGAGCAGGGCTCTCCAGAGTACTACCCTTTCCCCGTTCCTGACCGCCCTACTTGTAACTTTGATGATGTGGCCAAAGAGTTGTGTGGCACTGCTCGCCACTGGCCTAAAGGTGGTTTGATTAAACAGTTTGAACTTCTTCCAGAGTTCAGACTGCTTAATCTGATAGTTTGCGCCAACATACTTGTGACTACCCATTCCTCCGAGGTCAAACAAGACCAAGGTTTTATTTTGTCTTGCATTGCCCGACACCGATCCATTGATCTTGCTTCTCTTATCATCAAAAAGATGATTGGTGTTTCTGGGCATAAGAAGCTAGGCCTTCCTTACGGTTGCTTGATCAACCGGCTTTTGTCAGACCTTGGTGTTCCTGTTTTAGACGATGATGAGTTTGCTTCCCCTTCTCGCCCTTTTACCAAGAAAACCGTGTCTCAAAGTCGAGCCCATATTAAGGGGGAGTCATCCAGGGTTGGTCCATCTGCAGGGATTGCTGCTGGTCTTGCAGAGGAGGCTGAGTATGATGCTGCTGATGCCGGTGATGATGATGAGGCTCATGTTCCTCCTCCGGATTTTTCTATTGAGTTTCGGCGGTTCGCGGAGACTGTGACCAGACGTTTGGATTTTCTTGATGCACGGTTTGATGCCTTTGATGGACGTCTTGGCCATATGGAGCAGACTATTGCTCATCTTGTTCATCTACTTCAGTCTCAACAGCCTCCACCTCCGCCTGCTGCTTGATTTATGATTCCCCGACAAAAAGGGGGAGAATTTTGGTTAACACATGCACTTGCACAATTTTTGATCTTGGATGATCTTGGACAGTTTTGGATAGTTTTTTTTTGCACAGTTGGAGTTTTTGCACAGATTGCCCAGATTGCACAGATAGCACAGCTTGCACAGATAGCTTTTGGACAGATGTTCTACCTTGGATATTTGTTGGTTTCATTGGTTTCATTGATGGTACATTTCTTTATTTTGGATGTTGTGGATATTATGGTTTATATATTTCACATTATCTTCTTCCACAGTTTTGTTTTGTATGTTGAAGGCTATTTCACAGGTGCAAAGTTGAAGGGGTGTGTTCTTTGAATTGGATGTTGAAGTTTCATGGTTGTGTTCTTGATCTAGTTGTGTGATTGATAGAATTTTGAGAGGTTATATTTTGAGAGGTGATTGTTTATTGTTTCCTTGTTTTTGTCCTGTCTAGTGTGTTTGTTTAAGGAAATATGTTTAGATAGGTTTTGTCCGGGAATTGACAAAGGGGGAGATTGTTAGGTCCCTTTATTGTCAAATCCGGAGACAAAACTCTGTGCTTGCTCAAAATGTAATTTTTGTATTTTTGTACTGCCCGCTCGAGCGGGGCCATGTGCGCTCGAGCGGAGATTGGAGGGTTTCAGTATATTGACAGGGCTGCAGAAGTACTGAAGGGTGTGAATTCGCGCTCGAGCGGAATGTTCAGCGCTCGAGCGCACCTCAGCTTAATCACGCGCATCTTTTGTTCAGGCCGCTCAAGCGGAGAGTGGAGCGCTCGAGCGGAGATCGCGGGTTTCAGAATCCGGATTGGCTTCAAGTGTTTGATTTCTTTCAGATCTGGGACTTCTTTTGGTTTTCTATAAGTAGATGGTTTTCTCCTAAAACTAATTGAACTTTTTCTAAGATCTGATTCAAGAATTCTAGAGTTTT
Source organism: Camellia granthamiana (assembly GCA_036172215.1). Lineage (NCBI taxonomy): Eukaryota > Viridiplantae > Streptophyta > Magnoliopsida > Ericales > Theaceae > Camellia > Camellia granthamiana. The sequence goes on from CM069913.1 coordinate 53,253,964, forward strand.
TGTTTGAAGTTTTCTTCAGAGAGTTTGATGAGTTTTCTTTGATGTTCTTGGGAGAGTTCTAAAACTCATGTGTTGAAATTCATACATCAAAGAGTTTGATACTACAGATTCAAGAGTGTTCTCTTCGGTGGAATCCGAAGATCAACACGTAAAGTTTCAAAAGGCGTTTGATTCTTTACGTAGTCGTTAATTCGACAAGTGAAGTTGTGGTGTGGAATCAACTTCAGAATCAGTTCCGTGACGAAGGCGTGGTGAAAGAGTTACAGAAGATTCAGAGACAAATTGACTGGGTTGAGTAATTTGTATGGTATCTTTGTAACCTTGTAATCCTTCAGTAGTGGATTGATTAGTGGCGGTTCGCCCGTGGTTTTTTATTACAATTGAAGGTTCTTCAATTGTGGTTTTTTCCACGTAAAAAAATCGTTTGTGTCGATTTATTATTTATTCCGAAAACAAACAAACTAAAATCACTCTCGTAAGTGCTTGATGATTTTAGATTGAGTGTTTTGGAATTTTTGAGATTTGGAATATTTCAATCTTTATCTAATCACGAATCACATAGGATTTTCAGTTGTTATTATTATTGTTGTAGGATTTCAGGTCAAGTGAGCATTGGATTATCGTATTACGTGTGTTTAAATATTTATGCTTAGAGGTTTTGTTCTTGGAGATGAAGGATGACATTATGATGTTGAATAGATTTTGTGTATGTAGTACACTCGGATTATTTATGTTTGTTGAATTATGTGATGGTTAGAAATGTGCATGTATTGAGAATAAGGGGTACCATTACCTTCTAGCCAGTGCCTAGAGAATTGGCTGAGCTGAGAATGTAGGGTACCAGTACCTTCCAGCTAGTGCTTGGAGAACTTGGCAGAGGTATCATTACCTTCTAGTTTGTGACTGGTAAATTGGCTTGAGTATTGGAAAAGTGTATCCTTGGTTTACTGTGCTTAAGGCTAGTAGAGCGTCGTTGGGTTTCTTGTTATCATCTCGGTTCTATTTACATGTTTCATGTATATTAATGATTATTTTGTAGAGGATGTCAATTGTCTTATATGATTAGGTAATGAGCATTTTATATATATTGTCATCATGTTCGTTTGGGATGTTTCTACTTGGAAATCGTAATTTGGAATGGGGTGTAAGTTCGGTAATTGAGAGAAATTTAATTGGATTTCATGGGTTTGTTTTCAAATACCTGTTATTGTCTGGTAAGTTAAAATAAAAAGGGGTAACAAGAAGAAAGAAAAGCGAATGGTTTTGGTCGTTGGATAAATTGAATAATTTTGAGAAAAGTACCTATGTAAGTATATCTTCATGTATAAATTGGCACTTATGTATATGGTATAACCTAAAGCATTCATGATCATAGCTATCTATATGTTGTTATTGTTTAGGATCATGTTGGGATCCCTATTGGACTTTATGTTCATCCCACCTAGCTAATCCTTTTTTAAGTGAACATCGAGAAGTGTTTTAAGATCGAGAATCTTCATTATCTGTTGGCCACGGGGCCTTTTTATTTGTTGGTTGGATGCCATTGTTGTAAAAAGGGTTAAACCCTTTCTCTTTCATGTAATGATGTAAGCCTGCAGGCAATTTACTGTAATTATGTCACATGTTTCATTCATCCTGTATACGAATGAGAGAATCTCCATTTACTTATCTTTACTAAAATATTCGACTTCTGTTTGCTATCTCTGAAATTGTTTATAATAATGATTTAGTAATGTTATCTGAGTAATTAAAAAGTGGGGCGTTACAATTAGACTTGCAATTTGGTTGAAAATGTCATCCATGGACTTCTAGTACTCTATCAATGACTTTTTGTACAATATTGTGCAGATTAGAAATTGAATTGGAGGAAGGGTGTAATGTTGCAATGTTTTGGATGGATTTAGGTGTTTTGAGCTAGAATCTGTCTAACTCTTTTTGAGGTCTTGGAAATGCACATGATTAGTCTTATTTTGGGTGCCAATCTAGTTAGGATGCTTAGCTTTGACAATGATGCAACTTCTTTCCAAGCTATTTGTACCTTTTCATTATTTAATAAAATTTGATTTGCTTGCAAGGCCGGCCTTGGGCTAAGGCCACTAAGGCCCACAAATTTTGGCTCAAAATAAAGCCTCAAATTTATTAGTTTTATATTATATTAAAAGTTCAAAACTCAATCTTTTTTTATTGTTTGAGGCCCAGTCTAAAAGGCTGCTCAAAAAAATCTATTCGGCCAAATTAGAAAAATATATATAATCATTGTTAGGCCCAATTAAAAATTTATATAATTAGTTCAAACAAATATGTATGATATAATGAATACAAATAGAGTCTAATGTCAATATTTTAATAGAATAAATAACTTTATCTTAATTTTTTTACCATCTCTCTTTATCATATCATAATTGAATAATTTTACCGTAATTTCTTTTCCTTAATTTTGTTTGCCCCCTCTCTTTCTCATAAGTTAATTGAATAATTTTGCCTTGGAGTTTTTTCTCCCATTTTTTTTTTCCAATAATTTGTGTTTTGTTATCAGATAATTAGTGGATTGTGATTTGTGTGAATTATGATTGTGTTATCAGATATCATATTATAATAATATAATCGTTTCGTTATCAGATATCAATAAATTATGTTATTTGTGTTGATTATTGCTAAGCTATAAAACAACAACACACTATTTTATCTTTTTTAAGTCTTTGTAATGACTTTTTCATATCTTAATATATGAAAATAAGTTTTAATGATTATGTATAAGGAAACATTTTGTAGCTATTAAATAATAAAAAAATTAGTGATAACTTCTTATTTTATCTATAATTTTTTTATAAAAAAATATATATATAAAAAAGCCCTACTTTTTTTTTGAACACAAAAGAGCCCTTCTTTGAAAACCCGTCAAACGCCCTATAAATCTTAGGGCCGGCGCTTGCTGTTCAAAGAAAAAAAAAAAACAAAACAAAACAAAACAAAAAAAACAAATTTCAACCAGCGTGCGGCTCGATAGTCCAACAAAGCGGTTGATTAGTTTACTTTGATTGTATTTCAATAATTGTTTAGGGGTGAGAATTAATTCGATTTAAGAATAAATCCTTATTTATAGTTTCATAAAGTATGAAATTAAATTAAATATAAAATATGAAATTAAATTAAATCATAAAAATTTTGGATCTAAATTAGATCGAACTAATAAAACATAGTTCGATTTAGTTTAGAATCACGATTTTTAAAAATTTTATAATTATTTACAACATAATCATAAAATATTATTTATAAATTAAGAATTTTATAAATAATTATTTACAATTAGTTTTATAATACATAATTGCAAGAGTAGAGGGTACATATTATATGTATATATATTCGATATTAATAAGATATTTAAGTGTTTATGATAAGTAACAAATTACATATATGTATGTATTTAAATGATCCAGTTCAATTTGATATTTGATTTATTACTATAAAATTATAGATCAAATCGTAAAGTACAATTCACTTATTTTAAGAATTAAGGCTGAACGGTGCATTAAGAAAATCAAATTAAACCATGTTGTTTGGTCTAGATCAAATGGGTTTACAATTTTTTCGAATTTCTTGCTCAACCCTAATAAACATAGTGTCCATTAAGGTAATAAATTACTAGATACTTTTGAAATATCAAGTAGTCGTATTTATGTGGTTCTCCTAACTAATTAACAATCACAATACATATTATTAAGTTGGTTATTCATTGTCACTTAACTAATTAAAATTAGCAACCCAAAAAAATTTTTACTATCTAATTGAATTAGAGTATCACATAAATAATATCAAATGATATTTCAAAATTAGTAACTAAGTAGTCAATATGTTAGGGCATTGTGAGTTGTTACGTGAATATTTCTTTGTGCTACACATTTTGTTTACCGTTTTAAAAATATTTTTTTAAAGTTTTCCTTGGCCCTTGCTCCTCTCTAGTAGTCGATCGACTTTCTTCTTCTCTTAGTCGCTTATTGATTTTTTTTTATTTAACATTTTAATCAATTTATTTTTTACTTTTTAAATTCACTTAATCTAAATAAAAATAAAAAATTATTTTTTTTTCACAAAAAAATTAAAAAAATTCATTAAATACAATAAAATATGAAAATATACTGATTTTTTATTTTTTTATTTTTATTTTTTAGTATTCAATAATTTTTTGAACAATTTATATATTTTTTGAGTATATATAAATTAAGTAGATCTAAAAACTCTAAAAAAAATTAATTAAAATGTTAAAAAAATCTCTGAAAAAATTAATTAACAACTCAAAAAATATTTTTAAAAATTACAAGCCACAGTGTTGAATGAAAGTTGGATAAGAGCTACCACCTTTTCAATGAAGTCAACATCGCAACTTATTCCACATTCATTATTAACCTTATTCGTCTTCCTTTGAAAACGGCCTCATAGTCAGTTTATTAGTTTTTTAATTTTTTTTAACCACAACATCTCTTTATTTTTTTTATATATTTTTAAAAAAAGTCAAAAAATCAATTTTTAACATAAATAAGAATTACAATTTGTCAAAAAATTTATAATTTTAATAGATTTTTTTTACATATCTCAAAATACTTTTATATATTTTAATACAATTTTTACACAGTTTTTCAATACTAACAACCGTCCTAAAATGCTCTAAAAAAAACAAAAAAACATTCCTAAGGGTTGTTCTTTGCATTTTCCTTATAACAATGCTACTTATTTTAAAAAACTTATATTCTAAATTTATAAAAAAAAATTCATAATTTGAAATTTTAAATTGAGATTTATCTTCAAGTGACTTATACTATACCAAATTTAAATTCATATCATACATTATTCAAATATTAGGTGTTTTTTGGAATGCATAACATTTTTGCTCATAGGTATCTTTAATTAGGATTAGGCCTAAGTTTGCAGTGGAGTCATTTATATATTCTCACACAAGCTCACTTTTAATTTTTTTTTTTTTTTTTTTTTTGGGTAAAGCCAAGGGCTAAATTGTATTTAAGATTGAAACCCACTTTTGGTGTAATAGGGCAAGGCCCTTGGAACTTACAAGCCCTTAGGGAACATGTTTTGATGTTCTTATTTATTACAATATTTTGTAAATTACATGTTACAGATTCAAACTTGTAAGGTTGTGGATTTGTCAATGTATGTAATCTTATTTTGGAATATTGGTTGAAATACAAGGAAATTGAGGTTGATTTCAAGAATTTATATTGAGTTAATATATAGCTTCCGCATGTGTAACTTGATTGATAAATGGAAATGGATAGGAAATATAGTTATATCCAATGAGTTGGGTACTGTGTGATTGAGGGTGTCACAATATGAATACATAGAAATGTTGCTGTAGCTTTACTTCAGGAAACCAAAAAATCTGCAGTAGTAGAAAAGGAAGTGCGAGCAATGTGGGCAAGAAACAATATGGAATTTTTGGTTGTGGATTCTGAAGGCCTAGCTGGGGGACTTCTTTGCATATGGGATCTAGAGGTATTTCAACTTAAGGAATGTTGTGGCAATAGAAGATTCATTTTGCTCTCAGCTGAGGCTGAATCTTCCAGTCATGTCTTGCTACATTGCCACTTTGCATGGAAGGTTTGGGCTGCTATGATGGATTGGTAGGAGTTGTAGGGGGCTCTTCTAGGTTCAGTCGAAGCTGTACTTCATTGGTGGGATTGTGTGAATTTGAATAGAAAAGAAGAATTGATATGGAAGGTCATTCCCTTGGCTGTTCTATGATCTCTGTGGAAGCTTAGAAATGAGTGCATCTTCGAATCTGCTACACCTCAGTTGGTGGACTTATGTGAGTTGATTAAAATCAGAGTTGCACTGTGGATGAAACAAAGATTCAAGGATTTTTCGTTTCACTATACAAGACTTCTTGACCAATCTCAGGCAAATAAGAAGGAGTTTGGGGAGTAGATCTGCTCTGGGCTGCTGACAACTGTTTTATGCTCTGTTCTGGGTTGATCTACTCTGTTCTGGGCTGCTGTTGCTGCTGGTATGGAGTTTGGTGTGTACATCTGTTATGGGTTGCTTGCATTTGCTGTGGGATGGCTTTGTTCTGATATGGAGTCTGCTGCTGATCATTGCTGGTATGGTGTTTGGGGAGTACAACTGTTTTATGCTTTCTTTTGGGTTGGTGTCTTACCAACTGTGACTGTTGTTAGGCTTTGCTTTCTGTCTTTTTATTGATAATTGTCAATGTTTTTGCTTGATCTTTATCAATAAAATTCCTCTTTGGCTGTTTCAAAAAAAAAAAAGATTAGTTCCATAATGCACTAAGATTTTAATTTTGGCAAATTTAAATTCAAGTGCTTAGATCATCTCCAACGGTTCATTAAATCCATTATTAAATTTAATTTGATAAAAAAATTTACTTTTTGTTCCTCTAACGGTTTATCAAATCCATCATCAAATTTAAATTTGATAAAAAAAAAGTTACTTTTTGTTCCTCTAAGGGTTCATCAAATTCATTATCAAATTCAGGATTTTACTTTTCTTTCATCAAATTGTGGATCAATGGGCCTTTCATCAAATTACTGTTCATTGCCGTTAGATTTTTACCACCAGATGTCCCTCCGAATATCCTCTGGATGACCACCTCAAGGAAAAAATTATACTGGCTGGTCGTTCGCCAGGTCGACCGGTGGTTTGATGAAGTTACAAAACCCTCCGTTGAAACACTTGATATCTAAGAGGGTTTTTACTCAAATTTAGTAAAAAAATTGATGCACCATTAGAGATGCCCTTACCTCCAAATTGACTACATGAAAAAAAAGTATTTTATTTGATTTTTATCAACTATTAGTTCTTTTTCTGTTTGTTTTTGTCTTGAGATATATCTCTTGGGTTTGCTATGTTTTTTCAATATACATTGTTCTAAATTGCTTTTATTATTGGATTTATTTTTATTTGTTATTTTTCTTATTTTTTTTATCACATGTGTGATCGTTTATAAGTTTCTTATAAACATCATAGCATAATTTGTTGATATTTCTTATTTTGTCATCCATTCTTGTTTGATTACCCTTACAATGTTGACATTCATTAAATTTGACACTTCTTATTGAAATGAGTTATCTTCTTATTGATAAATTGATTCATCTTGTATTAATTTTACATATTTTAGTTCCATATTGGAACATATATTTTTATTTATGAAATTGGTCGAAACTAAACTACACAATATGATAGAATATGATTTTCTAACATGTTACTTGATTATAAATACTTTTTTATCATGAAACATTGTTGAGCATAACTCCATACACGTACAGATAGTAATAGTTATCAGGGTAAATTATACAAATAATCTCTATAGTTTTACATGATGTGTCAGTTTGTCCCTATTATTTCAATTTGCTCGATTTTGCCCTTTAATTTAACGGATTGTGTCATTTTAGTCCAATAAATAATGGTTGTTAAGTTTGGTAAACGAAAAGTCAAATAATGTGTTAATTTAGTCCCTGTTAAAATTCAGTAAATTAAAACAACATAAACCAAATTGACATATTGTGTAAACTACAGAGACCAAATTGACACATTGTGTAGACTTTCCGTCCACCAAACTTAACAACCATTATTTATTAGACTAAAATGACACAATCTGTTAAATTAAGAGACAAAATCGAGCAAATTGAAATAATAAGGACCAAATTCACACATTAAATAAATTATAGGGACCATTTGCATAATTTACCCTACTTATTATTTTTTATAAGTTAATACAACCATGAAAATATGTTTAACTTTATGAACAAATTTGAGTGACGTTATGTTTTATGAAAGAACTAGCAAGAAAAATTTCATGAAGATTCTCCACCATTTGATTAGTTTATGATGTTTTATTGTATATATAGTTCAAAAGTAAAGAATTTTTATAAAACCTTTTATAATATTTCTTTCATAAAACCTAACATTACTCATCAAATTTTTATATTGAACCATGTTCACAAAAACTGTCTACTTAATCATAATATCATTTACATTTTGTGTTGATAGAAATTAATAATGCATTTTAAAATTTTGAAAACAAAAATTTTCGTTTAGCACTTATATGTATTTTTGCCCTCTACCAATGAAAATCTTAGACCTGTGTCCAAACAAATATTTTTGTCCTTTCACTTTTCAAGCAAAATGTAATGCTAAAATAGTATGTATCATATGTAAGCTATGATATTTATAAGTTTGATTAATCACAAATGTTATAACTCAATTCAATAGAAGTCATAACACAATATATATATATCTATAATAAGGGAAGAGGTTTTTTGAAAATGTATAGAAATGTCTCAGAGATACATTTAATTGGACGGCTTAGAACAATCTTCAGTATATATCAACGGCTCTGAATTATTTATTTCCCGCCCAAACACTTCTCTTCCTTAACCTTCTCACCTACCCACATCTTTCTCTCCCTCTCTGCTCTCACCCACGTCTCTTCCTTCCTTCTTTATCTCTCTCTCCCTCTATTCCTCTGTTTATTCTTCAACAGAACCCTCTCGACCACCGCCATCGCGACCACCTTTCTTCTCCCTTGCAGCACCCTCTCTGTTTCTCCTTCTTCAACAGATCCCTCGACCACCGCCATCACGATAGCCTCTTCCTCATCCCCCTTTATCACTTCAGTCCTCTCCTCCTCTCAGCAGATCTCGCCGAAACCCTCTTTGCCTCTTTGCCTCTTTGCTACCGATGCTTGGCAAGGTACGATTTTTGTTTGTTTTGATTTCGATTTTTCTGAATTTGAAGTTTATTTGGGTTACTTATTTTCCTTCACCGTTGTTGTTTGTTGAGTTGAGGTCTGTTGTGTTCAGAGGTTTTTGGATTGTGAGTTTAAAATTTGTGGTTATTGTGTTGTGTTTGTGTTTGTGTTTTTTTTCCAGAACTGGTGTGTAACCCAGATCTGGTGTGTAATTTTTGCTAATTTTAATTTTTTTTTTTTTTTGGGCTAGGATTGTGATTCTAATCGGACTGTTTTTTATTTATTTAAAGTCTCGACAAAGCATGGTTTTTGAAGATTGAGTGTTTTGATTACGAAGATGAAGAGGGCTAGAGATGATATGTACATGGCTTCTCAACTCAAACGCCCCATCGTCTTCTCTTGCGCCGAACCGTGAGTCCTTTCTCTATCTCTCTCTTAGTTTTTTTTTTTTTAACTCTCATTTTTCTAATATTGTGATATTGGAAGCTGTGATTATGAGTGCTTCTTTATTTAATAAAAAATTATAAGCAAGTAAAATTTCTGAAAATTTGGTGAATCATGTTTGAAATTGTTGAGTGCGAGTCTGTTAGTTATTTACTGATTAGGTATTTTGTTTGGCTTCGGATTTTAAACTTCAGTATTTTTGTTTTTCATTCTTTTACTCAGTATGTTGTTCCTTCAAGGAGAACAAAGATCTGATTTTTGTTGAATTTTTCTTTATAAAATCTGTCTGAAGTTTGATTATATATCTAGGGTTGAAGCTAAAAATAGGAATTAAGACCCACCTTTGTTGAAAGAATATATTTTGACCTAAGTTTAATGATAAAATTAGTATATTGATTTTTTTTTTTTTTTAATTTGGTGTGGGTAATGAAGCTCTGGGCAATCCTAGATGATGGGTGGAGCGACCACACAGAAACTAACTACCAATGATGCATTGGCATATCTCAAGGCAGTTAAGGACATATTTCAAGATAAAAGGGATAAATATGATGAGTTTCTTGAAGTTATGAAAGGTTTCAAGGCTCAAAGCTTTGGTCATTTATTCCTTCTTTTACTTCCAGAATCTAAATAAAGTTCTCATTTATTGATCCCAATGTTACATTGTTTGAGACAAAGTTGGGAGAGATTTGCTTTTCAAAGTTGGGAGAGAGGCTCAAGTTACACAGATTTGCTTTTCTCTTATCCCCACACCCCAATTTGCTTCTTTCCTCCCTCAGATTTTAATCTTATCCCCACACAGATTTTAATCTTAATATTTTCTCTTTCTCTTGAACTAATTTATAATTTATGGACTTATTGAAGATACAATATTGATAGAAATAGTGAAAAAAATATATATTACATTCAATAGAACATGAAGAGAAAATGTTCTTATTCTGCCCAATGTTGGTTGGTGCTTATAACTTTTTTTATTTGGAAATTAATATCAAAGTATTTGGTATAAGACAGATAAAATTTAAATAAATTAAAAAGTTGGGAGAGAGAGAGAGAGTTCATTGGTTTCAGTCCAGGTAACTCCCTTGGTTTCTCTGTGTATTTGACAGTGCTTTGTGTTTTATGTCTTTTATTACAAGAGAAAGAAGAAAGAGAAGAGAGTTCATCATCTGGGCTGAAAATGAGGAATTCTTGGGGTTTCTTGGCTGCTCCAAAGCCTAACATTTCAACTAGAATACACAGATTGGTGAAGACTTTCAAAAACTTCTCTCAATTATTTGGTAAGTGGATTATTAGATAACCAAACTCTCTCCTTCTCTTTCTCTTGAACTAATTTATAATTTATGAACTTATTGAAGATACAATATTGATAGAAATAGTCAAAAAATATATATATATTACATTCAATAGAGTCCTTGGGTGCGTGATGTGATAGAAGATACAATATTGTGCCTTTGGGTTGAATACCTGCGTTGTTTATCGAGATTTCTTGGGTGCGTGACATGATATGGATTCTTCTTTGTTTAGTCGCTAATGGGTTGAGATTAATTTTATGGGTTTTAGAGTCCTTTGTTGTAGTATCGTTGCTCTGATGATGCAGTGTCAATGTATCATTTGAAGAAGATGAACTGGTCACTTGGGGTTGTAAATTAAATTATTACTTGACAGAGCAGGATGGAAAAAACGAAATGGATTCACGTAGCCAATCCCAATTGATTGTAACATAAGACTTAGTTTGGTTTGATTAGGTTTCTGGGTAGATGATTAATTTGGCTAAGTGAAGATAATTATTGCTCATGTTTATCTGCTTTACTCGACTTTTAGTCTAAAATTCTATAACTTTTTTTTAATCAATGTTAATTTTTTTTTGGGGGGGGGGGGGGTGGGGGAATGGTGCCAAATCAAATGGTGGATTTTGCCAGGTGCATTGGGCTGTTGTACCTTGCTTTGCTTCAGAAAAAAGCAAGCATTGCCTGTCTGCAGGAGTTGTGAAAATATCCTAATTGGAGATGGAGGGTCAAAATAATATGACTGTGAGTTCACTGAATGCGCTTCAGCAGAGAAGTATGCACTTTTATTTCCTTAATATGTAGGAAGCATGCAATTAATTACATTGGCCTATGAAATTGGTGAAACTATGATTCCCTTTAGGCAATAGAGTCCAATCAAGTTATGAGGAGCACCTTTTAATTATTCGAAACGTTCATATTGTAAGGTCCGTTCAGTAAATCATCTATAAAAGTAAAAATAAAAAATTAATTGGATATCTTTAGTCCCATGATTAGTTTTTAATTATTTGATATTTAATTTTTTTTTATATTAGATTTGTTTGGAATTGTAAAGTGTAGTCTATTAAATATATTTTTATAATTACATTTTAATCTTAAATTTAAATAGTGTTGCGATTACAATTATATTATAATCCTAATATTATTTACACCGTGCCTTCAGACATGGACATACGCTAATAATTTTATAAAAGACAAATTAAATATAAATTTCATATATAAGGGAAATTGTGTAAATATAAAAAACCCAAGGCCACGTGATTGCCCTGGTCCTACATTCCCTCCACCTCTGGTAGTATCTCCAATGTATTCAATATTTACTCAAGTTGACATGTTGAAGTTTTTTAATACCGTCTGTTCAAATTGAGGGGTCTATTTGTCCAAATTACGAGACAAATAAGTTAAAATAATTTAGACAAATAAACAAAAATATTAGGACAGATAAATTCAATTTAGATAGATAACAAAAATACTAGGATAGATAGATTAAAATAATTAGACAGACTGGTTAACAATATTGGAACAAGTATATTAAAATAATTTGGACAGATTAACATAGTTAGGTTAAAATAATTTGAACAGATAAGTTAAAAATATTGATAAAGATAGGTTAAAATAATTTGAATAAATAAGGTCAAAAAATTGAACAAATATGTTAAAATTATTGAGAAATATAAGTTAAAATAATTTGGATAAATAGGTGTAAAAAATTAAACAAATAGATAAAAATTTGGATAGTTGATATTTATAGAACTAAAATTTCTTAAACCCTTGCAAATGGATTTTTTACCAACAAATGTCCCTATATCCCTGACACAACCACCCGTGTGTCCTTAGTGATTTATACAGGAGAGAATACGAATTTATCTAGAATATTTTTTTATTATTTATAAAAAAATTAAATTAATTTAATAATTATATATATTTATTATATTTATTTCCGAAAAAATAGAGTACAACCCATAACAATAGCAACTTAAAAATGACATCATACTATTTTTTTGGGATAAATTACAAATACATCTTTTAAGATTTGATTAAAATACGAATGGCCTCCTGTAGTTTTGAAAAGAATAAAGATTAAGACCCCCTTTCCCCCCACCCCCTTTGACCCCCTTTCTTTTTTTATTGGTCACTTTTTTTTTTCTTTTTCTTTTTTTTCTTCTCCTCCAATCACCACCCGCCACGTGTATGTGGGGGTGGTATGGATTGAAATTTGAGGGGGTCTAAATCACTACTGTTTTGAAAATTACATTCTAACCCCTAAGAATTCTAATTTTATAACAAATTGCCATTTTTATTAATAAATTATGAAGTCAATTAACAGTTTTTAATGATGTCAAAAATATGTTTCAATTAATAATTTAAGTAATTTTATTATTATATAGGAGAGTAATTATGAATTTTATTTTTTAATTAATTTTGTTAAATAAAAAATTTTAATAAAAAAATATTTATAATTTTTTAAATTACAAAATATAATCTGTATTTTAAATAAACTTTAAAAGGTGTATTTATAATTTATTATTATTATTTTTCTTTCACCGCTATGGATAATGTATATGAAGTCCACTCTTATCCAATCGTGTGGTCGACCATGGCAGGAGATCATGTTCTCGTTTGCCAATGCCTCACATGCCTTAGAGCATCTCGAGGCATTTTCGATTTTAACTAGTTATTTTTTTAACATGCTATAACAAAACCTTCTGTTTTAGCTATCTTGTTTGATAATATTCTTTTTTTTTTTAATTTTTTTAAATACAATTATACTGTTTTAATGATCATATGATCATACAATTATATTGTTTTACAATTATACAGTTGTGATACGGATCCCCTTCAAAACCAACCCCCACGACCCCCTCTGAGGTGGCAGCTGTTGAAGTAATGTGAAGAACAATTGCACAATGAGGAAGGTGTGATACACGCACCTGTAAGACCAAAAAAAAAAAACAGAGGCTGAAAACAAAGACAAAAAAAAAAAAAAAAAAAAAAAAAAAAAGAGCGGGAAGCTACCACAACGTCGACGGCCCTGTCCGTCTTCCATCTTCCCTCTTCTCTCTTCCATCGTGCGTCCGCCATAGCTCTCCTCCGTCGACGGCCATAGCTCTCCGGCCATAACTCTCTGTATCTCGCTTTACGGATCTTCGATCACATTTTTTTGAAGGGGGTTCTTCACATTTTGTCAGGTAATGTTATTCGAAAACCCCTCATTCTCCCCTCTCTCTATCTACATACATTGATCAATCTGAAATGTCTGTACAAATGATTTATTGAATGTTCTGTACAAATGATCTACATACAGGGGGTTCTTCAATGTTCTGTACAAGGTGTGAGCTTTTGAAAACTGTACAAATGATTTATTGAATTAGGGCTTTGTACAAAAGAGGTCTTGAAAAATGATTTCTTCAAAAATGATTTCTTGAATCAATGATTTCTTGAAAAATGATTTTGATTTCTTGAAAAATGATTTCCAAACAATTTTCTGTTTGTTTTCACATTTTAAATTCTCAACATAGGAAACAGTTTTTAGAAAGGATACCAAAGAGGTCACCAAAATCTTATGTGTTTTGTTATTCAGTTTGTGAGAAGTTGACAAACTTAACTGACTAAGCCAAGCAGCTGAATAAGATGACTGGATGTGGATTGTTAAAAAGATGTTGAAATGTCTATATTATGAACATTTTAACATAACAATGAGGTTGAAGTTGATATGTGTTCTGTGATAATATGTGTTCTGTATGGTTTTTGAAGTTGACATTGATCAATCTCTGTGATATGTGTGTTTTGTGATAATATGTTGAAGTTGACATTGATCAATCTCTATGATAATATGTGATAACAGTACAATCATCTGTATGGTTTTTTTTTTTTTTTAACAGTGTTTAATATGTGTTCTATAGCGATCTCGGTCCTTTCTCCTTTGGTTGTAGTATCCGGACTTAGTTCCGTGGATTTTGGTTGTTGTTTTGAACTTGTTTCTGTCTTTCAATCCTTTAAATTTGAGTTATAGAATGTTTTGGACTTGTTTGTTCCAGGTTGGTTGTGTTGAAAACCAAGAGTAGCTGTCCAGAATTTTGGACCCTCGCTCGAGCGAGGAGTTGGTCGCTCGAGCGAGCTTCTGTCTTTTGTTCTTCGCTCGAGCCAGGGTTTGGTCGCTCGAGCGAGAGTGAAGTTTTGTGTCTGGTGGCTCGAGCCAGGGTGGCTTCGCTCGAGCGCAGATTGCGTCTGGGTAAGACCTGAAAGTTGTGTTTCTTGGCTCGAGCGAGCTTTTCTTCGCTCGAGCGATCTGGTTAGTTCTTCGCTCGAGCGAGCTTTTTGTCGCTCGAGCGAGCTTCTGGTTTGTTGGCCGAGCGAGAGTTTTCTGTGTCTGGTCGCTCGAGCGACCAGGTCTTCGCTCGAGCGAGCCTGTCGTATTTCAGTAGGCAGCAGCGGGGAAAAGGCTCATTTTTCTCCTTCTTCCATCTTTGAAACCCTAGCAGCCGAGAGCTTCTCTCTCTAAACATATCCTCTCTCTAGATTTCATCCATTTCTTGTATGAATCCATCTTAGGTCCTTTGTTAAAAAGATAGAGGGTGTTGAGGGCTTCGTTTCAATCGGAACAATTGTGGATTTGGGGCACTTTGGTTTCGGGTCATCTTCTCCATTTGAGTTCTCCTTTGAGGTAGGGATTCTCCTTGTTCTTTTTCAATACTCCGTCTATAGATAGACATGTGGTTATTTTGTATTGCATGAAAATGGTGTCATGTTGGATTTTGTATAAACTCATGAGGTTGAACTTTGGGTTAGTTGTTGGATTTGGATCTATGATGTTTAGATGTGCTTTGGGGCTAATTGGGTGTTAATTAGCTAGTTGTTGTTGAAAGGAGAGGAAACCCTAATGATTATTGATTTAATAATTTAATAGAGGGGTTTGATCTTTGGGTAAATACTTGGGTATTTTGGGTTTTAATTGAAGCTATTGTTGGTTGTTGTAGATAATTGAGCCTTTTGAATCAATATTGAGAAGAGGGAGGAAAACCCTAGTATAATGATTATGATTTAATTTATATAATTAAATTGGAGTAGCTTTGACAGGAATGTGGTAGATTAAAATGAGTTTTGGCTTTGTTGCCTTTGGATTTGATTTTGTGGAAACAAAAGGGGTGAAGTTGGTTTTGAAAAATGAGAACAAGGATAGTGGAGTTGGTTTTGTGATAACAAAAGGGACATAGAATTGTTTTTGTGAAAAGAAAGAAAGTATTTTCGAAATAAGTTTGATAATTAGATTGTTGGATCTTGAGTGTTGAACTTACATGTAAGAGTTGTATCTTTAACTACCATGTTAATGTTGTTGTTGGGTTTATGATTCATGATAATTGATTCTAGTAATAGATGTACGATATGCATGCATCTAGAGGTTTTGTCCTTGGTCATCGGTGGAGGATGACACGGTTGCGTTGAATTGTCGTGTATACATTACACCATTGTTGATTGAACATCATATGTGATGAAATGCTGAGTTACATTATATATGTATACTGGTTAGGGAGGAGAGAGGGGTTGTACTCCAGTGTGTGTGAGAAGATAGGGGATGGACTCCACACACATAGGTGTTCATGTACCTTAACACATTGTTTGTATCTTGACAGTTTGTGTATGTTTTATACATGTTGGATATGCCTTGTGTGCATGGTTGTTGTTGGCGTTATATGCCGCGCTTATAATCAAAGGTACCGTTACCTTCCAGCCAGCGCCTGGAGAACTGTATGCGCTAATAATGAGAGGCACCATACCCTTCCAGCTAGCGCCTGGTAAACTGGCATTTTGACTTACTACGCATATGGCTAGTAGAGTGAAGTTGGTTATAGTTGTTTCAGTATATCTTTGGCTTGCTAAGCACATAGCTAGTAGAGCAAAGTGGAATGGTTGTTGTTCGTTGTAACTGGAAATATCATGGACTTGATTGGTTACCGTTCGGAGGACTGAGTTACTCCATTGATTGATTGTATACATGTTGGTGGGTTGTAAATTTATATTTTACAAGGTTATGCATGTATAGTTATGATAGTGGTGGAAACGAACCAAAATGTTGTTTTTGGCTCTTGGGAAATGTAAAGGAGAATGAATGTTTTAAAGATAAACATGTTTGAAAAGGGTACATCTGTGTACGTATAGGAAGGAAAGAGAGTATCGGGCTTAGTGAGATTATTTCCTATGTGATTGTTAATGTTAATGGAAGATTGGGAACGGGGATTAATGGAAGGAAAAAGGGGAAGGTAAATCAATTGTAACGCTGAATGAAATGGTTGTTTTCGAGAAAAGTTCATACATATATATTTTTGTATAAACTATCACATTACTATTCTAGTATGAGAATGAGTGTTCATGATCATAGCTATCTGTAAGTTGCTATTGTTAAGGATCATGTTGAGTTCCCTACTGGACTTTATGTTCATCCCACGTTGTTGAATCTTTTTCAGGTATTAAGCAGGTTGAGCTGCTAGATTTGGATCTACTTATTTATTGGCCACGGGGCCTTTGTTATGTTGGCGGAACGCCATTGTTGTGAAAGGGTTACACCCTTCTTCTTGTATCTTAAGTGATGTAAGCCCAAGGGCAATTTGTTAAAGTATGTTCATGTAATATTTACTTTGCATACGAATGAGAGCATTGTTGATCCTTTCTACGGATTGAATGTATGAGTCTATTTCCGCATGTTATCTCTGAAATTGTATTAAGTTAATGAATTTGGTAATGACTTCGAGTAATAAAAAGTGGGGCGTGACAACTTGGTATCAGAGCTACCGGGTTTGAATACCTTGAGCTCGTGGGAAGTGGTTTTTACCACAGTGGGTTTACTACGTGTAGTGAGGACGTTGCATATAGATATCATGAAAGTTAGGACTTATGTGTTGCATTTATGTGAGCATGGGATTCAGTCTCTTGGATAGTATTCATAGCCGGTGAACTTGCTTTGAGGTCCTTTTGGAAACACGCCTGATCAACGTGGTTTCTGATAGGAATTCCTTGAGAGTTCCGGGATGAGTGGCTATCTTTGTGGACTTGATTCGATTATGTGTTTACATGTTTAGATGTTTATATGCAGTAGAGATGTAAATTTTGAGACTAAGTGTGTCTTGTGACTTAATAGTAGTGGAGTGTGCCTCGGAGAAGGCTATTATGTTTTGCGCTAAGTGTAATTTACTTTGTGCTTTATAGGATGTCTACAAGAGGGAGTAGAGGTCGATTGAGTAGTAGGAATGCCGGGAGGGACACAGCAGTTCCTTTAGTACCTGCCGTTGTAGCATCGGCTGTCGGCGAGGACGTCGCACGTGAGATTGTGAGAGCAGTGCAGGATGCCCTAGCTCGCACTGAGGGCGGCAGCGGGCATGCTCTCAAACTTACTAAGGAGTTCTTTCGCTCCGGTCCACCTGAGTTTGTGGGGGAGGCTAAACCGTTGGAAGTAGAGAGCTGGTTAGAGCAGATTACCAAGACTCTTGATATGCTCAGAGTCGAAGATGAGGAGTTGAGGGTTTCTTTGGCGACTTTTCAGTTGAAGGGTGATGCGAGTTATTGGTGGAAGAATGCTAAGAATAGTGTAGGTGGCACGTGGGTTGCTTTTACCGAGGCCTTTTGGGCCAAGTATTTCCCTCCTTCTGCTCGGGAAAGGTTGAGGGATCAGTTTTTGGAGTTGCGTCAGGATGACACTCCTGTGGCACAGTTTGAGATGCGGTTTGATAGTTTGTCGAGGTTTGCTCCAGAGTTGGTCACAACAGAGGAGCGTCGTTGTTTTGAGTTTGAAAAGCGGTTGTGTTTCGATATTCGGGAGAAGGTAGCTGGATCCTTGTTGAAGGATTACTATACTTTAGTTGAGGCAGCGGCCCATGTGGAGGCCCTGATTGCTAGTGATGATGGGGTTAAGGAGGAGACCATTAAGGCAAGTCCTATGGTCCCTAAGCGCTCTAGGCTCAGTAAGGGGTGGAGGCGGAAACATGCTCAGTCGGGGGCTGGTTCCTTTTCTTTGTCGGAGGTTTCGGGCACTTCGGTTGGGAGGTTCGGAGAGGTGCAGGTTTCAGACCAGTCTCAGAGTAGGGGGTCTGGTGGTTGTTTCGTTTGTGGCCAGCAGGGCCATGGTAGACGTTTTTGCCCTTTGCGTGTGAATTCTGCAAATGTTTCAAAACCTAGTCAGACTCAGTCGTACCCGTCCAATCGGGGACGTTACCGGTACCAGAAACGGGCAGGCCAGGCTTCGGGAGCCTCGCGAGGGGCGACTTATTAGTTAACCCTGTAGTATTACCCTGGAGGGGGACTTTTGTGTTGTTGGCCGGTGGTGTATCATGTTTATTGATTTTGTTGTGGACCGGTGTACTGTTGGATGTTGAGGCATCATGTTTATGTAGCACTTGTGAACGCATAGTGTTGTTTGTTTAATCCTCAAGTATTGGGGAGTATGTATGGATTTTAAGCTCTCTATTTTATATTGAGAAGTTGTAATTGGTGTGGAGCTTATTGAGTTGATTAGTCAGCTTGTTGGTATTGGGTTTTGGGTTGGCATTGGTCACCTTGAGGTTAGTCTCGTTTGTTGTAGACTTGTGTGTGTTGATTAGGAAAATTGAAACTAATCGAACATGTTATGTCATTGAACCTGACGGTTGATAGAATACATTGATTTATGTATTGATATGTGATGTGTATAATGATTGTTTATATGCATTGTGATGTGTTGGAGGAGATAGGGGATGTACTCCACGGTTTAGGGGAAGATAGGGGATGGACCTCTAAGCCGGATGTTGTTGGGAGAAGATAGGGGATGGACTCCGTAGATAAAGCTTGTGTGCTTATCTAGAAATGTATTGACAGAGCTGATATGCCTGTCGTTGGAAGTATTGATATAGCTAGTATGCTTATCTGATGTGAGTGAGAAATGTTATGTTCCATGTTGTTTTTGGCATCACCGTGTGCGTAATGGTTGTTGATAGTGTTGTTTTGAAAAGAAATGGAAAACAAAACTTTTCCTAGTATTTGGGTCACCTAAGGGTGTTGTGGAAAAATTGATTTAATTCAAGGGTTCTGAGAAAATTCCAAGTGAATGACTTTTGGCAAATGAACTGGGAATGATTATGTGTTTTTGGACAACACCGTGTTTGTGAAAAATGTTTGCAAAACTTTTGGGTTTCGCATTGAAAGATTTATTTTGGAATGTTAACATTGAAAATTTGGCCATCTTTGAGAAACGTCTCTTGAGTAAGAAAATGTTTTCTTATTATTTGCTCGGAAGATTTGCATTGGTTAGTTTTTGGGAATCTTGTTGTTGAATAGTGGCTTGGCTTGAAGCACTAGTTGGTTGTTGCATTGTCTCGGGGTAAGGCTTGGTTTATTGAGGCCTTGGTGCCCAAGTGTTGTCTTTTGGAATGTGTTCCCTTAGTGAGTCTCTTCCTTAGTAAGAGTGGTTTGATGGTTTGTACTGAGAGTGGTTTCACTCCTAGAACTGGGGGTTGTTGGTGTTGTGTGATCAGTTGGCCTTGTGTTTTGGCGTATCCTTAATTTCGGGGACGAAATTCTTTAAGGGGGGGAGGTTATATCGATCCCGGTCCTTTCTCCTTTGGTTGTAGTATCCGGACTTAGTTCCGTGGATTTTGGTTGTTGTTTTGAACTTGTTTCTGTCTTTGAATCCTTTAAATTTGAGTTATAGAATGTTTTGGACTTGTTTGTTCCAGGTTGGTTGTGTTGAAAACCAAGAGTAGCTGTCCAGAATTTTGGACCCTCGCTCGAGCGAGGAGTTGGTCGCTCGAGCGAGCTTCTGTCTTTTGTTCTTCGCTCGAGCGCAGATTGCGTCTGGGTAAGACCTGAAAGTTGTGTTTCTTGGCTCGAGCGAGCTTTTCTTCGCTCGAGCGATCTGGTTAGTTCTTCGCTCGAGCGAGCTTTTTGTCGCTCGAGAGAGCTTCTGGTTTGTTGGCCGAGCGAGAGTTTTCTGTGTCTGGTCGCTCGAGCGACCAGGTCTTCGCTCGAGCGAGCCTGTCGTATTTCAGTAGGCAGCAGCGGGGAAAAGGCTCATTTTTCTCCTTCTTCCATCTTTGAAACCCTAGCAGCCGAGAGCTTCTCTCTCTAAACATATCCTCTCTCTAGATTTCATCCATTTCTTGTATGAATCCATCTTAGGTCCTTTGTTAAAAAGATAGAGGGTGTTGAGGGCTTCGTTTCAATCGGAACAATTGTGGATTTGGGGCACTTTGGTTTCGGGTCATCTTCTCCATTTGAGTTCTCCTTTGAGGTAGGGATTCTCCTTGTTCTTTTTCAATACTCCGTCTATAGATAGACATGTGGTTATTTTGTATTGCATGAAAATGGTGTCATGTTGGATTTTGTATAAACTCATGAGGTTGAACTTTGGGTTAGTTGTTGGATTTGGATCTATGATGTTTAGATGTGCTTTGGGGCTAATTGGGTGTTAATTAGCTAGTTGTTGTTGAAAGGAGAGGAAACCCTAATGATTATTGATTTAATAATTTAATAGAGGGGTTTGATCTTTGGGTAAATACTTGGGTATTTTGGGTTTTAATTGAAGCTATTGTTGGTTGTTGTAGATAATTGAGCCTTTTGAATCAATATTGAGAAGAGGGAGGAAAACCCTAGTATAATGATTATGATTTAATTTATATAATTAAATTGGAGTAGCTTTAACAGGAATGTGGTAGATTAAAATGAGTTTTGGCTTTGTTGCCTTTGGATTTGATTTTGTGGAAACAAAAGGGGTGAAGTTGGTTTTGAAAAATGAGAACAAGGATAGTGGAGTTGGTTTTGTGATAACAAAAGGGACATAGAATTGTTTTTGTGAAAAGAAAGAAAGTATTTTCGAAATAAGTTTGATAATTAGATTGTTGGATCTTGAGTGTTGAACTTACATGTAAGAGTTGTATCTTTAACTACCATGTTAATGTTGTTGTTGGGTTTATGATTCATGATAATTGATTCTAGTAATAGATGTACGATATGCATGCATCTAGAGGTTTTGTCCTTGGTCATCGGTGGAGGATGACACGGTTGCGTTGAATTGTCGTGTATACATTACACCATTGTTGATTGAACATCATATGTGATGAAATGCTGAGTTACATTATATATGTATACTGGTTAGGGAGGAGAGAGGGGTTGTACTCCAGTGTGTGTGAGAAGATAGGGGATGGACTCCACACACATAGGTGTTCATGTACCTTAACACATTGTTTGTATCTTGACAGTTTGTGTATGTTTTATACATGTTGGATATGCCTTGTGTGCATGGTTGTTGTTGGCGTTATATGCCGCGCTTATAATCAAAGGTACCGTTACCTTCCAGCCAGCGCCTGGAGAACTGTATGCGCTAATAATGAGAGGCACCATACCCTTCCAGCTAGCGCCTGGTAAACTGGCATTTTGACTTACTACGCATATGGCTAGTAGAGTGAAGTTGGTTATAGTTGTTTCAGTATATCTTTGGCTTGCTAAGCACATAGCTAGTAGAGCAAAGTGGAATGGTTGTTGTTCGTTGTAACTGGAAATATCATGGACTTGATTGGTTACCGTTCGGAGGACTGAGTTACTCCATTGATTGATTGTATACATGTTGGTGGGTTGTAAATTTATATTTTACAAGGTTATGCATGTATAGTTATGATAGTGGTGGAAACGAACCAAAATGTTGTTTTTGGCTCTTGGGAAATGTAAAGGAGAATGAATGTTTTAAAGATAAACATGTTTGAAAAGGGTAAATCTGTGTACGTATAGGAAGGAAAGAGAGTATCGGGCTTAGTGAGATTATTTCCTATGTGATTGTTAATGTTAATGGAAGATTGGGAACGGGGATTAATGGAAGGAAAAAGGGGAAGGTAAATCAATTGTAACGTTGAATGAAATGGTTGTTTTCGAGAAAAGTTCATACATATATATTTTTGTATAAACTGCCACATTACTATTCTAGTATGAGAATGAGTGTTCATGATCATAGCTATCTGTAAGTTGTTATTGTTAAGGATCATGTTGAGTTCCCTACTGGACTTTATGTTCATCCCACGTTGTTGAATCTTTTTCAGGTATTAAGCAGGTTGAGCTGCCAGATTTGGATCTACTTATTTATTGGCCACGGGGCCTTTGTTATGTTGGCGGAACGCCATTGTTGTGAAAGGGTTACACCCTTCTTCTTGTATCTTAAGTGATGTAAGCCCAAGGGCAATTTGTTAAAGTATGTTCATGTAATATTTACTTTGCATACGAATGAGAGTATTGTTGATCCTTTCTACGGATTGAATGTATGAGTCTATTTCCGCATGTTATCTCTGAAATTGTATTAAGTTAATGAATTTGGTAGTGACTTCGAGTAATAAAAAGTGGGGCGTGACATGTTCTGTGATATACCATGACTATGTGAGGTTGAAGTTGAACATAACAGTTTCAAAGTTTGAAATTGAAGTTAACAGTTTCAAAATCACATATACCATGACTATGTGAGGTTGAGGTTGAAATTGAAGTTGCTATAATTTAGTTATACCATAAATTTAAATTATCACAATGTAAAGTTCAACATAACAGTTTCATAATTATTCTAAAATCATTCTATTTGAATTTTATTTTTGATTCTCATAGAATGGAGGTTGATTCAAATGGTGGTGACAATCCTTCAGTAAATGAGGGTGAACAAGTTGAAGAACCTAACAAGGGTATGTGTTTTAACTCAAGGGAAGAAGTGTACACATTTTATGCCACATATGCTAAGCATGTTGGCTTTTCTATAGCTCATAGAGCACAACATTTTGGAGATGATGGCGAATTAAAAAACTTTGCAATTAAATGTTCTTGAGCGGGAGAGAGAAAAAAAAAATCAAAAGTGAACCCTTTGAAGCCATCTTTGTCCACAAAAATTGGTTGCAAAGCAAGGGTACGAGGTACTCTACAAAAGAATGGGACATATATGTTAACCACAGTTAACCTTGAGCATAATCATGATTTGATTCCCACCGACTCTCGTCATTTTGCAATGAATAAGAAAATTCATACTCCTGTGAAGAGAAGATTAGAAATCAATGATCAAGCAGGGATTGGGGTGTCTAGGAACTATCATTCAATGGTTGTTGAAGCGGGGGGATACGAGTCATTGACATTTGATGAGCGAGATGCAAGGAATTACATTAATAGAGCTAGAATATTAAGGCTTGGTGAAGGTGATACCGAATCACTTCAAAGTAATTTTATGAGGATGCAAGCACATAGTGAGAAATTCTTTTATGTGATTGATGTTGATGAGGAGTTTCGCATTAGAAACTTGTTTTGGGCTGATGCAAGGAGTCGGGCTATGTATGAATCATTTGGAGATGTTGTTTCATTTGACACAACTTATCTGACGAACAAATATGACATGCCATTTGCTCCATTTGTAGGAGTCAATCACCATGGACAGTCTATTTTGCTTGGTTGTGGATTGTTATCTAGTGAAGACACCGATACATTTGTTTGGCTATTCAAGTCGTGGTTAAGTTGCATGTCAAATAAACCTCCAAAAGCTATCATAACTGATCAGTGCAGAGCTATGCAAAATGCTATAGAAATTGTCTTTCCACAGGCCCGGCATCGATGGTGCTTATGGCATGTAATGAAGAAAATACCGGAGAAGTTGAAAGGATATGCTCAGTATGAACCCATAAAATTGGCTATGCAAAATGCAATTTATGATTGTTTGACAAGAGATGAATTTGAGGAAAAATGGGAAGAGATGCTTACTTAATTCAATCTTTATGATAATGAATGGTTGGGGGTACTATATCATGAGCGGCAACGATGGGTTCCTGTATATGTTAAAGACATTTTTTGGGCTAGCATGTCAACAACACAACGAAGTGAAAGCATTAATGCATTTTTTGATGGATATGTCAACCCGAAGACTACATTAAAACAATTTGTTGAACAATATGACAATGCGTTGAGAAGTAAGGTAGAGAAAGAGAAGAAATCAGACTTCAAGTCTCGACACAAATTGTTTGATTGTCTAACTATATATGGCTTTGAGAAGCAATTTCAACAAGCCTACACCAATGCAAAATTCAAAGAAGTTCAAGGAGAGTTGAAGAGATTAGTGTACTGTCAAGCCTTGATTGTCAAAGAGGAGGGAGCAATTTGTACATATAATGTCCAAGAAGCGATGGTAGTTTGTGACAAGATGAAGCATGTGGACTTTGTTATGTATTTTAATTCAATTGAATGTGAAGTTCAATGTATGTGTCGGTTGTTTCAGTTTAGAGGCATTATGTGTGCTCACTCACTCGTGGTGCTTGTGAGAAGGTGCATAAATGAGGTGCCAAATAAGTACATTTTGCCACGTTGGAGGAAAGATTTGGTTCGAGAGTACACATGCATCAAAACCACGTACACTGGCTTTGGGGATGATTTCAATACAAGTTGTTATGAGAGGATGAACAAGAAATTGATCGCTATTATACAACTTGCTGGTAATTCAAAAGGGAAAATTAAAATTATAGACCTTGGGTTGGATGAAATGAATGATAAAGTCATGCACAATGAATCGGGTGATGGGAGTAATTTACCACATTCTACTGATAGGATACCATCTTCTACAAAAAGTCCAATTGCCACCGGTTGTACATCGGGTGCTAGTACGAGGA
Source organism: Camellia granthamiana (assembly GCA_036172215.1). Lineage (NCBI taxonomy): Eukaryota > Viridiplantae > Streptophyta > Magnoliopsida > Ericales > Theaceae > Camellia > Camellia granthamiana. Next base: position 53,279,040 of record CM069913.1, read on the forward strand.
AGGTGGTTAGTCCTTTGGTTGTTCGGCGAAGAGGCCGTCTAGTAACGAAACGAAACGAAAGGTTGCCAAAGTAGATCAAATAGTGAATCGGTTCAAGGCAACGGTAAAAAAAAAAAACAAAAGCAAAGGTAAATTGTATATTTAATTGAACTTGTTTTTTATTTTTTTAACAAACTCGTTTGAAGTACATTTTTACAAACTCTTGAACCAATATAGGCTGCTAAGGTGCTTCAATTTGAAGCTCAAGCTCAAGCTCAAGCTCAAGCTTAAGTTCAAGTTCAAGCTCAAGCTCAAGCTTATACATCATATTATCCTTATATGGTTGGCATGCAAAATAGTGTGTATGCACCAGTATGTGTTCATAAGACGACTTTACATCAATTTTTTGTTTTCATTTACAAATATTTTGTAACATGTATTTTTTTACTTCAATTATGACAGGTCGTAAATGCTATTGGAGGCACATCTCTTATCCCATTGGACTTTGTAAGCGGCACACCGAGAAGTTTGATGAGTGCTCCAACTGAGTGCTCCAACTCAAATGTTTGGCTTTGGATCTCTAACCCCATCAGGTTCTAATGCATGCACACCGGGAATGAATGATGGACATTGCACAGCGCGAATGAATGATGGAGATTGTAGAAATGTTTGACTAGTTTATTGAACATTGACATTTTTTTTTTTTTGAGATTGAAACTTATTATGTTAAGTCCCATGTTACATGTGTAACACATGTTGTGTATGAATTTGCAAGATTGGTTATTATTAAGTCCTACTTTATTGGTTATGCAAGATTGTTGTTTGAGTTCATGGTTTATTTTGACAATCTGTCATTCAGCATTTTCAGTTCACAGTTGATGGTTTTAAAAAATCTGTAAAAAAATCTGTTTCATTTTGCTATTTTGACAGTATTTGAGCATTTTGACAGTGTTTGAGCATGATTTTTTGAGAGTTAATGCAAAATCTCTGTTGACAGATGTTGGTTTAAGAAATCTGTAAGAAAAATCTGTTTTTCAGTTTGCTATTTTGACAGTATTTGAGCCAAAATCTAATTTTTTCAGTTCATGGTTCAACCTACCAAACTGTCTTTAAAAATCTGTCTTTGAAAATTTGAAAATCTGAAAATCTAAAAATCTGTTTTTTAATTTTCTATTATGACATGATTGAACTTTAAATTCTCAATACAATTCCATAAAAGCACAAGTAATTTCACCTTCATAATTCTGTCTAGATTTCATTGCCAATGTCAACCAAAAATTGAAGAGTAGGGGATATAATGATTAATAAACTATTTACCTCCATAAACTAGTGTCATGTTAAATTAACAAGCAAAAGAGACTTGAATAAAATTGTAACAAAATGAGATCCTTCTCAGAATAGGTCTTCTATTCACCAAACAAGATGCCCTGTAATTGATCTCCAATAGTCCACACAGAGTAATGACACATGAAGAAATTGTTTAATCCTCTAACTAAACAGCCATAGGCATAGCCATACTTATTTTCAGATTGAGGAATAGCACTCATCAAACTACTTTCAGCAAGATACATATTTTCATCATTCAAGAAGATAATAATGTCATGACAAGATACAAATTTTCAGCAAGAAATTAATGTCAAGATAATCATCATGACAAAAGGCCCTTTTATTGAACATTGCCCTAATTTCAGCAAGATACATATTTTCAGATTGAGAAATTTTGCCCTAATTTCAGCAAGATACATATATATAGATATATATATACACCAGATTACCTCGTCGTCAATGGGATAGAAATAGAGGGAGTCGGGACTCGGGAGAACAAAGTAGACTGTACTAGGAGGACCTGTCGTCGGCTTGGAAGGGGAGGAGTTGTCCGTCGAATGAGATGGAAAGAGAGAGAGAGAGAGAGAGTCGGGCGTCGGGCGTCGGAGTTAAGGACGTCGTGGTCGTCTGAGTCAAGGACGTCGGAGTGAAAGGAAGGAGCTGAGGGAGTCCGCCGTCGGAGTTGGGAGTTCGTCCGAGTGAAGGGGAGGAGCGGAGCTGTATTTGGCTCAGAGGATTTTGAATTATGAAAGAGGAAGGTGCGTGGGATATGTATATCACGTGACCGATCACGTGATGGTCCAGCTGAGAGGGGGTCGATTTTTGAGGGGGGCGGAAACATTTTTCATTTTTTTAACACACTATAACAAAACCTTCTGTTTTAGCTATCTTGTTTGATAATATTCTCTTTTTTTTTTAAATTTTTTAAATACAATTATACTGTTTTAATGATCATATGTTTTCACATTGATATTTTTTTATAAATACAATTATATTTTTTAACGATCATTTAATTCAAAACATCTATTATTGTGATTCGAAATTACAAAAATATTAATATTACATTATGTTTATAAATTTTGTTTTGTGTATATAAAGTATATTTGTAAATCATTTTATGAGAAAGAGATGAGAAACTACAGAGAAGGACAAATAGAGTAGAGAAAGAGTGGCAAAGAAAGAGAAATGGGGTTTGAATTAATTAAAATAGAAATTTTTTTTTGAAAGCTAGTGCACAATGCCTGTCTGTTCCAGCGAGGCATGTAGCGAAATGTTAGTTTTGCTTGCCATTAGAGCATTCACACCAAATTCTTCAATTTTTTAGTCAAATTAAAACTATTTTCTTATTTTAGCTAGTCACCTTTTAGCACCTAGTGTATCAAACTCTTTATTCTAACTTATTCTTATTAAATATTATTTTTTTATTGTATTTGTTAGTCTTTTTTTTTTATTATTATTAAATTGATAAGTTATCAGCAAAATAATTTTTAAAAAAAGCAAAAAAAAAAATTGCCATTGACCGGCCAGACTTCCAGACAGACATACGGTAACACACAAGTAGCGATGAACAGTGCCTTACTTGTTGTAACGAGTTACTGTAGCCATTGTAAATTTTTTCGAGCTGTAAATGAGTTTGATGGAGTTGATTTTTTGAAGTTTTTAACTAAAAAATGATTTTGAAGAACTTGATGTAGATGCTCTTAACTTAGACTGCTAGAGAAAAAATTTGGAACTTTGGCATGCTATTGTAGTATTTTGTGGTGACATAAAGAGGCTGCTGGAGATGTTCTTGTAAGTAAAAGAATGGCAATGATTTGAATTCACATGTTGATCATACTATCTTGTTAAAAGTTACAACTTACTATTAAAAATTAGTTTTGAAATTTTAATTTTTTAGTCTATTTGAACCAAAATTCAGGCGAGCCTCACACTTCCGCTGTGGTTGGTCCACAATGCAACGTCTTCACCTCTATATGTAAATGTATACCGAACTTTAATTGATCAAAAGTTAAAAAGGACTGAATTAGAAATTGACTCTAAATATCAACTATTAAAACATTAGTTGAAAAATGGTATCTAAGGCCTTGTTTAGGGACAAATTATTTTAATAATTTTTTTATTTTTTATAAAAATATATATAAAAAAATAAAGAGTGATATGATAACTTATAATAAGTTTTGACTAAAATATATAATTGCTAAATGAGACTTAAGTTTTGTTCCAAATTGATTTGAGTATTGCTATAGACCATTAATTTGTCATCACTAATCCCACCACTAGTGAGGTGGCAATTGAAAAAAAAAAAAAAAAAGAAGACACAAACACACTGTGACAATAAGTGAGAACCACTGCCACATCATTAGAGCCACCACTAATTAGTGGCCTAAAGCATTTCTCAATTGATTTTTGTGAAACCAATGTGGTGTCTATATAGCTCATCATTGGACTTGTGTTTTTTTATCCTAAATAAGGGCACCTGATTTTTGTGGATGGGGGAGGGACCGAGCCAAAGTGGGCTAGATGGGTACGGATTGATTCATACGCACACATTTTTTGGGTAAAATTTTATTTAATTTTTATTTCATTAAGTAAAATTATGAAAAGTCGTGTTTGGTAACCATTTAAGTGAGGAATTATATATTTTAAAAGTTATGTACAACTAAAATTATGCATTTTGTGAGAACAAAAAAATATATATATATATTTTTTATGAAGAAAAAAGTTATATTTTTTTATGACAAAAGCTTTATATTTTGTGGAATAAATTATATTTTGTGGAATAAATTATACTTTTTACTTAAGATGCATACCATGTGCATCCAGGGTGTGGTTAGTTTTTTGGTTTTTTGACTTTTTTGGTTATTTTAGTCTGGGGCTAAAAAATCTAGTTTATGAAGAACTTTTGGCTTTTTTGGTTTTTTTTACTTTTTTGTGAGAAAAAGAATGTAATGATTATGAATTAGATGTGATGTTTTGTCTTATTAGACTAAAAAATCTATTTTGTTTTTTGTAACTATTTTAGTCAAAAAAACCTCTAAACCAACTTCCCAAACGGAGCTATTGTACATTATCCCTCGTATTTACAATTTAATTCTTTTACTAGTTTTATTTTTCGAAACAGTCTCTGATTTTTTTTTTTTTTTTTCTAGTTTCTATTTTACAAAACACAATCAGTTTGTTTGGTTTTAGTTTTTAGAAAACACTTTTTAAAAAATTTTACTTTTTTATTTTTCATATTTTTCTATTTTTAATGAATTTTTTTAATATTTTATGTATTTTTTAAATTTTTAGACACACCTAGCATAAATACACTTAAAAAGTATAATATTTGTGAATTTTTAAAAAAAAATTCACTAAATATTAAAAATACAAGAAAAATATGAAAATTTAATACATTTTTCGTATCTTTGTGTATTTATTAATTTTTAAAAATATTTTTTTACAAATATTTTATTATTTAAATACATCTAACTAAGGTGTATCTAAAAAAATATAAAAAATTGTTTAAAATTTTAAAAATATTCACTAAAAAAAAAAAACACACAAAAAATAAAAAATTTAATTTTAAAAAAACTAAAATCAAGCACACTTAACATTCAAGTACTGTTTTTCCAACCCCTACACTTTGGAAGTCGAAGTGTAAGATCACCAATGATAGGGCCAAGAAATAGGAGATTCCATTTCGGGGAAGTTGGAGGATCATGGTAAGAAATCATGTCTAGAGGCCATGTAAGCTGTTTTTATTAATATGGCAATAATCCCTCTCCAACTCCAAGGAAGTGAGGCGAGGACGCATTTTGCTCCTCCCTTAATTATATTTTTTAAATATATTTATGTAACTAATTTACCTTTTGAACTTTGATCCTTTTCATGCACCTAAATTTATTTATTTATTATTTATGTATTTTTTATTTACATTAATTATAAATCATTATTTCTAATTTTTCTATTTTTTAAGTTACAAAAATAACACTCCCGTGCCAAGTCCATCTCGATTTGCCCTAGCATATAATACAGGATAGGGTGGGGCACTATAAACTCACCTCGTTGTCATCCTATCACATGTCTGTCTGTACTCTTTAACTAATCATCATTCAGTATGTCTCTCACGTTCTTCAGTCACCCAACACAATACCCCACTTACCCACTTTCTCCACCAATCATAATGTACCCCACCTACCCACTTTCTCTACCAATCATAATGTTATGGGATACCACGTGTCCATGTTTCGGAATTACTGAATAATTACCTCACTATGAAATGATTGAATTTTCTCTAAATGAGGTGCTACAACTCAAAGGAGTAATGATATATAAACTGAAAATTCTTACGTAACAATGTAGTTTAGTGTGAACCATTCACTTCAAAATAAAACAACCATAAAAATAAATTTTACTTATAAAAAATAACATTGTTACATCATTCTGATAATATTTTTTATATATATTTTTTTGTATGAATGGAGTTTTCCTCGTAATAAAGAATGGTTAAAGAACTTCTAAATTTTGCGTGAGCCAAAATCTCATGGACTATAAGTTCCTAATTTGACACCAATTGAGTCAAAATCTTGATTCCACCACTGGCAAACAATGACCACAAAATCGAATTACAATTATTCATCACAGACTTATATGCACATGAAATGAAATATTTTGTTTGTTTATCATGTATCCTCCTAAAATTATCTAATCTATATCAAAACAGCCTTTCTCAATCAGCAGAGAAATCAGGCTCATCAGGCTTAAACAGCTTTGGCATTGCAGGAGGGCCAACCAATGACACTTTTTGAGCAACCCCTCTTCTAGTATTTGCAGCAAACAAGAACACATTTTTTTCACCCAAAAAAAATTAAATAAATAAATAATAAAAAAAATTCAAAAACAGGAACATGTTTTAATTACATGGTTTAATAATATAAACTATGGTTAGGCACAAACTGAGGCAAGTTTAGCAGCCTAATCTTACTAGATATGTCAAAAATGTTATGCAAGTAATGCTATACAAACTAACAAATCTTACAATTTTTTCTTACTAACTGATATATCATATATAATAATAGAACTTTAAAAACTGAAACATAATCCACTTCAATGATATGATAGATGTTCTTACTTACTGATCTGTCATATGTAATAATAAAAAATTTTAACTGAAACAGAACCCACTTTCAATGATATGATAGATGTTCTTACCAACTGATGTGTCATATATAATGATAAAACTTTAAAAATTGAAACAAAACCCACTTCAATGATATGATAGATGCACATAAGTGATAAAGATTTGTTAGTTTGTATAGCATTGTCCACATTAAGCCAATAGCTAGAATCATCTCACATTCTAAGCTAATTAACCAGAAGGGGAGCTTTGCGCTCTGTTGCCCAAAGTTGGAAGAAGGCAATATGTTGCATCTTCTAGAAGTGCTCATTTTAAGTTTTCAAAAAAAAAAGAAAAAAGAAAAGAAGTTCAGTTGTTTATTCCAGGAATCAGTTCAATAGTTATCAAACTGCATCTTGGACTCTAAGCCGATTTTCTAGGTGTTTTTTCATTTTTTTTTTTGGGTCTTAAGTGAACTTTTTCAAATTTGATTATTTAAAAAAAAATTGAAGGGGCTTTTAGTCTAGAAGCACCTAAAGGGTTATAAAAATTGACAAAAAATGAAAAAAGTTCACTAACAAAAAAAATAATGCCAAAAAAGTATTTTGGTCAAACCATACCAGAAACAGGTAGTTGAAGCTATCTACTGAAATTGCATCAAGATGCAACCTTTTGAGATAGACATATGTTGTATGCTTCTACCATGATCTCAGTACTCTAAACAATCTACAGCAAGTTGTCCAACCCTTGAGTGAAGACAAGAAGAAAACTCCATTACTTTGCTTTGAAATTTGGACACTTCTCATAATTGAAATAAGTTGCATATTAAATGACAACCACACATAATAGAATACCCAAAAGAAACCTTACACGGCGAACAAGGGCAAGACAGAGATGCCTTTGGATTTGACGTCGGAGGTCCAAGGGCAAAGCCTGCAATATTTCTTCTTCATCTACTCCTCTTGTAGCAAGCCATTTATATTGAACAAAACGACGAACACGGTCTTGAAGATCTGGAGGTAATTGTCGGTGCCCATTCCTCTGTATCTCTTCGTTTCACCCTCCATTCTTCAAGTCTTGCTGTTGTAGAAGCCAGATAGGTCTTCACATAACATAAATATATATAAAAAAATAAAATCAAAATCCAAATACTTTCACCTTCTTCAATCACACAATGTCACGAGCAAAGAAACATCCGAAACTTAGCAAGACAACTTGTTTTAAAGTAGCTATCCCCACTTTTCTTTCCACAAAGAAATCACAAGGCAAAATTGCAAAAAATGCAATTTCTTTAACCTTACTTCTAGTTTGAGAAGTTAATTATTTGGATTGGAATTTTTTTTTCATCCTAGTTATTTTTGTACAAGGAGAGTTTCAGAACACCTGTCCTATAATATTTAATTTTCTCACATTTTGCATCTGGATAAGGCTCATGGCAGAATCAACTCCAATCATATCAAAGTATGGTGGTACAAGAAAGGCATACTAGATAGTACCTGCATGTTGCCAATAAGTTGTGCGAACAAAACTAAACCCGCAAGACAAATAAGACTGCTAAATAGCGTTTCACCAACATAAAGGCTTGTGTTCAAACTCTGTCCATATGAACTGTAAATCATGAATTGAGGAGTGAAAGTTGTATTAGCAATAATATTGGAAATGACATTTCAACAATATGGACTATTACATATCACAAGCAAGTTAGTGAGGGATCAAGGAAAAAGAGAACCAATTCATTCACATTGATTTTGCTAAGTAAAAAAATGTATTCTAGCAACATGATGAGGGTGCAAGTAAGAAACCAAATAAACATCTGTTGTAAGGTTTCCAACATGATTTACCAGAAATGAAGGCAAAAACTGGCAACATGGAACTTCGAATGGCAGAAGCTCCAAAAATACATGGGAAAATTGTCAGTAAGAAAAATAATGTAATATTATGAAGGAAATTTACTGGGAATATTATTCACGAACTTTAATCATTTTTGGGTTGCTAACTTGCAACCAAAATATAATTCCAAACATATAAAACTCTCATTTAATAATAGTTGTCCCTGCAATACAATACAAAATAATTTACAACATTAAATTAAATCATATTAGAATCACAAAACATTTTACTGGTATCTGTAGTATCTTGCTTCCAGTAGTTATAATTTATTTATACAATTTATGTAAGCAAGAATACATTTCTATCAGCCTTGGCTTGACCCAACCTATCCCTTCTTCTTTTTTCTACAACAAAAAACTGTTCATGGGATGTATAACTGAGTTTGGAGAGAAACTAAAGGTGGTAACTGGAGTTTACTAATGAGAAAAGCAATGGATATTAATAGGGAAGAAAGAAAAGGGAGGACTATATATTCTTCACAAAACGTGTAAAGTGCACGTTAGTTACATTAAAAAGGACCATCTCATCTACCAAACTGAGAATCTAGAAAGGAAGTTCAGGAAAAAATTACTGCAATTGTATAGCTTTGCAACCGGAGAGAATAGAGAGGGGAAGAGGGAGGTAAATTACTGATATCTCCACTAATAAAGGACAATTAAATTCGGACGAAAAAGCGTAAAGGACATTTTCAGATCAAACCAAGCATACCTTAGATTCTTCATACCCCACCAAAGGCAGTAAAAGTATTTTTCAAGAAAATTTGAAGCAGCGACATTCTCCGTGAAGGCATCTGCAAACATTCCAAAATTGAAATTTTGACTATCTCGAATATCACATTCTGTAAGTACTTTAGTGGATCTCAACCAATACTAGCGTTCGGGCTTGTCTAAATTTTTACAATCCAGAAACAGAAGACTCCAAGATGGAGAGTGTGTGTAATTCTGCTCCTTTCTACATTCCTGTCTCCAGGGACGAAACCAGGATTTTATTACCGGAGGGGCCGGGAAAAAAAAATCACCAAATACACAAATACACATGTATGCACAATATGATATATAAATTATATATACATAGAAAAAAAAATTAAATACCATAGAAGTAATTTCTAATCGGATGAAGAAATTTTTTTTAATGCAAAATAGAAAAAGAAGGCAAGATGGGAGAATAATAAGATATGCATTTTCTTATACTAGGGGGCCATTTTATGTATAAAATGATATATATATTTTTAAAGTGTTATGACAAACAGTATTTTTCACAAAAACAGGGGGGCCATGGCCCCCCATAGTCTTCTCCTAGTTCCATCCCTGCCTGTCTCCAGCATGAATCCTGCCTCTCAATGGACAGCACATACCACGAAGCCCGCAAAACCTGCACTGACAATCCAAAATAACACTAATAATAATGATGAACTGGAAAAAACATCTGACCAGACTCACAGCATTGTAAAAATTTGATCATCATTACCTTCAATGGATGAGTCAGAAGATAATAAAAAAACAAGTAAAAGTAGTGAATGTGCTTACATGACTAGCAAGCAGATAGAGAAGGAGATTGTATGCTGCCCCCGCCCAAGCAGTCTTAGCCACAACCCCTGTAGTTTTAATAATTCGCTGGTTCAAAGGAAAAATAACAAACCGTGGAATATTCTGAAGGAAAATAATCAGAGAAAGTGTGTGGTTAGCATGAGCAGCTGTAGAGCTTTTCACTGCTGGAATTATAAACCAGATGACAATCTGCCAACACCAAATAGAAAATCAAAATATTGAAAAATAAGATTATGGTTAGTAATGATTCTGAAACAATAATAAGAAGTTAATAAATAAAATAAAAAAAATTCATGAACTATTTTCATATCATAACATATATGCAAGGAAGACACTGCGCTGCAATTGCATGCTATCCATTTGAAGTTTTTGAATGCCTGGAAAAAATTCCTGGAGCTTCCACTACTAGCTATATGACTTCCCGAACTAAAATAGGCAGGAAATTATACAAAGACAAAATTAAGCCTTGTGCCCCAAATCAAGTGGGGTTGGCCACATGAATTCTTTTTCTCCATTCTGCTCTATCAAGCGCCATATGCTCAATTAAATTAAATAATTCTATATCATTGTTTTCCTACAGCAATCCATGTCAGTTTAGGTCTTCCCCCCCTCCTAGTATCTCCATTTATGGTGATCATGTCACTCTTCCTTAACGTTGCATCTATAGGTCTTCTTGTACATAACCATCTCACCTTGTTCTCTCTCAACTCGTCTTCAATTGGTGCTATTCCTACCATTTCACAAATAAAATTGTCTTTAATTTTACCTTTCCTATTCTTACCACATATTCATCTCAACATTCACATCTTAGCCACATTCACTTAGTGCAAATTTTAAGCCTCAATAGGGATGCAATCCAATCTTAATGCCTTACCTGATTTTATCTTCTTAGTGCAAATTCCACCTCAAAGTCCCTTAGTCAACAATAAAACTCATGTTCTCTAGTTTTATCAAAGCTGTCATATTCCTCTCCTCTTATGTTCTATAACTATTTTCATTTAAAATTTTATCAAAAAAGTAAATATTTTTCATTTAAAAATTTCTCAAAATAAACCTTTCCTTAATCTCCTCATCCTTTAATAACACCCTCAAATATTCACTTTTTATACACTGAATCGGATTAAAGTGTCTTGTTTTCATATCTCTCAATTTAGTAAGTTTGTAAATATTTTTTTTTCAATCTTAACCAAATAATTTAGAAAGATCATTGTAGACTTTTAGCTTAGCATAGGTAATTGTTCTTTTAACCTCCTCATTGGCTAACTTTTATCTCTCAATTTTTTTTTTCTCATTTTTATTATATTGCCACTTCTTAAAACATTCATTTTTTTTTTCAACTACGTCTTGTATTTCACTATTCCAATGCCAAGTATCTTAGATATATGGCATTTTCCCTTTGACTCTCCAAGAACTTCTTTCGTTATTCTTTTAATGTAATCCACTATGAAGCACAGGTACTCCGAAAATGTTGTTGTACTCGTATCGGGTACTTATCGGGTACTGATACTCATACCGATAGGATTGCATGCATACCGGATACTCGAAATACGTACCGGATACATTTTATACATTCTTTGATAGTTGGGTACTCGTGGGTACGAGAGAGGTACATCAGTGGTACACAAGCTGTGGGACATTGGTATAGATACGTTTAATTTATTAGAGAGCTCTGATTAACTTGAAATTGCAAATCATTTACTTGATGTGCTAGAGATGAATGATTTATTATTCAATGATGAAGTTGATGAAAGTGAAAATTGAAATTTCAAGTTTCCAAATTTTGTTTAGCTTGTTTTTGGAATGAAACTTTGTTTTGTAATTTCTCCTATTTAATGGCATTAAAATAGCTTATGGACTTTGCTTTGGCATTGGTATTGTTGAATTATGATTTCTTTTTTAGTTTTGTAATTTCTCCTTTTAGTTTTAGTATTGAAGTTTGATTTATAGGTTGAATCGCAAACTATAGATTATAAAAAATAAAAAAATTGTCGATGTTCCCCAGCCATACCCGTATATTGTTTTTAGGTCTTGCCATATCGACGTACCTGTAACGTCCCCATACCAATATACGTACCCGCACCCGTGCTTTATAGTACACCATTATATTCCACATGTTATTATTATCATCTTTCAAATTCCAAGCTACTTCTTTAAGTATTTATAATTTCTCACCTTTTAGACTTCACCGTTTTGTTCATGTGTTTTAAAAAAAAATTCTGGTTTGATTTTTCCATTTAATGTATATATTAGTACTGTTAGCTCATGTTGTGACATTAAACTCTCTCCATAGATAACCTTGCAATCTTTACATATTAAGTGGCTTATTTTTCTTGCAAGAAAATAATCTATTTGATTCACTTTTAAAAGTTTGGGTAGCTTACACTGACCACCCTTGACATTTATAAAAAATACAATAAGTTCCACAAGTTTAGTATAATTAGATTGACTTTCCTTCTACTAAGGCCAAAGTGACCAGAATTAATCCAAATGATTGTAGACACAGAGAAAAATACGGAAAAAAAAAATACATATTTCAGTCTAAAAGAGATGACAAAATCGTTTTTGCATTAATAATATGAATTATTTGATGAAAATAAGCCAAAATGCTATATGAATTAAAAACTTAAGAAAGTGCAGTGTAATTATGCTAAATTTGTGAGGCTAGATTTATTTTCTCCACACTTTAAGGGATATTATTGTAATTTATCCTAAAAGATATGAAGTGTTCTTCTCTCATTTTAAAGAATGTAATGGTTACTTTAAAATATATGCCACTAAAATCTAAGATGTCCTTCCTGGCCTTGTTTTGGTCACCAAAACGATATCCATCAGTAATTATCTTCTCTCCTACAAGCTTTGAAGCACCAACACACCTTCGAAGCTTTCACCTCGTCTCTCTCTTTTCAAGTTGGCTCTCGTCCTCTCTCTTTCTACAATTCTCTTTCCCTCTTTAACCTTCTCTTTTAGGTCATGAAAGCTTCTGACCACCAGGATTATAAAAGCTTTCACCTACCAATAAATGGTCTTTCACTTAGGCTATCTCCAACGCTGTATCAAAGTTATCATCAAATTTGAATTTGATGAAAAAGGTGTCCTTTTTCAACTCCAACAGTTTCATCAAACCGGTATCAAATCGAGAATATCAAAAATGTTTCACCAAATATAGGATGTCTGGGAGCGTTCAGCATTTCACTATTTGGTACCATTGGTTTTGTAGAACTAGACGACCGGCTGGACGTCCGGCCAGTTGTCCGGTTAGTAGAAAACTACCCACAGCAAAGCATACTCTCGGACGACCGGGAGGATGTCCTCCTAGACATCCTCTGTGTCTACAGGCTTGCAAATTGTGTGAATTGTGTGGCAGTAGTACCAAATTTCTAACCAACAATTGAGGGAAGTATAGCAGAGGGTTGGAGGATGCATGTAGATACAAAAATGCTATCTAAAATTAGCCGTTGCTTTTGCAGGGTGTCTGCCCCGTAAGGTTACCATTGGTTTTGCAAAGGGTTGATCAAAGTTGGTTTTGCAGAGGGTTGATCAAAGTTACCGTTAGTGCGGTGTCTATAAAATATGAGTTGATTTGTGTTTTACTTTCACAATATCATTACAGTTTCTCTTTTCTTTGTTATAATTTACTTCAATATTCATTTGTTCTTTCATTTTTCACTTGTTCCTTTATGAGCCGGTTATTGTTAATTTAAATATTCAGGTTTTCTTTAATTTGTCATTTGCTTCTTTTACAACCTTTTTCACTGTCAACTTGAATTTTCGATCGTATTGATTTTTTTGAACTGGTTTAGTTGTACAAATTTTACCTTCAAACTATGGAATATTTTGAAATGTTTGACAAATCACAAACTTTTGACTAGAGCAATGATATAAGTATTATTTCTGAAACTTGTTGTGTTCCTCGTGGTAAAGCGTTCACCATTATAGAAGATGAAACTTCATGTAGATCTTGGTTGGCCTTCTCTCAAGATCCCATTGCAGGTAATAGTCAATCCATGGCAATATTCTGGGAACGGATACTCGTTTATTTTAATTCACAGTTGAATAAAATCGAAACTGTATTTCTTTGTCTCACCATTGCTCTGTGATGCAAAAGACAATTAATAAATTCTGTGGTTTTCTTGAACAAATTCAATTGAGGCAACAAAGTAGAACAAATGAGGCAGACTATGTAATTTTCATTGAACAAAGTGGAACATTATATATTCATTTCATGCATTCAGTTCCAAAACTAATATATGTGTACAGGTTTAAGAGCATCTTTACTACCAAAATAACAACAAACATTGACAAATTAATCACCCTAAACACCTCTCAATCAAAAAAGCCAACAAAAAGTTCATCCTCTTGTCCACATGGTCAAGTTACTTTTCACCATGAAATTGCCACATATGTTCTTATCTCTAATACCTAAATGACGGGACATAAACGATTCAAAGTCATTGTTACCGGTAGTAGACAGTACTACTGTTGAGGTGCTAGATGATATTTCATAATCCAAATCAAGATAGGAGTCTCTCTCATCGTCGACCATCATATTGTGCAATATAATGCAAGTCTTCATTATGTTACCAAGGATTTTGGGATCCCAAAAACGTACTGGACCACCTACAATTGCAAATCGGGATTGGACCACTCCGAATGCCCGCTCTACATCCTTCTTTGCTGACTCTGGCATCATAGAAAAATGTTGCTTCTTTGCTCCTTGGGGAGAAAAGATTGTCTACACCAATGTTGCCCATTGAGGGTATAATCAGCAAGGTAATAACCCATATTGTAAATGTGTCTATTAACTGTGAAATTAGTAGGTGGAGCTTTCCCTTGTGCAAGATCAGAAAATAAGGGTGACCGATCCAAGACATTCAAGTCATTGTGTGATCCAGGTATTCCAAAAAATACATGACAAATCCACAAGTCATAAAAAGCTACTGCTTCAAGAATTATGGTTGGCTTTTTCTGATGGCCTACATATTGACCTTGCCATGCCATCGAACAATTTTTCCACTCCAAATGCATGCAATCTAAACTTCCCAACATACCTGGAAAACCCACGAACCACCCCAATAGCAAGTAATCTAGCACTATCAGTTGTTGATGGAGATCTAAGATATTCAGGTGCAAAGATTCTGATCATTGAATTGCAAAAATGTTTCAAACTTTCAATTGCCGTGCTTTCCCCAATTCACACATAATCATCAACTGCATCTGCTGTTACTCCATATGCGAGCATTCTAATTGCTGAAGTCATCTTTTGAAGTGGAGACAACCCGAGAATATGAGCTGCATCTTTTTTTTGAACAAAATATGTGTCGTGTGCTTTAATGGCATGCAAAATTTGTAGATACAGATCACGACGCATTCTAAAACGTCTCCGAAATGTTGAAGATGAATAAACTGGATTTACAATAAAGTAATCCGCAACCAATCGATCATGACCCTTTCTTCTTTCGCGACGCATGTACTTATGTCCTACAACAGAGCCACCGTTTTTCTTTGGTTGATCACTTCCTATTAGCGTCTGTATCATACTAGCATTATTTATCTTATAAATATCCACAAGTGAAACAATTTTTGCATCATCATACTAGCATTATTTATCTTATAAATATCCTATTAGCGTCTGTATCATACTAGCATTATTTATCTTATAAATATCCACAAGTGAAACAATTTTTGCATCATCACTTTTATCATCAGAGGATGAGGAAGAAGAGGAGGATGAAAAATCAGTGAACAAATAAGAAGTTGAAAAAGTCATTATGCTTTGTTTTTCAGTTATGGGTTGCTTCCAGATACAATGTTGTTTGTTGGGTGTATTTACATAGTTTAATTTGTTTATATATATATTGAGGGAAATAATTCATGGAGCCGAAAAGGAATGGAAAATAATTAATGGAGGGAAAAACAAATAGCGAAGGAATTGAGGGAAAAATAATTTTCGGAATTGCTCTTGTCGGTTGACCGGCCAGACATCCGGCCGATCGTCCCCTTGATCGACCTGTGTGTTGATGACAACCAAAAATGCTCCGTTGGAGTGCTGGATATCAGATGGAGTTTTTATTCAAATTTTTACTCAAATTTGGTGAAATAAATGATTCATCGTTGGAGATACTCTTACGAGTCAAATGTTCAAAACAGCTACTTCAAATGAGTATTATTATGTAATGTCTGATAAACTTTTCATGCTAATTAAGTAATTGACTAGTACTTGACTTAATTATGATTAAATTGCACTAGTACTTGATTTCATTTATTTTAAATTGAATTGAGGCCATTTGCAAATAAGGCTTAGTGAACCCACTTTGATTTTTGAGCATCCCTTGCATGAATTGGACTTTGGGTACTAGGCCCACGAATGAGAATATTTATTTGGGCCTTGTTATATCTTAGTAGCATTTATTGGACCATTTTAAGTCCATGGATAGGTATTTGACTCAATATCCATGAAATTAGGGTTTGGGTTTTGAGTTGATCAACCCTACTCCAAATTTTGGGAGGAAAATTTCCCTCCAATTCCCCTCTAGTGTAGCTAGCCACCCCCTCCCCATTTCCCTCCTCATTTTGTTTGCATTCCTTGGTCAAACACACTTGAATTGAGTTGAATGATAGGTGGGACTTCAACCGGCTTTTCTAAAACTCAACATGTCGGCATGTTCGCGTTGTGTCCTGTGTCCATGCCTGTGCCACATAGCCTACAAGTATTTGTTGCATTAACTTATCCAGTTGATCTTGAAATTGTCTTTTAATATTTTCCTCAAATCCTATTTAAAATCCACAGGCTCTAATCAAATTAATCTTACTTTCTCCAATTACCAGTTTAATTAGTATTATTGTCTCTCCTATTCTTGTTACTATTACTACTTTATCTTTAAGAAGTTCAGCTATAATTTTTCCTACACTATTTGGATGTCTATCTTTACCAGTATACTTAATTTTATATAGAATATTTTCTATTTCCTATTCTCACCTACTACTTAGTTTCTTGAAAACATGATACATTAACTTTGTTGGTAATCATAGAATCTACTAATTCCATAGTTTTATCTGTTAGTGTTTCTATATTCCAAGTTCATAATATAAATCTAAAATTTTGGGTTAACTTTTTTAATTGCGCTCATCTAGGAAAACGCAGGGACCCTTGCCTATATTTCACCACACTTGAGTGCCGATGTGATGCCCCTTGCCCATTTTTTCGAAATGCTTGAAGGCAGCAGTAACGCATCACTTACAGTGAAAGCCCTAACCCTTACTCAAATATTCGTATTAGAATTCATGCTTATTAGGGATTTGACAGGGATTTTTACGTGCTAACTAGGAGGCTACCTAACACAACCCTCATCCTTGTCTTGACTTGGAACAGGTTGTGTAAAAGATGAAACACTAAGCACGACACAGGTTAAATTGGAAAATTATACAATTACTTTCCTAAATAATAGCAATGATGAAAAAATGTTTGTGTATGCCAACCCAATTCTTTTTCTTTTTTCCTTCTTCTTTTTCTCCCCCTACTATCAATGATGTGGAGTTGACCCCTTAACCCTTGTCTTTCATTATATCTTTGCCATTATCCTAAAACAATTGTAGATTAGAAGAAGACCTCTTGACTAAAGTTTTAGCCAAGTTTTAATTGAAGGACTGGTATTCACAAGCCCATACAATATTTTGTTCTTTATTTTGTACTTATTTTGGTCACTAAAATGAGCTATTTTGTCCTTCCATGTGTCCTTCAAGAATGTTTGTTCTGCACCATTACACATCATACATGTGATGTGAGTATTGGCTTTGTGTATAAAGGCACAAATAGCTTTATTACCAGATCTCAAATACCTTATTGTTGAAGTTTAAAGATAGCTTTAATTTACAAGTTAACTATATATTTCCCCCTAATAAAAACCTATATGTTAAATACCATTAACAATTTACACCAGGAAAATATTTAAAATCTTTGCTTAGAGTCTCTCAATCAACCATCCCCAACTAGCCCACATAAATGCTTTAGAATACGATGCCATTCACTAGTCTACACAACAAGAAGGAAAACAATTTAAGAACCACAAAATAAAGATTAAGTGCTTAAATTTGAAAATTTTCAGCAGACAATCTATTTTGTGCATTTGGCAATGCACAAACACCTAGAAGTTAAAACTAAAATCTGCTTAAAATGAAAAATATGATAATCAGATAGATTTTTTATACATGAGGATGTGACCTTGGCAATTTTGTATGTAAATTCAGTTTGTATAACATTCCCCCATTTTAAAAAAGGTCTAAATTTAAGACTAAAGCATCTCTAATCCTTCACCAAACCCTTCATCAAATTTAAAATTGATGAAAATGATATCCAATCATTTCGTTAAACTTGTATCAAATCAAGTTTTCAATAAATGCTTTATCAAAATCAAATCAGGTGTGAATCAAAATTTTCACCAATTTCCAACAACTCTTTTTTTCAGTCAGGTTTGATAAAATTCTTAAAAGATGAAGGATTAGAGTTCTCTTCTTCTTTTGTTTGTTTCGACCTGGATTGGTTAAAAGAGGTTTTGGGATAGTCTAAGTATTTTTAAACAACATTTGATGAAATTTTTTATTTTCACCATTGACGCTATGTTTGGTTGAGGGATTTGGAAAGGGAAATGAAGGTGTGTGAAACTATGTGAAATATAGATATATTTTATTCACATTTCACCTACCTTTTCCCCTTTTCATTCCCAAATCCCTAACCAAACACAGCGTGAGTGAATTATATCAAATCAAGCTTTTGGTCTAAATTCTACAACATTCTTGAACAAATTTGGGTTGGAGATGCTACATCTTAATGGACAAATAGATAAACAATTGCAATTTACCTAACCATAACAAATAACACTCCAAAAATAAAACAGAACTGTAAATGCAACTTACCTGTGGGAGCGGAAGCGTGGCAGCGAGATCAATCAAGAAATCGGATTTCAAGTACTGCTTTGAGATCAACCACGGATCAGTCACAAGCTCTCCCCACCCGAAAACCCTAGAGCTGGGCGCCACATAGGCTGTCCGGAACTTCATGGCCATATGCAACACAGAGAAGAGATCCACAACACAACGGAGGACGGTGATGAAGACGCCCAACCCCACATCCATGCTCATGCAAACCCGGCCACCGATTTTGGGGAGATAGAAGTACATAGGGTCCAAGAAAAGAGCAATTAGGCATGTGACCATGAAGATGTGGTTCCATTGATTGGCGAATTCGCTTCCGGGATTGAGAATTTGGTCCCACCATGGCTTTTGGTGGTCGTAGATGAGGAGGAGGGATTTGGGGAGGAAGCTCGATTTGGAGGGGGTCTGGTGGCGATTGTTATCCATTTTCCATGGCGCGGTGGTAGATTTGTTGGGGATTTCCATGCATAACCCCAAAGAGAGAGAGAGAGAGAGAGAGAGAGAGAGAGAGAGAGAGAGAGGGTGAGGAGAGACAGAGAAAATGAGAGTTTGGGTTGGCGGATTGAAGAAATTCTCGGTGAGCCATGGAAAAGTTGCTGGGTTTCCGGGGAGCTCTGTGGCCGTTAAGTTCGTTAAGAGCAGCGCGCGGAATGGAGTTTTGTAAACCAAAATACGAGATCCAAACTTTCCATCAAAATTTATATCAAATATTTCACATGGTATGATTCATATGGAACACATGATATGAGTTTTATATTTATACGAGATATTTGAAAAAAATTTAGTAAGATTTTTGTAACCTTTAGCATTACTCTATTGTAAATTGTTTGGGTGGTTCTATTTTAAAGAACGCAAGCTCTTAACTCGATAGTCTAGTTAATTCTTTGGATTTATTTTGATAATTTAAGGACACTCATGTCATAAGTTTATTTTTCAATCTTTGGCTCATTAGGTTCAAGTTTTAATTTTTTGGGTAAATTATAAACACACATTCTGAGATTTACTTAAATTACAAATTATCCTTGTGGTTCTTAAAATTACATTATATCCCCTAAGATTTCTAATTTCATAACAATTAGGCCATTTTATTAATAAATCATCAAATTAATTAACAATTTTTAATGATGTTAAAATTTTATTTCAATTAATAATTCAGATAATTTTATTATTGCATAGGAGAATAGTTAAAAATTTCATTTTTTCAATTAATTTTGTTAAATAAAAAATTCTGACAATGAGGTATTTGTAATTTTTCAAATTACAAAGAACAATTCGTATTTTAATTAAATCTCAGGAAGTGTATGTTTAATTTCCCTAATTTTTTTGGGTTAAAAGAATATAATTTGTTCAAAAAGATAATTATTTGTTGAAATCAATCTGTTAAAATTCACCAAACTTACTATTGGTTGAAATCAACATATTTGCCATTCATTCAACAACTTATATGTTTAATATCACATATTTTTCTACCTCACCACGATCACCTATTGCCGCCATCGATGACTTTTCCGACCAATTTTTCAGTAACTTTCCAACATGTCCACATCAGCAAATAAAATTTAAACTATACCCTTTTGAAATGGACTTTTAAACAACTTTCTCATATTATTTTGTGGTATTTGTTTTTTTTTTTTTTTAATTATTAATTTTCAAATCATCATTACCATTCATTTTTTTTTTTTATATAAAAATATGAAAAATATATAGTTACAATTATTAGATAGGGTCATTTTATAATATGCATTCTTTTTCAATGTGTCTATTATAGGCAAGTTATGTTAATTTGTGATATTAGAATTTTAAGAAATTTTATAAGAATTTGTAAAATTCTACATAAGAAATAGATGAAGAGAAATTGTGGTAGAAAAATGCGGCAGACCCCCAGTAAAACCGACCTCCAGTGCCACGTGGCACCGGGTGATTGGAAGGAAAAGAAAAAAAAAATCATTTTTGCCTACTTGGGGTGCTGGGGGTCCCTAGCACCAATGAATTGTGGTAATCCCTCTACAGGAGTCTAACTCCCTACTCATTGGTCATTTATTTCTAATAATGCAAAGAATTAGAAAATAAAATCTTTAAATATAATATTTTGATTAATTCAGTTGGAATTGGTGTAAATTTTCAAAACTAAAATACCTTACGAAAACGATCAAAATTAAAATTTGTAATAAATTTTAGCCTGATCAATCTAGAAGTGGTTGGCTCAATTTATATAAATATATTTATTTTTATTAGTTAATAAACTATGTGGGCGGGAGATTTTGTAATTTCTTATTGGGTGGGCTTAATAATGCTCCTTTTTTTTTTGTATTTACTAAGCAAAGCTGGTTATAATTGTATAATCATATCTGAAAACATATGTTGAGGGCATACAGGGAAGATTGAGGCAATGAGGAGCTCAACGAGTATCTGTAGAACTTCTACCCCATCGACTACATCTATTGTTGAACCAATTGACTTATTTACCGAATCAATTGAATAATCATTAGAACCGACTTTAACTTTATCCTATTTTAAAAAGTTAGTTAAAATTTAATTTTTTTAAATTTTTTTTAAAAAAAAATCGTGTAAAAACGTAAGAGATGATATAATTCAAAATAGATTAAAAGCTGACTTTTAACTACTAATTCACTTCTTAAAAGAGGTAAAAAATAAACGGGAGCCAATACTTTTATAGGCTCCTGGTGTTGACTGGTGGCCGTGGAAAATGGAGACTTCACCAAAAAGCATGCGAGGACACAACACAATCAACAGATGAGCCTTTTATCCACATTTTAAGCAGGGTTTCGACAAACACGAATTAATCAACTAGTTTAGAGAAAAATAAATTTTCAAATATTTTTATATTTTGCAAAGTTTGGTACAATAAAAAATAAAATCAACAAAAAAAGATTATTATGATTGATTGAAAATTAGTAGTACAAATTTTTTTTTTTTTTTTTTGAAGCTAAAGTCTTACTACCACTATCATTGACAAAACTAGTAGCACATTAATTTTAGAAAAATGTTTGAGCTTCTCAATTTTTTTTTATAATTCTACCTACAATGATATTGTCAAGATATGTGTCAACTTTTAATTTATTACACATCTCATTATTGAAGGCCCAATTTCCTTACCAGATCATCGTGAGTGAATTTATGGGTCAAATTTGTGAGTCTCTAACATTACTCTTAATTTTAAGTTGCAATCAAATGTAGAAAATAAATTTTATAACTTTTTTTCTTTGTAATAATTTCAGTTAAAATAAAGGTAAAGTGATTGATGAGACCTTGTTGGATGCCTATAGCTTGGCTCGGCAGGTATATGTCGAATTCTAGAGGTTAACATAATATTCGGACCACAGAGGTTATAATATAATTTTATATAATTTTCTTTATTTTGCCAAATTAATATTGACCATCACCTAAAAATGGAATCCTACCCTTGCACATATTTGAAGGATCGCGTTGGCAATTTTTGGTCTTATTAATTATTTGTTTGAATGAATATTGGGTGGTATTAGGTGACATAGGATGAAAAATTTTATATTGTAATAGTGGTGAATTTATATAGTGGATTTTCTTATTAATTATTTGTTTGAATAAATATCGGGTGGTATTAGGTGACACTAAGAATGAAAAAATTTATATTGTAATAGTGGTGAAATTATATAATGGATTTCCTTAATAAGGGCATCTTGGGAGCACTTAAAAGCAATTTTAATCATGCTTTTCATTTTTTATTTGTTAAAATATAAAAAAGCTATATTTTTTGTTTTATCTAATTATTTTTTCATCTATGTATTTTAATATTACTCTTTATTTTATCTATTTATGCACATAAACAATATAAAGAACTTTCCATTGCTTTTTAAATATAGCTAGCCCTGTAGAAAAATATTAAACTAACTATTATAAAATCATCTCCAACACCACTAGTAAATATTTTGTTTATTTTAGACTAAAAAAAAAAAAAATTGTTTATTCATTACATATTCATCCAAGCATTATTTACTTCATACAATGCTATATCAACAATAAATATGGAGATAAATAATTTTAAGAGCCAAACATACCTAACCTTTGAAGGTTAGGTATATTTAAATAGTGAATTTTGATTGAGGCAAAATTGTCTAACTATATATATAATAGGTTGGAGTTAAAAAAATGAATTATACTCGACATTTTAGCTAACATTAAATAGTGTGTTGGAGATGCTCTCATAACTAACCTGTTGGAATGAGTACTGTAACTAAAATGGCTCTTTCAAAGAGCCCTTTGGACACACTCTTTTCAATTTCAAATATGAACTTGATGGGCTTGTGAGGAGTATCACAAGTCTCGTTTTGATGATCTAAATTGTTCATTTTATAGGACACTCTGTGAATATTATCAATAAAAAAAATTTAAATCAATTTAATAATTATAACATTTCATTTTACCGTGTTTGTTTGCGAAAAAATGGATGATAAGTACATTTTTAAAAATAGACCATCCACATTTTAGAGAAAAACACAATAAAATATAAAATTACGATTATTGAATCAACTTAATTTTTAGTGTGGATAACATACACGGAGCGTCTTAAAAAATGAACGGTTCGAATAATTGAAACGTAATCTGTGGTGGGCCCCCGAGCACCTAAAGTTTTCTCAAGTTTAAATTTAAACTTGAAAGAAGTTCAACCCTATAAAATAATTGAAAAATGTTTGGGGGCCCTAATTTTTGTGGCTCAAATGGCTCAAAATTGCCAAAACGACGTCGTTTTGGCAATTTTGATGTTGTTTTGTACTCAAAACGACGTCGTTTTGGCAAATTTAAGCCATTTGAGCCACAAAAATTAGGGCCCTCTACCATTGTTGAAAATAATTATACATTCTTTATTTAAGATATATATACTTTAGTAACAAATATAACTATTTTAAATTTTATTAACTAATATTCTTAAGATATTTACTAATAACATTTTGGGATTGGATTCAGAGCGTTTAGGCTTGGTGGGTCTGTGAGTAGAATATTTATATAAAAAATTGAAATGATTAGATATCGATAGATATATATTTAAATTATATTTGTTTAAAAAAAATGACAAAAATTATAATTTTTTGCATGACGGACCTAGGATTTAGACATAAGGGGGCGGACATTTATACTTCTATAGACTACAATAATAATTTCTATCAATATAAAAATTGAAAAATAACATGAAAAAATATATATAAATAAATATGTTTTCTTGTATCCAAATTGAGTTACAAAAGATAACAATTGTAAAATAATTTATTTACTAGGGTGAGATATCTTGAAAACTATGTGTTTCTTAATAAATTTAATCAAGTCAATTGTTGAATCTTCCTCCACCATATTCTTAGATTAATACTTGTAGTTGACACTGAATATGAGAAACTCCTTTTTTTTTCTTTTTTCTTTTTTTTTTTGGTTTGGGGGGGGGGGGGGGGGGGGGGGGTTGTAAATTGTCTAAAACTTTTAATTTCATACATTTACACTCAAGTTTTATTGATACAGTGGAGTGCCACTTAAATTTTTTCAAAACCTTAGACGGGTGACCACTTAAAAGTTGAAAAAAAAAAAATATAGGGGCGAGTCTATACAATTTGGATGTAATTATTAACTAATACTGCTATAGTAAATAAGATTTTTAAAATTGTATGGGGCGATCACCCTTCTCTTGCCAAATCTAAACACTTTCTCAAATTGAGATGGCTATCTTGAGAGAATTTAAACCCTAATTTTTTATTTTATTTTTTATATAATTGAGTTAGTAGGGATAAAGAATGTTCATCCATTCTTATTACTGATTTTTTTTTTTTTTTCAAAATTAATACCATTAAAAATTATATCGTCAAGGGAAATTTTATAATGCCCCACCATATTTTGGGGTGTGTATTATATACGCACGTTTCTGAGTTATTTGACGATAATTTATTATGGTTTTGCTTATGACTTGGTGATAACTCATTGTAGTGTTAGTTGTGATTAGTTGTGTTGTTAGATATGACCTATTGTAATTATAATTTTGGTTATGATTGAAAATGTTGTTATACCTTATGTGTTTGGTTATGACTAATTATTATTTTTTAATTATAATTGGAAATGATTTAGTTATGACATTTGTTATAATCAACAATATAAATATCATAACTTGTGTATAGGAAGTGTTAGAGGTGCTCGCAGATTAGGTTGAGTCAGGGGTCTCTTATTGGCCATTCATCCGAACTTAAGTAGATTAGAAAAAATCAATCCACATTCATTTGCTTAGCTAGTGGATGCGGATTAAGTGGGTCGTGTGGGTTAACGGATGGATGCGGATTGATTTGGCGGTTTAGACTTTATTATTTTAAGTCTTTTTTTGGAATTACTTTTGAGTAATTCTTTACTATTTTGTGCCCATAATTTTTTATTTTTTATTTTCCCAACTTTCATATTTTATAAATAACAAATATAATTACTAAATAAAATGTTATTTTTTTAACACAAAAAATAAAAATATAACTTCATTTTTGTAAAGTGTGGTCTCCCATCTGTTATTAGTCCAAATTTAGGTGGATTGAAAAAAATTCATTCACATCCGTCCGCTCGAACCATTGAAACTATCAATTTTGTAACGAATTGAATCGGGCTTTTCAATTTTAGCAGATTAAGTAGATGCTTGCCCATCTCTAATAAGTATGTATGCTACAACCGAGTAATACTATGATACACATCTTTTAAGGAGTATATAACATAAAATTCTCCTCAACAATAACCTATGTTCAATATTTCTATTATTTTTTCATTGCAACAATTATGCTATTTGAAGACGGAAAAATCTAGAGATCCATCCTTAGTCACCCAAAAAATTATGTAATGAAGATTAATTTGTATAATGTAGAGTCTATATAAAGTCTATACAAAGTGTAATAGAGATTAATTTATAAAGAGTTATGCTCCCCAAATATTTTAACAAATATTTTATCAAACCTCTTATATATGTGTGGGACCCACACACATGTGAATTTGTATAAGTCTCATTGTATATGAGAAGTTTGATAGAATATTGATAAAATATTTGAAATACATAACATTTTTTATTTATAAATAATTTCTGAATTAATAAAGATGTGTTCAGTCTTTGAAAACCCTCTAATCCAAAGATTCCCAATCCATAAATGCACCAAAACTTTCTTTATTAGATTTCTTAATTCATTAAACCTCAATTATTATTAATAATGATAATACATGCACAACTCATCATTCGCATACTACCAATTTATGGATAATCACCAATTCACTATATTCACTAAAACGTATCTCCACCCAACGGCTAATTCTATTGAAAATGCTTTCTCACCATAACCCGCTCCGCCTCACTCTCCCCCCACTTGTTAGTAGTAGTAATAGGTCGTGTAATCCAGACTGTAATCACCGGCTCCAACCGGTTATCCTCCTTCTCCAACACACTCCCTGCCGGTCACCTTTCCCTCCCTGTTTTCCTCACAACTATAACCTTCCTGTCCCACTTCCAACTCTACAAACAGAGGGAGAGAGGAGAGAGAGAGAGTTAGGGTTTCAAGAACATCTATCTATGTCTCTGTTTCTCTGATTGAGAGAATTACAGATATGGCTAATGAAGGCCTTGAATTCTCTCACAAAAATGTAGAACTGAACGAAGAAATGGCCGAAATGCTGTTCCCGCGGAGGCGATTCTGCTTCTGCATCCCTTGCTTCGGCGGTTCGAACAGATCGGCGGCGGTGGGAGTACAGTGGTGGCATAGAATGAGGACGGAGGAGAAGGAGCAGGAGAGGTGGTGGGATCGGGGAATCAACGCTCTGAAGAAGCTTCGAGAGTGGTCGGAGATCGCCGCCGGTCCACGGTGGAAGACCTTCATACGGCGGTTCAATCGGAGCAAGAGTGGCGGAGGAGGAGCAAGGCAACGGAAATTCCAGTACGATCCTCTCAGTTACGCTCTCAACTTCGATGATGGCCAAGTGCAGAACGGTGATTCGGACGAAACGTTTCGGAGCTTCTCGTCGCGGTACGCTTCGATTCCAATATCGGTGAAATCGTCTATGGATAGGGATGCTTCGAACTTCGCTTGACGGACGAGAGAGAGTTGGAGAAGACGACGACGATGATGATCTCCGGGGGTGCGCGGTCGGGACTAATTTGCGCCGTTGTGTACACTGGGGAATGTGCTGTGATGAGGTGGACGTTGACTTTTAGTAAAGTGATGCTGGGCAGTATCACTGGTGGTCTCTTGGATGTCTTTTTAATTTTTGATTTTTTTATTATCGTAGAATATTTTTATTTAATTTTATACATTACTACAATTTTTGTTTGGTGTTATGAATAAAGATTTGTGTTATTTGTGCATATTATATGGTATTTTATTAATTATTTTCTAAACAAAGAATTTATCACAAGAATTGAGGTATATCCACTTAATATTAATGAACTTAAATCAAACATACATAATTAATAGGATAATTTATATGTAAATGAAATTACACTATATTGATATAAATATAAAAAATGGAGGAATTAAAAGATAGAAAAATTAGTAATACGTTATATAAGTATCCCTTAAAGGGAAACCCTATGGTACTATATGTTCCTTACTATAAATTGGTATCATTTAATAATAAAATTTCATAATATTAATGACAAAATATATAATATCATTACAAATCAATGTAATAAAAAATGTCATAACTAAATTATAAATTTTTGTAACATTAATCACAAAATTGTAGACACGTTACGTTAATTTGTGGTGAGATTATATATTTATGGTTGATGTTATGAAATTTTATGATAAAATTATGTTTATTTATGGTAAGATGCATACTGTATGTATCTTAGTTAAAATCTTAACAAAATATATTTCAAAACTGTAGTTTTAAAATTTTAAGATTGGAATATAATTGTAATCCCAACGCTATTTAAATTTATTTTTTAATTTGATAAAATCATAGATTTATTATAAAATTTTAGAGTTCTCACAAAACTCCTCATGAAAATTCGCTTTTGCTTATATAATATATAGCTAGATAGATAGATGTGCTTGGCATACATATAATTTACACGGGCATACATATAATATTGGTTTTGCTTATATAATTATATGAAAATTGTATGTATGCCTATAATGTCCTAGTGCATTACGGGCATATATACATTCTATGGAAATATGTGTAAAATATATTCAACAAAAACGAGAAAATAAAATAAATAAATAAATAGAGAGAAAAATAAAAATGAGGGAAAATAAAAAAATAAAGAGAAAAGAGAGAGCAAGGTGAGATCATGGGAATGATGGGTGAGAAAAGGAAAAAGTAAGAGAGAGAGAGAGAAGCGGGAAAATAGAAAATGTACATGTAGGATATTTTTTAAAAACTTCTCATCCATTGTTTTATAATTTGAATAGATCTGAGTCGTCCAAATGTCCTAGTAGGACAAATGTGGGTAGGACAAATTCAAAAACCATCCTACTTTATTATATAGATATTAAAAATTCATATAACGTCTAAATTTATGAAGTCTATCAGGTATTCAATATATTTAAAATAATAATTAATTGTTCAAATTCATTTAATTTGTGAACTATAAAATTCATTAATTTAATATCCACTACACAAAGTAAAATTTGGCTCCTAATTCTGGGATTGTAGACTTTTCTATATAATATGAATAAAAATAAGTGAACAAAAAGGAAAAAATAAAAAATAAAAAAAAAAACAAATAGAGAGAAAATAAAAAAATTAAAAAGAAAAGAGTGAGGATGGTGGGATCATGGAAGGATGTGTGAGAAAAAGAAAAAGTAAGAGAGAAGCAGGAAAATAGAAAATGCACATGTGAGATATTTTTTGAAAAATATATCTTAGCTGTTGTTTTATAATTTGAATAAATCTAAGCCGTCCAAATGTCCTAGTAGGACAAATGTGTGTAGGACAAATTCAAAAACCATGCTGGTTTATTATCTAGATGTTGAAGATTCATATGAGATTTAAATTTACAAAGATTCAATATATTTAAAAATAATAATTAATTGTTTAAATTCATTTAATTTGTGGACTATGAAATTCATTAATTTAATCTCCTCTACACACAGTAAAGTCTGGCTCCTAATTCTGGGATCGCAGATTTTTTCATATAATATGAATAAAAATAAGTGAATAAAAAGGAGAAGAAAAAATAAATAAATAGAGAGAAAAATAAAAATGGAAGAAAATAATATATATATATATAAACAGAGAGAGGAAGGTGGGAAGGTGGGATCATGAGATCATAGAAAGATGGGTAAGAAAAGAAAAAAGTAAGAGAGAGAAGCGGGAAAATAGAAAATGTATATGTAAGATATTTTTTGAAAAATATATCTCAGCCATTGTTTTATATTTTGAATAGATCTGAGCCGTCAAAATATCCTAGTAGGACAAATGTGTGTAGGACAAATTTAAAAATCATTCTGCTTTATTATATAGGCTAGCGTATGCTCGTGCCTGAAGGCATGGTGTAAATAATGCTAGGATTAGAATATAATTGTAATCCCAACACTATTTAAAATTTATTTTTTAATTTGATAAAATCACAAATTTATTATAAATTTTGGAGTTCTCACAAAATTGCTTACGAAAACTCGTTTTTGCTTATATAATATATATCTAAATAGATAGATGTGCTTGACATACATATAATTTCTACGGGCATACATATAATATTGGTTTTGCTTATATAATTATATGAAAATTGTATGTATGCTCATAATGTCCTAGTGTATTACGGCATACATATATTCTATGAAAATATGTGTAAAATATATTGAACAAAAAAGAGAAAATAAAAAAATAAACAAATAGAGAGAAAAATAAAAATTGGAGAAAATAAAAAAATAAAGAGAAGAGAGAGCAAGGTGGGATCATGGGAAAGATGGGTGAGAAAAGGAAAAAGTAAGAGAGAGAAGTGGGAAAATAGAAAATGTACACGTAGAATATTTTTTGAAAAATTCTCATTTGTTGTTTTATAATTTGAATAGATCTGAGCCGTCCAAATGTCCTAGTAGGACAAATGTGGGTATGACAAATTCAAAAACCATCATATTTTATTATATAAATGTTGAAAATTCATATAACATCTAAATTTATGAAGTCTATCAGGTATTCAATATATTTAAAAATAATAATTAATTGTTCAAATTCATTTAATTTGTGGATTATAAAATTCATTAATTTAATATTCACTATATAAAGTAAAATCTAGCTCCTAATTCTGGGATTGTAGACTTTCCCATATAATATGAATAAAAATAAGTGAACAAAAAAGAGAGAAAATAAAAAAAAAACAAATAGAGAGAAAATAAAAAAAATTAAAAAGAAAAGAGTGAGGATGGTGGTGGGATTATGGGATTATGGAAGGATGAGTGAGAAAAGGAAAAAGTAAGAGAGAGAAGCGGGAAAATAGAAAATGTACATATGAGATATTTTTTGGAAAATATATCTTAGCCATTGTTTTATAATTTAAATAGATCTAAGCCGTCTAAATGTCTTAGTAGGACAAATGTGTGTACAACAAATTCAAAAACCATCCTGCTTTATTATATAGATATATTTACATTTGGATTGATTTGCCCTTTAACAAGTTTGCTTAAAATACAGATTGTCCTATATAGTTTGAAAAATTACAAATACCCTATTATTAGAATTTTTTTATTTAACAAAATTAATTAAAAAAATAAAATTCATAATTGCTCTCCTATACAATAATAAAATTACCCAAATTATTAATTGAAATATATTTTTAATATTATTACAAACTGTTAATTGAGTTGATGATTTATTAATAAAATGGGCTATTTGTTATTAAATTAGAAACATCAATGGGTAAAATGTAATTTTCAAAACCACAAGACGCGATTTGTATGTTAATCAAATTTCAGAAAATATATTTATAATTTATCCTAAAATCAATGGTAAGATTCCATAATCAATCATCTAGGATGAAACCCTCAAGAACAAAATTACTACCTTCACATAAATTTCGGATGACTCTTCAACAACAAATTGTTCACTTTAAAAGACTGAAATCTAAATTAACTTTAAACCCCAAATGTAAAAATAATAATAATAATAATAATAATAAATAAATAAATAAATTCAGTAAAAGGAGCACAATCATCTCATATGAGGTAAGTCGCATCTTTTATGAGTTAGGGTTTACGGATGAGTCAATTTGATAGCTACAACTAAGCCTCAGTATTTGGCCGAAGGGCCATGGCTCGGCGTATTAGGCTTTTACTCTGTCCGAGTGAAATTGAGTTTGAGCATTACTTAAATCTTAGCTTGTTAGATAAGCCCACAGGTTGGCAGGAGTCCATTAGAAAGTACTTGAGCCGAAAGTTTTAATCAACAAAAATATTACATATCCTAAAAATTTTATCAAAAGTTTTATCAAATATCTCACATGGGTGTGAGACTCACATGAAACCGACATTATGTGAGTCTTGTACCCATATGAAACATTTAATAAAAATTTTAATAAAATTTTTAAAATTTCTAACATTACTCTTTAATTAATGGGCCAACCTCCCTTGCGCTCACTTAAAAAGGTTGACTAAACCCACATATAGGCTGTCCAATTTCGCTTGTCGGGATGCCAACACAACACCTAGCTATAACGAACAGCTGTGCAAATGTTGTTTTTGTCTCGACGTCCCAAGATATTCCGAGAGGTGTCAATTATCGACCATCTCAAAAAGCACTTAGCAAAATCAATCGGCCAGCTAAAAAGTCCATTGCTTCAATAATGATAGTTCAGATATTCTCAATCTATGTCAAATTTCGTATTTTAGTTTATGTGGTTCAATTAAAAAAGATTATATAAAACAGTGAATGTTAAAACTTGATGGTTAAATAGATCATTTTAAAATTTAAATAATTTAATCATATAACCAAACACCTATCAAATTGGTAATGCCGTGTAATTTATTCAAAATAGTAAAAAATAAAAAAAAATAAAAAAAAATTGAGTGTTTCACTATATTCAAATTTTGAAATGATCATTTTACTAATCAAATCAAGTTTCAATGGTCAAGGATGGATTTAGGGGGTGCGGGTAGAGGCTGTACCCCCAAAAATTGAAAAATATCATATATTATATTAGAAAATTAAAAAGTATAAAGATTTGCATTCTTAAACATACTTTTTCAATGCTATAATAATTTTAGATTTGTTTCTGTCAATGGTTACTGATTTATTCGAACTTCTTTAATTGAACTTAATAAACTAAAATTAGAACCTTCATGGACTAAATAGATGACATTACTAGTTTAAGGATAAAATAGATAAGATGGTTATAGTTTAAAGGATAAAAAATGAAATGAACTCTTTTTGAATGACTTTCTAACATAAAAACCTTATGAACAGTGAGGACAGTTAAATTTTTACTACGTCGGAGAAATTTCACTAACTTTTACTTGATAATAGTGAATTTTTATTGACTTTAATGAAATTCCATTGATTATGAGTATAATCAATAAAAGTCTGTAAGTTGTTATAGACTTTTGATGTAGTGACGGTGAAGTTATAAAAAAATAAAAATTTTGTGACAAACAGAAATCTAGATATATAAAAAAAAAAAAAAAAAATTTACTTGATTTTTAAATTTTGAAAGCTTTTGCAAATATAAAAACTTTGATGTGTATGTGTCTCTTGATTTCAAAATAATTTACCCAAAAGATTTAAACCATAACATCTAGAAGGAAAACTCTACAAAATTTATAAAAAAAATTATCACAAAAATGATGTGACATGACATTATTATAAATATAAGTCATCTCATGAGTATTTTATTTCAAGGTGAAAGGTCATATGAGTTGCATTATTCTCTATGATAGATTATATTGAGGGTGTTTGTTCAAGCTTTTTTGAGCCAACTTATGGCTTCTGGCTTTTGAAAAGTTATTTTGGATTGTTTGGTTAAACTTATTTCAAACAGCTTCTGATTCTAACAACTTATTTTAAGTCAAAAAAGTTGATTCTGAAAAGCTGCTCACCCCTTGCTTCTGATTATCAATTTCTGCTGTGGACATGTTAATTTACGGTTATACTCTTAGATTTTTTTATTTTTTATTTTTTTAAAAATAGAAAAAGACCCAAATGGACTATAGAATATTATTATTATTTTTTATGAGAAATGTAAATAAGTAGTGAATAACAAAAAATAAAAGTTAATTAAGAAAGCCACTTCACATCTTATTTAACAAACACTACTCAGCAACTTAAATCTATAATCCAACAGTTACACCAAACAGATTAACAACTTCTGATTAAAGTCATAATATATATTCTGTTAAGCTATAATTTATAACGAAAATGAGTTATACCCCCAGCTAGGGGTCACCCCCAGTGAGGTGGAGGCACAGGATTGGCCGGAAAAAACTGTTTTTTTTTTTTTTTTTTTTTTTTTTTTGAACTGTCAACCAGTGGGGGCGCGCCACCTCACTGGGGGTGCGACCCCCACTGGGGGTATTTAGCAAGGTTCAATTTATAATATGTTTAACAGTTACACCAAACGGGACCATTATGTACTATAGAAATCTATTTTGTATGGAATTTTTGTTTGAATATTGCCACTTTGTTTGGTTTGGAATTTTTAAAAATATTTTTTGGTGCTTTCAATTAGGATTTTTGTATTTTTGGTATTTTTATAATATTTTATTTATTTTTTATTTTTTACTTTTTAGATCCACTTAATATTACTTTAAAAGTATAAATTTGAACAATTTTTTTAAAAAAAAAATTCATTGAATACAACAAAATACGAAAATGTACTAAATTTTCAATTTTTTAAAATATTTGTTTTGTATTTGGTGATTTTTTTTAAAAAATTTTTACAAATTTTATACTTTTTAAGTGTATCTAAAAAATAGCACAACCTTATCTTTCAAAATTGCCTGAAATTCTCACAACAGATGCCCAAAAAAAAAAAAGAAAAAAAAAAGAAAAAAAAAGAAAAAGAAAGATATGGAGGACAGTAGAATTGCCAGTTCTCTGAGTTCCAAGCAAGACTTTCTATCACTGAACCGGGCAAAATTGTCCACAGAAAAAAAGAAAAAAGAAAAGTACAGTAAAAAAGAAAGAAACAATACATGCATTCAAACAGAGTTCCAATATAAAACAAACAGGTCACAATGTAATTTGGATACATGTCGCAATGTTTGGGTTCAAAATTTTGCAGAATTGTGCCCTCTTCCGTACCAAGATATGGTATTCATGCTGATAATTTTCTACTCTGCACAGACTTTATATTCAACAAAATATCACCTAAAATCCATGGAAATCCCAAGCAATGAATGCTTTCCTTGCAATAGGATGGGTGATAAGTCACATGATACCAAGCCGATGCCATCTTCTGTTGCTCGTCTGCCTTGCAGCTACTCTCAAACCACCCTTTTGCCTCCTTATATAGGCTCTTAACCGACACCAGAATTCTATCCTTCATTTCCCCGTATCTCCTATTATCCCTGAGCAGATAAGCTGATTTTGTACGCAAATTGCCTGTAAGTATCTCATCTTCACTCTCCGCCTCATAAAAATTCATTAAGGTGCTCATTTTGTCCAAATACATCTCCTTGTGGCTTTGTGCAACTTCAATGAAGTCTTCAAAACCATTTACAATGAGATCATGATCATAAGCATCCTGGGCAATCTTCTCAGACCAAACAAGGACTGAACTTTCATGCACTGGTGAGTTAACGGTGGCACGGTAGAGTTTGCCCAGTACTCCCTTGGAGATGTAATTGGGCTTGTCCCACCTTTGCATGAAGTCTGGGAACTCCTTCGGTTTCAAAAACCTAGGCATCTCAGCTGGAGCTCCGGTCTTTGCAAAATCAACGGCCATTGAATGAAGGGTTGCCAACTGAAGACATTTTGAACTCAGAGCCTTACTTGGTTCACGGTCTGCATGGATCAAATGAGCGGTAGAGATAGTGCCCAGAGTATCATTGATCATGTAATCAACAAAGAATTTATGGATTTCCTGCAGATATTAGTCAATTGGGAATAAGAAAACATGCTTTACTTCAGTGAATTGCACAAATTCAGTTTTCTAAGTTACCTCCAAAGTCACATCATGATCCATTAGACGAGGCCTTCGCCCAGTGTAGTCCATCGGGGTCACAGTTTGGGGTGGGATAAGATTTTCATTCCAGCTTATAAAATACAAGTCTCCATCAAGATCACCGCCAGAGCATTCATTTGGATGAGGCCTGTGGATATATCAGTGTTACTGTCATCCATAAACTATCAAAATTTCTATTTTTGATCTATTTAAGTGGTTGAGAGAGAGAGAGAGAGAGAGAGAGAGAGAGAGCATAAAAATTCCCCGAAAAAGTTTTAATAAATGAGACTAACTAATGTTATAAACTGTTACTGCTAGAACAAGTCATTGAACAGAGAAGTAAAAAAGCAACAAATGTATTTCTCCAATACGAAAAGTATAAGACATAAACAACAAAGCATGCTGCTACTGAGAATACAGGAAAAACTCGTTAAAATAAATCAAATGTGAAGGTAAATATGCCTGAATGGCTAAGGACATCAACTTCAAATGGAATATTCCATTCATATCTCCCCATAAGTTCTAGTAATTCCTTCTCACCTCATGAATAATGCCATCAACAGTACAGAGCTCAATATGACAGGGAATTATTCCAAACATGATTCACGATTTGATAGGAGTTTCAACCAACTCGGTTCAAATTGTAAAGCTGAATAGGAAATTGAAGTGAATTGTGCAATTCAAATTGCAATTCATTACAACTGAATTTTGTTTCTTTTGGAAGTACGAAACAATGTCATTTTTGCCTCTCTATCAAACATTAGAGAGAGAGACACAGTTGTTATATTGATATACGTGGTGTTATAATTATATTCATATATACAATTTAATTGTATTGAATTTATTTCATTTTAAACACTATATGTATATTTTCATATGTACATACATATATAAAATTATATATTAAATAAAGTGAATCATAAGATTTATGATTTGATACGATTGACGGTTTACCAAAACAATTCATGATTTGATTTGAGTTTTGACAAAAATGATTCCAGCCTCTGGGGGTCACATAACAACTTGATATTAAAGAAGGCATCTGCTAAGGGTAGAAAGCTCTCCGTCAAGCTATGAAGCACGAGTATTTCAAAAAACATGCCGTATCCGTATCGGATACTTACCGGCATATGGTATACGTACCTGGTACACGGAACACGTATCCAAATTTTTTCTTCTTAATTTTTGGCAAACCCAGACGTACCTACTATATACCCAAGCTTTACCATACCTCAATTGAAACAATATTTTCTTTTCCTATAAAGATAAAAAAAAATTTACTAGACTTTTTATTTTTAGTTTTAGTTTTATGCTTAGCATGTTTTTAAAATTAAATTATGGCTTGTAAGTTATTTAATATATTGACATTTAATTTTGATTTATACCTTTACTTTTGGCATTAAATGCTAATTGTAAGTTGAATCTTAACAAATTAAACCATTTAATTAATTTTTGCATTACTCTAAATTAAAAATAAATATTATTTTACAAACGTACCAAGCCTTAACTGTACCTTACTTTTTTTGGATTTTACTGTATCGACGTACCTGTATCATACCAGTACTAATACTCGTATCCATGCTTCATAGCCGTCAAGGGTAAAAGTAAATAAATAAACAAATAACTTACAATCTTAACAAAGAAGTTTTCCAAAAAATCAATGTTTTTTTATTGATATATCTTACAGGTGCAGATATGCCTCAAGTTGGAAGCATAGTCATATGCATATACTAGAGTCTATACACCAACACGATGCGGATATGCATGTCCACGTGTCAGGACATGCCACGTCCAGTGTCAATTTTTTTTTTCAATTATTAGAGAAAAATTCATTTGACCCCCCTACGGTTTGGCTCGATAACACGTTATCCCCCTATAGTTTACAAATAGTCAAGAGATCACTCGTGGTTTGAGACAAAGGTGCAGCCGTTACATTTTTTGTCAAGGTTGACAGAAAGTGTACTACAGACACCTACTTTGCGAATTGACAGGAAAATCATTTGAGTCAAAAACAAATTCGTATGTAAAAATACAATATTACCCCTAATTATCCCTAACTTCATCTTCCTGATATGAACCATGTATAAACCCTAACCCCAACTCAGTTATCCTCCCCCCACCATCACTCCTTTCTCCACCAACCCTCACCAGACAATTCCCCCACCACCACTCATGCTACCATCAGATACCTCCTATGCAACAGGCCCCCGCCTTTGTCACCCACAGCTCTCATGTAACCACTTGCGTCATTCCCATTCATCGCCAACAATGGCACCAAGCACCCTCTAATTTCTAATCAGATTTCTAGGTCCCAGCCACAACACCCACCCAGATTTGAGTTCCCAGTGTTCACAATCTATTCACCCTAATAAATCTGTTGATTTGTTTTTGTTTGGTTATGTGCATTATATAGGTACATATAAGTATATAAGTATATGTAAATTATAAATATAATTAAACCAGAACTAGGTTGCAAATTAGAAATTAAGTTATAAAATTAGAATTATTTGGATTAATATTTGGTTTAATTATTTAATTAAAAACTATCTTTAACTTGAGAGAGAAAGAGAAGATAACACAAAGGTATCAAGGTCATTTTTTCACTGCTGTTAACAGATTTAGTGTTGCATTTTGGTTGAAAATCACATGGGGGCACTTTGGCTATTTTTAAAACGACAGGCAGGTAAAGTGCTATCAAGCCAAACCAGGAGGTAAAATGAAGGTTACTATTTTTTCACAAGATACTTTGGGGATACTTCACAGACATGTGTCTTGTGTTTGGACACGCATATGACACCTTTATGGGTTTTTATAATTTTAAAAAGCTAATTTGGGGAGTAAAATATATGTAAAGACGGCAAGAAAAGTGAATATATACATATATATATACCTACATATATAATGACGCTGCTTATATCTTTGTGCCCTAAATTTGTATTATACATCGTAAATAAAAATATATAAAAAATATATTTTTCCCCAATATTCCCATTGTGTATGTATCTTAATTTTTTTCAAAATAATTGTATCCCAGTGCCAGGTCTGTGTCCATCAAATTGGAATTGAAGCACTATATAACATTCTGATCTAGCAATCTAGAGATAATGTGGTAAATATAAGAGAACTTCATTTGATTTTAATCTGACAGACGTGGCCTATCGTTTAAAAAAAATAAAAAAAATAATAATAATAATCAAATCTTACTTTAGCAATCATAAACAGGGTAAAATAATTTTTAACTAAAAAATATGGTAAAACAATTCCTTTAGAGAAGTGCCTTATACCTTTCTCCTTTCTGAGGGAAGATGACGCAATTCACCCAACCCTTCTCCTCTAATGCAACCTCATAGACAGCCTCAAGGACTCTAATATCTCCTGGGTGAAGACACGGATTTTTTGTTACTACAACCTTCCCAATCAATACAGATGTTGTCTCGTCTATCTTCTGAAAGAAACGCTGCTCTCCAGCTTGCAGTTCTGCTTTAGTCATGGTAATGCGGACATAAACTTGGCCATAGTTTAAAATGCCCGTTTCATCCAAACATCCAATTAGGATCCTTCCCTGTGGGACAAATATTCTGCACCGGGTTCTTAAATCAGACAACTGGTTATCATGGTGTGCTCTAAGTATCATAGAGAGGTAAGGTTCCACGTTTGGCTCGTAACCTTGAAGCAACATCTTTACTAGAATGCCTTTAGCATCTCTCCCACCCATGCTCTCGAGAACATCCAATGCCGCCTCTTTACTCGTCAGCATTTTGCCCAGAAGACAAAGTTGTTGATCTTGCATAGCCTCAAAAGCCATGTCTTCTACTCCCAAGGTGGACAAAAGGGAAACAATCTCCCGATTCAAGTAGCAAGGCATGGACTCGCTCCAACTAGTGACATTAAGCATCCTGTTTTTTGATTCAAATTTAAGCATGCTACTACGTAAAGATAGTTTTCTAAAGGAATTACGGTCAACGGTTATGACACCTTTATAGCCACCATATCGAATTTGAAATGCCGAAGGAGTATGATTTAATCCACACTTCTGAGCAACTTGTCTAGCAAAAGAGTTGGAAATCTTTCCAATGCCATCAGAGAAGCAGTAACCAACACCATCAGAGGTAATTTCGACATCAGGAATAGTCTCAACTTCTTGTGCAGGGACTTCCAGAGTTTGCGTAGAAGAACTGAATAATTGACCCATCCTTGCAGCACATTTTGACACGCTGCGAATCTTATTGAAGCAGCCCATCCAATCTCTAATATCTTCGGTTTTCACATTCTCATTAGAAGCAAACATCCACACAGCATTTGAACGGAGTTGACTAGCTGAGAAAGCGAGAAATTGAAATCTTTTGTCTCCAATCACAATCCCTTCTCGAAGAATAGACAAAATCCGATGATATATATTGGTTCTGTAAGGTTTCGCAAAGATACCTTGCTGAATACTTGTGGAAATGGCATTAGACGAAAGCTTACTCCAGTCTTCTTCAACAAAAGTAACTCTCAGGAAGTCAGAAGCATACGGAGCAAATTTCTTCACAACGTAATTTGAGGATTCGAGCTCTGGCCCTAAGCAGTAAATCTTCGACGGTGTAATGAGGACTCTATGACAACTCATTGTGTTGTGATTTGTTAACCTACTGAGAGATAATGAAGGCAGATTCTTACCATTACTATTTTTCTTTAAAATATGCAGCCGCGTCTTAATAAACGATACGGGCTCGTAACAAGTGGATTGCAGCTTATGCATTTTCTGAAGAACCATCATTGCAGTGTCAATGTCTAAACTGCTGAGGATCTCAATCAGATCATTATCCACTGAAGCAAGACTAATTTTTTGAGTGTGAACAAGGGAATTGAGTTGGAAAAGGATCTCATATGCTAATTTAGAATCTGATTGACAACTGACAAGTGGAACTACCTCGGACGTAGAACCAAATTCTTCC
This sequence comes from Camellia granthamiana, assembly GCA_036172215.1. Taxonomy (NCBI): domain Eukaryota; kingdom Viridiplantae; phylum Streptophyta; class Magnoliopsida; order Ericales; family Theaceae; genus Camellia; species Camellia granthamiana. Next base: position 53,318,838 of record CM069913.1, read on the forward strand.
CCTTCTTCTAGAATAAGATCTTTTACATCTTTCGTATAATAGGGCAAACTCGTAAAATTATCAAAAGTTGATAATTCTTCAATGATTTCCCAACACAGTGAAGATGATTGCCCGATTGACTTCATTCCAGAAAAATCTGTAGTGCGTACCCAAAGAAACCCAAAATCTTCCTTGCAGATGTGGTACCGGTTAGCACCAAACTTTGAATTGACATTAGGTCCAGAAATTTTTTGGTATATCTTTGGAGCATGCTTGAGCTGAAAAAGATACAGATAATTAGTAACAAATTCACTAGCCAAGAAACCAGCAAACATGAAAAGTAATATCAAAACAAAAAGAAATGTTTCAGCTGCTACATTTTCTCTCAAAAAAATAAAATAAAAAGAAAATGATAAAATTCATCAGAATATCCTTGTAGGTTTAGAGAAGAGAAGGAATTAGGGAATGAGTTAGACTTCATTCCCTTTTATATTGATAATTGAGCAATTATAGGCATAGTCTGAGCAATCACAAAAAAGAAAAAAAGGAATAAATTCAATTATTTTCTATTCTAATATTTCCTATTATAACAATTTCCTATTCTAACATCATACATGATCAGACAATCTTTATTTTGATCTACTTTTTCTGCTAACCTACCAGGTTGCCACCACAACTACATTCATTCGAAATGTTTGATAGATCACGTAAATTCAATTATCAGATTCTTAGTCTGCTAGGAAATATATAAGCTCCACCTTGGGCTATGGACAATTTCCATATGAATGTGAAGTTTCTCGTGAATAGCATAAAAGAAAGCTCGTTAAGTTTGTATACTGCGACTGTACGATGTAAGTGCTGTTCACAATATTCTTTGAATACAAAATGTGCTTTTCAAATGATAAATTTCTCAAAGTTCCAATGTCTATCAATTTTTAACTATTAGGACATAATACACACTCAATAGAACACATATGGAGATGCACAATAAGGGTGAAAGGTGTTATGAGAGAGAGAAATGCTGAAAGACTGAATGAATAGTAAACATAAAAATTCCCTCCAACCATTGTAGAGCATAGCTTGAGGCAATGATAATGATACCCTATCCAATAGACGTCTACTTAATAGACTACAAAGTTGGCGGGTTGGCAATCACTCAAAGCCCAATCGTGAGGTTTGGGCACTAAAGCTAGTGCCTAGTGCACTGTCCAATTCAAGTTTAGGTCTTCAAGCAAGCGTTATGCTGTGTTGGCTGAAGTGATTATAAAAAGTTGATGATTCTATGTTATAAACAACAATCAGCCCATCTAAACAATCACACCTTGCCCTAAAACCTGAGATACGATTGGATTAAGATCTTCAACCCAAGCCCAATGCCACCAACCTTATGCACTAATGCTCCAATCAAGGCTCCAAACTAATCTGGTTGGGCTAAAGTTGTACCAGGTTTAGCCACTTGAGCTGCAATTCTACCCTACAATGGCCACAGCAGAGTTATGACACCACACGGTTTTATAATTGATTCCTACGTTAACAAATTCAGGTAGTCAATACTAGTGAAGAAGCAAAATCCAAAACCTAACGAGCTCCAGAGGCAAGGAAAATTTATTTCATTTTCATTTTCATTTTCATATCAAAGTAAATAACCATTTCTTTATATAGTAACAACTACTGCAACCTTGGTACAAAATATGAATAAAGGGCAACCTAGTGTACAATGCTCCAGCTAAAACGGGGTCTTGTATGAAAACCAATTTTGGAATTTGTAAAGAACAGATTTAAATCCAATGCACCTTAGTGTATGCAACCTAAAAATATTACATGAACTTCTTGAAAATTTTAAATGATCAATTTGAACGTCAGCCGAAGTATTTTACAAATTTTTTTTTTTGTTGATAACTGGGAGTTCAGGCAAGCTTGTGCGTACCTCAACTAATCCTACAGCCTTGAAGTTAACGACCAGGTAAACCTCCAGCGGCCCCTTGGGTGACTCGAACTCAAGACCTTGGATCTTATTCTCAAGTCTTTACCGCTCGGCCAACCCTTGGGATTGCCAAAGTACTTTACATTTTACAACCACAAGGATGGAAATTTTTTATCCACATTCTTGCCTGTGTACAGTTTGCATTATGCCCCTTCACCAAAGCCCACCAAATCCTTAGAAGCCTTACATTAGGGACATTAGAAAAGACAGTTTAACTACAAATTGTTTAAAGCTTAAGCCATATTTGGGAAAAGACTCAAAGAGAAATAAATTTAACAATGGAAACCAAACCATCAAAGGTTGTCATTATTTTATGAAGCACATCAAAGAGTGTTATTAAACACTTACATGTACACGGCAACACAAACTATTTTTTTTGTGTCATAAACACATAATACTATACAAATAAACAAACACATATACATACAAAACGTGTATATTTGTGTCCTTCCATGTCTAAGTTATCCCTTCAAGTAGTTGCTTTATGGGAATATCCTTGCCATGTTTCCACGTCCTGTATCCATATTTATTTAGTTATTTGACAAGCAACAAAGAAAGTTGCATTGAGAAAATGCCGAGGGGGCACAATGCATATACAACAAAGAAAGAAAACAATAAAAATCAAGAGAAAACATGAGACACCAAAACCCCTAATACATTGAAGAAAAAACATTCAATTGCCATAGCAGAATATCTCAATATCCCTTCACCATAATATGAATTGCCAGGAACTAGATCAAACAAACCACGGACAACTTGTCTAAGATGAGGTTGTAGAATCTGCATTCAATCATGGAAATAGAGCCACCCGTACCCGAGACATAGTACATGTGATTTTTATAATAATAATTATATAAAAAAAAGGATATAGTCAGGTGGGAATATGAAAAATAACATTTTTATATATTTATATTCATAAACAAACAAAAATAATGAAAAACCAACACTAATTCAACTTGAAAAAACACTCGATCTTCAATTTAAATACCATTATACAAAATACCATTTCATCAACCATAAACAAACCACATTATCTCAAAAATGTTAAAAGCATTTAAGTTCAATAATAAATAGATTGTCCATAAAAAATATATAAAGCCCCACTATTTTGTTTAAGAAATAACAATATAATGAACATTTACCAAAAGTTTGCACCAAAAATTTCATAGAAAAACATAAATGAAAACAAATAATATGAACACTAGCAAGATGGTAGGGAGATTATTTTTTCAATGAGATATGCTCTTTGTCTCTTTCAAATGAATTCTAAGGCTCATATTGTAGACATTGAAAGTCAAACATATTAGAGGAAAGTTTTATTTTTTATTTAATTTTGACCCTCTTGTTTCCAAATTTTTACTTTGACCACTAAATCACCCTTCTAAAATTGTAATAAAACTTCAAACACGTCATGTCGCGCATCTGGGCACAGGACACTCATGTGCTTGATGCATCCGCCAACATGTCCAATAAAAAAACAATAATAATAACACTTGGCATGCCATGAGGCATGTCAGACAGGTGTCTTGGCATGTTCGAGTGGTGTCTACGTCAGACATGTGTTGGACACATACGGCTACTAAAATAGATAGTCCGTGCTTCATAGCAGATGGGCTTACAAACATGTAGATACACATTTTACAGTCATGAACTGTGGCACATATTCAAGGTACAAAAATCTAGCACATAATGTGGACTCATCTATATGACAAACCTGGGAAGTGAATACGCAGGGACAAAACAATAAATATAATTGTATGTTTATATTTAAGCCTAACAATGAATAACAAAAACATACATATATTCAGGAAAATACATAAATAGACATAAATTATTACAAACATTTATTTTCAAACCTTTTTATTTTTATTTTTTAGTCTTTGATTTGGTTATAAACCGAAATAGAAATGTTGGTGCTAAATTGCTTCTGAACCGGTGGGTTTGCTCTAAGTAACGACAAAAATCAGATTTTTTCAAACAGTTTGAAGTTGAACCAGTTTGGTTTGCCTCAAAATTTTAAATAATGTAATATTTAATAAAAGCTTTCTACGTGGTGCTTAGTAGCAGGAATCGTTGATGCTGCTCACGATTCTTCCTCAGAATCGCGATTCTGCGCTTCTGACTCAAATTCGTTGAAGAATCGCGATTTTGATGCAAGAGAAACGCGATCTGATACGAATCTGTCTTCTTCTCAGTCGGAGCTCCATCGCGGGCCATCGCAAGACCTTCACAGGCCATCGCAGACTTCTACCTTCCTCCTCGCTGGTCTTCGCGAGTCGCACACAGGCCATCTTCATCACTATCGCGATCGTCTTCATCACTATCGCGATCGTCTTCGTCTTCGTCATCTCTCTGTGCTTCTCTCTCTCTCTCTTCGTCTCTAATTGCTTCGCCGTTCTCGTCTCTCTCTGTGCTTATATCATATAATATATATATATATTATATAACTGTGCTTATATCATATAATATATATATAATTTATCATATAATAGTGTGGAGAGGAGATTGGATAAAATATCTATAATAATTTATTATTATAATTTATCATATAATAATTGGATGATTTATATATATATATAATTATATTATATATGTAATAAAAAAATATTTAATTATTATTTCTTAAAATATCATATATAATAATAATTTTTGTAAATTATTATTTCTTAACTCTTTAACATATAACATATAATTTATCATAAACAATATAATTTTTATTTGTAAAATAAAAAATTATTTATTTTATTATATAATATAATTTTTTTTATTATTTATTTTTTAACAATTATTTCTTAACTTTTTATCATATAATAGATTATCTAATTGTTTAAAAGAAATCTATTTAAATCATATATAATAAAAAAATCTTCAAAAATTTATAAAATAAAACATCTAATTTTTATTTATTATTTATTTTAACATAATTTATTATTCATTATAATAAATAAAATATAATTAATAAAAATAATACATAAGCGCTCCTAATTTACGACTCCTCTAAGTGGTCACGTTCCCCCGCTCCCGCTCCCGCTCCCGCTCCCGCCCCCGCTTCGTGCAACTAAGACGTGGTGCAAGGAACAACAGCTGAGCAGCTTCATTTGGGGGCAATGCATAAGGCAATTTAAAGCAGGTGGTACGCCTATTGTTTTCATTGGTCAAGCAATGTGGGACTGGTGCAAGCAATTGTTAATCCTTATATATTATAATTGGTACTATCCTATTGCTTTGTCGAGCAATGTGGGATTGAGGATTTTAGGTTGGGTGCAAAATTTGAAATATTGATAACATGATTTCTTTTATTAACATGAATTTGTAATGCATACAATAAGAAAAACATATATAAATGTCACATATTGATTAAGGTATATCCAATTAAGATTAAAATAGTATAAACACGCGTATAATTGAGTGTTAGAGGTATTACAAATGATTTTAAAATTTTCACAATCACGTCACCCAATTCTTGATACGTACTGCTCAATGCTCCAGAAACTGTTACACTGCAACCGTTACCATTACCACTACCGTTACGTGCCCCAATACTGCGATTTAGAACCATGGTTGAGACTTTCAATATTAGATTCACCTAAGAAAACTAAGGGTTATGTTGCATGTAGGGGCAGCACCAAAATTCCTCCATTGAAAGAAGGTATGGGCAGATCTAGCAGGGCACGCATTTGGCAGGCTGGATTTAAACGGAATAATTATTATTAAAATATTACTTAATATAGGCCAATTGATCGAGTAGGTGGTGAGTTTGGCCGTATTTAAATTGATTAAATTAAAATTTTTGAGAACAATGCATGAGAAATTAGATTTTAAAGGGCAACCTCATAGAGTGGGTTTCACAACAAATTTAGAGGTGCCAGATTGAGTTTGGGGAGGTCACTACATGTGGTACAAAAAAATTTGGTTGGTTGCACTCATATAAAAGGGAACTTTCTAAAAAAATTAGAGGGGCCAAGAACCCACTTCCTTCCGCCCTTAGTTGCATGGTCCTAAACTTCAAACCTAATTTAACAAAATTTACCCTTGATTTTCTTCTTCCTCAAAAAGTATCAGGCATTGGATACAAACAGGTCTCCTCCTTAGAAGTACCTCTACTACTTGGATCACTTGTCTCAGCACATTACATAACAACACCAACAATATTGAGGAAAAGCACACACATAGATACTAAAAGCAGAAATTAAAGAACTATCTTTCCTCTTTTGCAAGGAAAGAGACAACAAAAACAAACATTTACTAGTACAACAAATAATGGTCCAAGCTATTACCTAATTCACAAATCAAAAGCAAATCCAGTCAAAATCATCGGTTTAAAGCTACAGAGGCAGATTAATGAATGGTAAGCTCATGAATAAGAAGAAAAAGTAAGAAATAAGTAATCAAATAGATCAACAATAGTGACCTTACTGCCAACTAAGAGCATCACCAATCCTCTCTCTCTCTCTCTCTCCCAAGGAAGTGCGGGTGCGGGTACGAGTACGGTACGGGTACGGGTGCGGGTACGCCGATACGGCAAAACTCAAAAAAAGTATGATACGGGTACGGCTACGATATGCCGATATATATATATTTATAATTATGGTTAAAGGATTCAACCTACAAATTAAAATTAAATATCAAAACTAAAAAGGGAACTACTCATTTTCCTATAATTTAAAATCATTAAGCATTAAAAATAATATTTGTGAAATCTCTCACTTTGACATGTTACGCACTGCGAATTTGTGATTATAATTTATTTTTAAAATCTTTCTTTTTGCTCATCAATTTGCTATTTTTATAGGGTGAGACTAAATTCTCAATTGAGGCAGATTGTCAATTGTAATTTGCATAATACATAATTATTCCCAACCACTACTAATCAACTAAAACCGTATCAATTTTTAAATTTTTGTGCATAAACTTTAAAAGTTTGTTATGCTTAAAGATTTTATAAAGAAATTCCAGGAGCATTTGAAGCAAAAATATAATGCATAGTCATACACAGAACTGCCCTTTATAAGCCTTGTTATTTTTTTTTTTTTGTTCAAATTGTTTTTTAAAAACATCAAAATCATTTGTTGATAGCTTATACAATTCATACAAATAGACAGGATAACGGAGAAACATCAAAATTGCTGATCTGCAAGGACACCAAAAAAATAAAAAAAAATTGCTGATTTGCAAGGGCAAAAAAAAAAAAAAGAAAGAGGCCGCGGCGTACCCATGGCGTACCCACGCCGTACCCAAATGAACCAAACGTACCGGACCCCCTTTTGCCATACCCGGTACGCGTACCGCCGTACCGGTACGCGTACCCGCACCCGGTAAGTACCCAGTACTCGTACGGCACTATTTTTGGAGTACCCGTACTTCATAGCTCTCTCCCCTTTTTTCCATAAAATCTGATTGAAAATTTGAATAAAAACTTGATCTTATATGGAACACTCCAATCCTTACTCTCTCTCTCTTTTTTTTTTTTTTTTTTCCTTTCCTTACCAAATCATTTTAAAAAATTCCAAGCATTTAAAACCTATTTAAACCATTTTTGCTGAAAGAAAACCTATTTCCAATCCTTACTCTTTAAAATTCATCATATTTGAGTAAAAATATGATTGTTGGAAATTTGGTGAAGGATTTGGCTCATCCTTGTTTGGTAAAAAAAATTAACTCTCCCTTTATTTGATACAAATTTGATAAAATGGTTGGAGCACACTTTTAGCCATTTTTTCATCAAATTCAAATTTGACGGAAAAAATAAATGATGAAAGATTGGAGATACTCCAACAAACAGTAACATAAACCCACAAAAATTCAAACATAAAAAATTATCAAAACATAAAAAAAATTTAAAAAGAACTTAACATAAAATTATACCTTGAGAAGCACAGCATTGGGTTTCTCACTATCCAAACGACACCCATTAGTCTCCAAAACATAATCAAACTGTAAATCCAACTTATAACACTCCCCACTATGAACAACCCAGAACTCAAGACTCTTCCTTTCGGGCATAACCAAAGCCTTGACACCCTCAAAAGACTCCAACACACTCATGCAATCATGTTTCACCATCAACCCACAATGCAGAACCCCATTCTCGACCCGATTCGAGGGCTCGACGGGTCGGGCTATGACGTCATCGAAGGAGGTGGAGAGAAACAGGACGAACCCTTTGAAGACAAGCTTGCCCTCTTGAGAGAGGCGTGTGGCGTTTGATTTGGAATCGAGGGTTTCGAATTGGACTCGGCCGAAACCTTTGGATTTCCAGTTCTTGCGGTCGCTGACGATTTCGCAAGCGTAGACAGAGCCTTTGCCGATTGTGGACTCGAAGAAGTCGAAGAGGTCCTTGGCTATGGCTGTTTGAGGAATGTTTGAGACCCTCACTGTGGGTCTGTCCACAGCCATGGCAGATAGAGAGATAGAGAGATAGAGAGACAGAGAGATTTTTCCGACAGGGTTTTGTGACTTCGGAGTGAGTGAGGAATTGTGCGAACAGGGTTCTATTCTATTGCTTGGTTTAACTCGGGAATTGAAATAAAAAGGGTTTAACTCTTTACTTAAAAATTGGGAAAAATTATACTTACATTTGTTGAGATTTTTTGATATATTATCTCTTAATGTTTAGGAAATTATATTAACCTTTTACTATTATAATTAGTTAGGCGGAATGAAAATATTAAATTCATACATTCTCACTTTTCTTATTATACTTTACTTCTATTTTTTTTCCCTTCTATTTACTTTTTTTTTTTTCCAATATAATTTTCTCTATTTTTTTATTAAGAGTTGTTATTTATTTTTTATATAAACAGGGGTTGTGAAATGAGACTATTAACTATAAAGATAGGAATGTAATTTCTAAAACGTCAAGGGGTGAGATATAATTAGATCAAATTTCATGGGTGTCCATGTAATTTACCCTAAAAATTATAACAATTAATTCTCTTCCTCTATTATTTTCCTTTTCCGTTAGACTTTTTTCTTTTTTTATTTTATTTTTATATTGGGATGTCATGACAGAAATTGAGAGATTCATAGAGCCCACCATAGGTTTAGTTTTGATAAATTAAATCGTTCACTTTTTAAGATTTTTTAAGTAGAATATTCATGTAAAAAATTAAGATGATCGGAGATCAATAACTATATGTTTGAATCAAATTTAGATTAGAAAAAATAAATGGTTATTTTTGAAATTATTTTTGTCATTTATTTTTTAAAACAAATATGATTAAAATATATAATTATCGATATCTAATTATCTTAATTTTTTACTCGAATATTCTACCCAAAGAGTCATAAAACTAAACAGTTTTGATCATCGAAATCAATTCCAAAATGGACATATCAAACCCAAATACTATCTCAAGTTGAGATGACAACTTGAGAGAAGCCAAATATTTTTTTTTCCTTTCTTTTTTAACATTTATGACTAAAATACAATTTCATCAATTGAGTAAATTACACTTTATCCCGTTGAAGTATAACTTCATATCACTTTTGTAATGCCCTGAAATAATAACAACTCGTCTCGTAAGGTTCAATAGAAAAACATAAACTTGCAAAATATTAACCTTTCATTTATATTCTTTTACTGTACAAAAGATGACATATGCATGTATACATTCATGAATCCTAAATCTTGAATCAATAGCATATGCCATATATGAGTAAACTGAAAATAAAAGGGAATACAAATAAGTTTATACTCTAATGATTAAATCTTTTCCATGACATTGCTTGGTTACAATAAGGTGGATCAAGTTCAAAACAATTAAAAAGCCCAAAACTTATACAAAAGATATTTACAATAAAAGAAACACAAATGAGTATTTAGCTCCACAGTCCTCCTAAGTTAAGTCCTTGGTGGAGGTATATCATCAACACTTGAAAGTTGTTTTCCACGTAGAGTGAGCTAAAGCCCATTAAATATACTTAAACACAACGTATGAAGCTTAACAAAGTCATATAGTGAATGCAATGCAATGCAATGCCATTTTCCAAAACATTATGTTTTCTCTTTCAAAACTATGCCATGTCTCAATTATATGTGATTCAATTTAATAAACAATACTTTCAAGTTAGAAAATAGAGCAGTGGATACAAAACACTGAAATCTCTAGGTACGTATGTGCCTGCTAGTAGGCTATACAAGCACTATCAAAGCCATTTTACCGATACTAACTGGAAGAATCGGCATCTAACCGCACGAGTTTCTGGATTTTCACCAAGGACACATAAGCCAACAATATAAACTACAACCACATCCTCTAACTAGATTCACCCAGGTATATACGAATTTTTCTCAAAAACAATACATTTTTAATGATTTAGTATGAAACCATGCTCAATGCAAGATGTATGAGTAATTAGTTCCAATTAACCTAATCCTCATGCAATTTCTACAACAATCAAAGCTATCCTCTACCGATAGCCCAAAACATACATTTCTACTCAACAGATATAATCTCATAAATTTCAAAATGGGAGCGATAGTATAAATCCAACTCCGCTCTCGTTATCAATGGATACATTATTCTTATCTTTTCAAGCCTCACATCTTTTCCTTTTTTTTTCATAAATCAAACATCAATGATTTTCAATCAAACCCTTATTTACTTTCAAAATCACATTTAAGGAAGAAATTTTCAGCATTTGAACACAACCCAACAATATACATACTTCCACAACTTTTCCCAAGAATTTATTTGAAAACCCCTCTTTTACATTTCAAAATCAAACTCTAGATTTAGTCCAAAATCCCCAAATCATTAAACCTTTCTCAAAAAGCAAATAACTAAGTTAAGAATCATATCAAAGGTTGAAGAAATCCCTACCTTAAAAGTAGAAGAGAAAGAGAGCAAGGGTAGAAGTTTGACAGAGCCTAAAACAAGTTATCCTCCGATTAAAACAAAGATTTCGACGAGCTCTACCTTTTTTCTCCAAGGAACCAAGGTGGAGAAATCAATAGATTAGGGAGTATTTGAGGTTTTAAGGCAAGAACTAGAGAGAGAGAGAGAGAAGAAGAAGAATTAGGTTTAAAAGAGTTTTGGAAGAGAGAAAGAAATGAAAAAGTGACTAAAAATCCCATTTTCTCAATCTGATATATGCACAGACCACTCGAGCGATCAAAACACCCCTTGAGCATCAGACATAGTAAGTGAGATTGCTCGAGCAACCAAAACACCGCTCGAGCGCACAATGACCCCCTCCTAGAAGTTTTGCAGACTGAAGAAGACCGTTTAAGCGAAGAAAGGACTGCTTGAGCCCAGATTACCCTACTCCTAGAAGTTTTGCAGACTTGACTCCTAGAAGTTTTACAGACTTGCAAAAATACTAGGAGATCTCAAAGACTGCTCGAGCGACCAAAACATTGCTCGAGTGAACAAGAATAAAACTGCACAACAATTCTTTTGAAAAACTAACTCCCAACATGTTTCCAATACAACCAACAACTCTATGCTCAACAACAACAAGACAAGAAGAAACATAGACAACGAATAAGAGTATCAGATCCTGGATATAAGAACATGATAAGGGTCGGGTATAAATTGAAACTATTATAATCTCCCCCTTAAGAAATTTTGTCCTCGAAATTTAAACCAAAACAATAATCAATGTGATCTAATCTCATTAATAATTCACTCTAGTAACAATGATAAAACATTGTCATGCAGCATAAAATATTACAATTCGAATTTCCAAAACACTTACAATGTTTATATATTATAATGCAATGAAATTTCAACACAAAACTCAAATATCAACAAATAGGTTCAGATATTTCTCATGAACTTCAGCCTCACGCTCCCAAGTCGCTTCCTCAATTCCATTGTGTCACCACAACACCTAAACTAATAGGATAGTCTTGCCCCTCAAGACTTGATCCCAAGTATCTAAAACCTAAACTAGCCTTTCTTCATATGAGGCGTTCTCATCTACCTCTAAATTGGTCAAATCCAGCATGTATGAAGGATCAGGTTCATATTTCCAGAGCATACAAATATGAAACACGTCATGAACCCCAGAAAGTTGGGGCAGTAAGGCCAAATGATAAGCTACATCCCCAATTAGCTCTAGAATCTCAAAAGACCCAATAAATCTAGGAAACAACTTCCTACTCTTTCCAAATCTCATCAAACCCCATTTTAGCGATATTTTAAGAAACATATAATCCCCCACCTCAAAAGATAAAGTGGCAACTCTGAGCCGAAACCAACCTCTTATGGATAAGCGCAATCTTCTCTATCATTTTCCAAACTAATTTCGGACCTAACATAGGTGGATCACCCACCTCAGCCTATAAACTGGCCTCAAAAGGAGCCATACCAATACTCGCCTTAAAACTGTTATTATAGGCAAATTCTACCAAGGATAAATGCCTCTCCCATGAACTCTTAAAATTAAAAACGTAAGCTCAAAGCATGCCCTCTAAAATCTAAATGGTGCACTCGGACTGTTCGTCAGCCTGAGGATGATAGGCAGTAACTTAGTGCTCAAGGCACCTTATAGGCTCTCCTACAACTGAGTTGTAAAACATGGATCCCTATTCGAAACGATAGTCACTAGGACCTCGTGAAATCGTACTATATCTTTAACATATACATTAGCAAGCTAGTCTACTGAGTCACTTGTGCGCATAGGTATAAAGTGTGTAGGTTTGGTTAACTGACCGACTACTACCCATATGACGTCATTTCCTCGTTAAGTCCTCAGAAGACCCACAATAAAATCTATCGTTACATGTTCCTACTTCCACTTGGCTATAAGTAAAAGTTGCAATAAACCCATTGGTCACTGATGCTCAGCCTTTACTTGTTGATAAATAAGGCATCTTGAAATAAACAAGGCTACTTCTTTCTTTATCTCCCTTCTCCAAAACTGGCGGCTAAGGTTGTGATACATCTTTGTGCCTTTCGAGTGTACCGCAAGGCGTGAATGGTAGAACTCTCAGAGTACTTCCTCTCTACAAGACTCTAGCACATAAAGACGGTCTAGATATCTCACACTGGAGTCAGAATAAACATTCAAGCCTTTCTCTACCTTCTCACTGGATATCTTCCCTCGGATAACCTCTACTTCGTGATCACACTGTTGTGCCCATAACCCAGCTAATTAGGGTAAGTTGTGTAACTGCGGTAAATAAGGTGGCCAACTCAACAGATTTGCCCAGGTATAAGTCAAACTAGCCAATAGCATCCAACATCTCCCACTCTCAGATGGCAATGCTAGCTACCCTACTTACAAACTTCCTACTTAAAGCATCAGCCACTACGTTAGTCTTCCCTAGATGATAATGTAACTCAAAATTGTAATCCTCCATAAACTCCATCCATCTCTTCTGCCCCAAATTCAAGCCCTTTTGTAAGAATAGGTATGTCAGACTCTTGTGATTGGAAAACACTTCAAATCTTTCCCGCATAGGTAATGACTCCAAAATTTTAAGGCAAATATCACTGCTGCTAGCTCTAAGTCGTGAGTAAGATAGTTTCTCTCTTGTGTTTTCAACTGCCATGAATCGTACGGTATCACCTTCCTTTCTTGTATCAATACACAATCTAAACCTTCCCGTGACATATCACAATAAATTGAATAACCCAAACCTCTCTCCGGAATGATCAAAACTGGAGTAGTGGTGAGTTTAACCTTAAGCTCTTGAAACGACTTTTCACAAGTCTCACTCCATACAAATCTGATCCATTTCCTCGCCAATCTAGTTAATAGTGAGGCCAATCTAGAGAAGTCTTTCATAAAACGTCAGTAGTATTCTGCTAAGCCCAAGAAACTCCGGATCTCAAAGGCATTCTTAGGTTGCTTTCAATCTTGCACTGCGTCTATGTTAGATGAATCCACGGTCACCTAACCTAGGAACTTAACTTCGTTAAGCCAAAATTTATACTTCCCGAACTTAGCATATAACCGGTGTGCTCTAAGTAACTCAAGTACAACCTGTAAGTGTTCCCCATGTTCCTCTTCGGAGGGTGAATAGACTAAAATGTTGACAACGAAGACAACCATGAATCAATCTAAGAACTCATGAAAGACTCGGTTCATCAAGTTCATAAACAAAGCCGGTGCATTGGTCAATCCAAAAGGCATTACTAAGAACTCGTAATGGCCATACTGCGTACGGAAGGCCATTTTTTGAATATCCTCCTCCTTCACCCTTAACTGGTGATACCCTGATCTCAAATCCATCTTAGGAAAATAACGAGAACCCTTAACTAGTCAACCAAATCATCCATTCGCAGTAATGAGTACTTGTTCTTAGCAGTTACATGGTTTAACTTCATATAATCGAAACATAGTCGCAACGTGCCATTTTTCTTTTTGCAAAGAGAGCTGGTGCTCCCTAAGGCAATGTACTAGGGTGAATAAAGCCCTTATTTAACAAATCCTGAAGCTACACCTTCAACTTACACAACTCAACTGGTGCAAATCTATATGGTGCCATGGAAATCGGAGTTGTGTCTGGCACTAAGTCAATTGAGAACTCAATCTCTTTATGTGGTGGCAACTCTGTGAGATCTTTTAAGAAAACATCTAGATATTCCCAAACTACTCTTGGCAATTCACTCCGAAGTATACTACCCTCATTAGCTACTGTGATGGTAAAAAGAAAACTCAGCTCGCCTCAATCCTTAAGGTCATACAACGGTGGAGTAGAACTATCCCCCCGGTCACACAAGAAATAAAAGCACTTCTCCGATGGTATACACACCGACACTCTCCTACGATGGCAATCTATCGAAGCCTAGTAATGAGTTAACCAATCTATACCAGGAATTACGTCAAAAGCATGCGCATCAAGGATAATAAAATTAAAAGAGAATTAACGATCTGTGACCTCAATCTCACAAGAGTGGCACACGACCCAATGCTACTCTACCCCTAATAGGTGTCTTAACCAATATAGGAGACTCCAACAGCTCAAACTCTAATCTTAAAGTGAATGCAAAAGAAGATGATATGAATGAATGAAATGCACCAATATCAATCAACACATTGACAATAGAGTTGAGCAACAAAAGGTTACCTCTCACTACAAAAGGTGCTGGCAACTGATCCAGTGTGGTAACAACATACATACGCTCTAAAGGCATTTGATCCACTTTCTCGCCTCTTGGAGCATAGGCTTGATACATAGATTGAGCCAAAGTGGCTCCTTGATTGGCCCTCGAGGCCTGTGGTGACTGTGTTGGCTGATTGCTGTGTGTCTGCCTCGAACCAGATGCACCAGGTGTGTCACCAGACTGAGGACAAAACCTTCTCAAGTGTCTCGACTGCCCATACTAATAACAGGTAAGCGGCTAACCTCTTCCCTAACTCTGGCTCTGAGGACGAGCCAAAGACAGTGTAGACTGTTGCCCTCCTCCCCTCTGTGGGTAAACTAAAGATTTATGGCCCAACTAACCACACTTGAAGCAAGTGACCTACCTTGATTACCCCTCCCCAAACCTGAACTCTAACAAAGTACGGAAAAAGTAAATCTAAATTGTGTGGCCTAGAACTGCTGTGAAGTGGAACCTTTTGCCGTTTGTTGTCCCTAGCGTCTCCCTGAACATCCTGACTTCTTTACCTGGAGCCCCTCATTCGCTCTTCCTCTGCTTGGATCATGGTCTCTAGATGGGACGTCGACTCCACAAGATAGCCGCAATGCCTAATCATTGACCCGACCACCTTGAAAAGGAGCCCAATCCTCAACTCTTCTTGAACTCAATGCAATGATGTTCTTCTGTTGCCACAAGTTCTGGTGCAAACCTCGATAGTAGGGGTGTTCGCGGTTCGGATTTGGACAGTTTTTCAGATCGGTTTGGACCCGCCCGCATCTATGCGGTTTGGGTAAAAGACAACCCACAACCATCTGCAGTGCGGTTTGCGGTTTGTTGTTTGTGCGGATATGGTTCGCGGATGTGCTAACGGTTGCGGGCGGTCTGCGGATTGGACTTTTTTTTTTCAAAAATTTATTTTTGAGCCTTTTTTTTTTTCATTTTGTAAATATTTATTTTGGGCCCTTTTCTCCCCATTTTCTAAAATGTTCTAACATTATAATTAATTAATTAAAACTTATAAAATTAAAAACACAACAAAATCAATTTATAATACAAACAAATCATTCAAAATCTTAAATCAAATCATAAACTAACACAAACACATATTTCAAAATCTTAAACTAGAATTCCATATTTATTAAGGAATTTAAAATTCCAAATCACACTTCATCCGGGACAAATTCAATTATGTAACAATAAATAATAATATGATTAGTATTTATTCAGGCCAAGTTTGGCATCCTCAAAAAAATCAAAAAAGTCAAAAAGTTACACAAAAAGCAAAAAAGACATTACTATTCACAAATAAAAAATATTAAAAAAATATTTTATATATATTTACATTTCAAATGCACAGCAGCTGATTATTTTCCGTTTCACAGGCATTTGCCCCGAAGTTTGGGGCCAAAAAAAAATACTATATGTAAAGTCACAAAAATGTTGGGCCCATGGAGGCCCACTAAGGACTCCCTTTTGATAATCCAAACCGTTCAACACGTAAAACTCGTCGATTAATATATTCATGTAAAAAATCACATTGATCGGATATCGTTAACTATATGATCAAATCAGTTTTGTATAAACAAAATGAATGGTGTGATAGTTAACTGTTGGAAAAAAACTAATCTGATTATATAGCTATCGATATCCGATTAACGTAATTTTTTACAGGCATATAATACTCGACAAATTGTACATATTGAACGGTTCAGATTATTAAAATGGGACCCATGATGGCCCCCACGGACCGACCATCACTATCTAGAAGTTATTTGACCCGAAGGATTTGATTATTTTTGTTTGTATACACAGGTTGGGCAGCCGAGGCAGCCGTACAATCAATAATTAATCTTCCACTACACACTTTAGTTATACAATTTTTTATTACACATTTTTTCATAAAAAGACAAAAAATTAACCCAAACATCCATATTTTTTTCCTCATCTTTTTAGTCCAAAAAGATAAAAAGTGCACTTATTTAAGACATCCCAAACAACCTAGTTTCAGTTGATATAATACTATTAGCAAATGTAATACTAGAGTAAGTTCAAAGAATAAAAGGCGTTTTGTTTTGGGCAAAAATATCTAGGACTATTAGCAAATTTAATACTATTAGCAAATTTTGTTTGGGCAGACTGGATTAGGTTGGATTAGCATTCCTACGACTAATAGTCCTAGGACTATGAATCTTTTGGATTGTATATCCTATCCTATGTTTGGATTGAGTTAGGATTATAAGGAGGGATTAATAAAATATTATCCAATCCGATATTTGTTTAAGGAGATTTGAATGGATAGGACATGACAAGATATGGAACATCCAATATATTGACCATGATACCCCTATTATAATTAATGTAAAATTTTGCACTAAAATGAGTTATAATTTTTAAAAAACAAATTTTCATATTGGTGCTCCACATCCATTTCGATTTATTTGAACAAAATTTAACCCACTTTTTTTAATAGAAAAAATAAAAAATAATTCAACTATAAAATTTATATATACATAAGCAACCATTTTAAAAAATACACTACTATTTTAATCATCTAATCATTCATTGTTCAAATTCAAAAAAGTATTTATTTGAACAAAATTTAACCCCCACATATTTTTTAATAGAAAAAATCAAAAATCATTCAACTATAAAATTTATATATAAACAAGTAATCATTAAAAAATATGCCCTGTTATTTTAATCATTCAACCATTCACTGCCCAAATTCAAAAAGGCATTTATTTAAACAAAATTTAACTCTTTTTTTTCGAACAAAAAAATATCAAAAATCATTCAACTATGAAATTGTAGAAATATAAATCTACCATTCATCATTTCAAAATAAGCATTCCAAGTAGCATATTGCAACATGAAGTAGCAAAATATGAGTAGTTCAACAAAAAAAAGTAGCAAAAAGTCAAGTCCTTATTACATGCGTTAGAGTAATAAAAAAAACAAAGTACATAGAAGGACATAAAAGAGCCACGAGTCTATCATAGAGCACTCCTACGTAGCAAACTCATCACCCACCTTAGTTTGTCATCATGTGTCAAGCTGAAGAACATGTCGAGCTTTTGAGCACTTTGTGATATGATCTCACAAGCATCTAGCCTTTCATCAAGAGTAATTGGCAACTTAATGAGTTCATCATTCAAACTTGGCCGTTTAGATGCGAGATCATGTTCATAACCCATTCTTCGACCAATGAAATCCAACTTTTCATTGGTGGCAGAAAATACCTCACCCAACTTGTTAGCAATCATAAACAACCCTTCCACTACATCATCATTGCCTCTAGGCCTCTTCTTGTTGTCATTCTTTTTTGTAGAACTTCAGGTGGTCGTTGACTTGATGAGCTGGAGCAATTTATTCCCTCGCCGATATGACTACCAATACCCATATGTTCAAGAAATGTGCCATCATCTGCAAGACTATTGAACAACAATTCTTCCTCAGCATTTATAGCATCAACTGCATCAGCAGGCCCTTCAGCAAACTCCCCCGTAACTCGATCCTTACCAAATATGTGGATCCTTACCAAATTCAATGGTTTTAAAGAAGTCAGTTGACCTGCTTTAGTTACTGCAGAGACAATTTAAAAGGGTGGTTTTATATATAAAAGGGTGTTTGGATAGTAAGGTTAGTAGTTGAAGATTGAAACCCTAATAAATGGCCTCTAGCACTGGCACGCATGATAGTGTGTAGGGGACCAGCTAAGCAAGACAAGAGCAAGGTGAAATTCAAGCTGGGTTGAACTGAATTGAGAGAGAGGGAGAGTTTTAAGTAGGCAACATTAATACCAAACTTGTAAGCTTATTTACAACTTAGTTTGAACAATTAAATCATAAATTCAAAATTCCACTCTAACTATGACCGTTTTTTAGGGATCAGACGGAACCCAACCCAGTTAATTAGCAATTCTAAGGTATATAAATGAAAAATAATTAATGAACAGCTTAGTCTAATTGTGTGTCTAGGCCTTATATAAAACTATAGAGGAACAATTAATGGGGGATAATTAAGTTGAGGTCAGGAACATACCGACCACCGAAGTAACCCTTTTTACATACACTAGTTGGCTGGCAAGAAATGTGGAATATTCTAGCACGCAATAAAGTACGGTGTTTAAAACATAAAAACAAATAAAAAGAGAGTATATAGCAGCTGAGGAAGTAATTGCATATTGGTAGTGCACCAGCATTAGTGGCATTTCAATGGGAAAAGCTGGTAGTTGAATTTTTTTTAAAAGAGCCTGTTTAGTCATTTTCAAAATGTTTTTTAACAAAATTCCAACATAAAACAATGGTTATGATTACTTGTTAGCATAGACATATAACCATAAATATAAAATAAGTTTTGACAAAGTTCTTCACAACCAATTTAGTGATGTTGCCAACAGGATGTTACTAAACAAAATTGACAACACCGAAGTTAAACTTCTTGCTCAAAAGTGTGTCTATCCAACAATTAATCAAAATTCACATTTGAGAAACCAGAAATGCTACCATATGCAAAGTTCTCCAATTACCAATTGACATTACTCAAGTTGGCCTAAATTGAGCACCAACATTTTTCAGAGCTTGTCATGAGGGAGAGGTTCTTTCCACACACACACATATATGTATGAGAAGTTGAGCACACCAACATAAATGTGTTTAAATTTGCAGTTACAGAGATTTACAGGCTTATTTGAATTAGACAGTTATAGGATTTGACAATTACAAAAAGGGTAGTTTAAGAATAAAAAAAATCTGACATCCACACCAACATCCTAGTTGGCTTTATAAAATAGTATAGATATATGAAAATTTTTAAGTGTACAAAATTTGATTATAGAATTAGATATAACTCTCTCACATAAGGTGGGATCGATTAAAATGTGTGATTTCTACCTCATGTGAGAAGGTTATGTCTAATTATGTGAATAAATTTTGTGCACGTAAAACAATTGTCTATATATACATATGTTTTGGAGAAACATAAGGGTTCTGTTAATGATGATAAGTAACCTCTTACCATTTCCCTGTGCCTTTTGAATTTGTGGAGACTTATTTATGAGGCATACTGAGGAAATGTGCTTAGATAACCTACTATTTCAAACCCAATCTATAAGCTATTAATGTCCAAATACAGTACTATATACTAGGATATGTTATGTATATACTTCTCATTTTATTAGACCATAATGAACTCATTACTCACACCTGAGGCCAACTAATTATATACGTCCTTTTGTGTTATTTCTCTATATCTGAGGATTGATACGCCATTAAATGACAAAAAATTTCAAGACCCATACAACTCATTTAATATATAGTTGCCTGCATTTTTCATTATTGAGTTGTTAATAAAGAAATAATATTCACACTCCTTTTACTCTCTGATGTTCTTTTTTTTTTTTGGTTATTTTATTTCCAACAGAAAGAAAGTCAGAATATTATTTCTCTGATAATAAAAGATAATTATATATATAGTTTTGCCCAGGAAGTGCATAAATGCCATCAACACTACATTCTATCTACATTTAAATTATATATATAGTCAGAATATTATTTCTCTGTTGATCAAATGATTTAGTTACTGCAGAGACAATTTAAATTAATGAGGGAGAAGAAAAAATAATGATTGAACTACAAAACAGAAACAGCAGACATGGCTATACGAAAATAATGAAGGTAAAAATATATTCTTACTAACTCAATTCATTAGTAATATAATAATCAATAACACTATCAAATTAATTCTAAGGAGGGAAGTGTTGCTGATTTTCTTTCGAGAAGCAATTTGGCTGGATGGTTTGGTTTAATAGAATTGCAGCTAGTGACATGTTTTTAAGGAGAAATATAAGAGTAAATCAAATTGTTTTGTTTTATGAAATAGAAAGTGAAGCAGATAATTATTCAACGGAGGGCGAAGCAAACATGGCTATACAAACAGCTTCTAAATCCAGACTGGTTTTTACATCAATATATTTCTTTTTGCTAATTTTAAAAAAAAAAAAAAAAAAAAAAAAATCCAAGTCCAATTAATTTGTATCGATAAAAAGAAAAAAGAAAAATAGAAGAAGCTAAGTCCAGTTTTAAATCCATTCAAATCAATAAAAATTCCTACCCTATCTATCTATCTATCTATCTATCTTCAAATTCAATCTGATCCATATATTTGACTCTTTGCTAATTTAAAATCACAAGTGATTTTGTCATGAAAATGAAAAGACTATCAGCAATTTCCATGTATGAACACAGAGGATTTAACATTTCAAACCCCAAGAACACTCAGCACTAATGACAGTTACCAACGTACTATAGCATTCAACTTTGTCATCCAACGAGCAAGCAACATAGTCCAGACTTTGGCTAATCTGAGATTTCAATATGAACTCACAATCAACAAATCTGAGATTTCAATATGAACTCACAATCAACAAATCTGAGATTTCAATGTCAGTGAAAAACTCATAACCCTAGATATGGATCTATGAAGATGAAGAGAGAGAAAAAGCAATAACTATAACAACACCAATGTAAAACAAAGATTCATAGCAAATCAAACCATGTAATAGCACCTTAATTCAAACCGAACATCAACGGAAAAAAAAAATAAAAATAAAATAATTACTCACTGAAATTGTTGAGATTAGCGAATCAACAAATGGTGGATCCAAATCGATGAACAGTTGCTCCAGATTGTAAATGGTGGCTCCAAATCGGTGATCAGTGGCTCAAGCTCGGCGATGAACTTTGAAGACTCTCATCCCATCACAGCAATGTCGAAGAAGTGAAGGTTGCAATGTCGAAGAAGTGAAGTTTGTAGAATAAAATAATCAACAAATATGATATATAGTGAGGGTTAATTTGGTCATTTGATGAGTTAATCCGGACTTTGACTAATCTCCCAATGGGGGCTTCTATTCACACACCAAACCCCCTCTCCACACACACTTAATGAAGGGTGTGTAAAAAGTGTGTGAGGGGGAGATGTGTAGAAAGGGTATTTTGGGTGTGTAAATAGAAGCTCCCTCTCCCAATTTATATCTCATCCTTTTTTGTGAGATTGAATAGTCCATCAAATGTGGGACATCATATCCGAAAAGATTGTTAATCCGTACTTTAATTTTTTAACCAAATATCGAATTAATAATTTTCTTGTACTATTAATCTAATCCTAAGCTCATGTTCATCTAAACAACATGACCTATGAGTATTCTTTCGGGAAAAATAATCAAGAGGAAGTCCCATATTAGATTTTATTTTTAAATCTTTGCTTCGAAAAATAGAATATTGCAAAGAGTTTGGTTACGTTTGTCCATGAGTTTTGTATGGATTTTTGAAAAGAGTTTAGATTTAATTTTAAATGAAGTTCTGATAACATTTTGATTATGAATTTTAAAAAGACTTTTAAAACAAAAGATTAACAAAATGTTCATTGCGTTTGCTTTAAATATTCTGGATTCTAAATTTATTGGAAATTGGAGTTTTTTTTTTTTTGGGGGGGGGGGGGGAGTGAATACATTTAAAATTGTAAGCAATTTTTTTGTACTTTTTTGGAAGCACCTTTTTGTGCATGTATCTAAAAAGTACAATATTTGTAACAAAATATATTACAAAAATAATAATTACACAACATAGAAAATGTACTGCATTGATTAACAATTTTTTTTTTATTCTTGCTATTTAATTTTCTAAAGATTCTTTTCTCAAATATTCTATTTTTTTAGTGTACTTATGTTGGGTGTATCTAATATGTAAATAAATTGCTTAGAATATTAAAATAATTCAGAGCAAAAAAAAAAAAAAAACGAAAAACTTAAAATTCTAATTTTTTGATAAGTGAATATTGAAAAATCAACCAAACAAACTGATTACATTTCACAAATTACAACATAACATTTTTGTAAATTAATAGTTTTAATTTATGAGAACTTTTTTAGAATACAAAATTGGTGAAGTCCAATATTTGATTTATTTTTATATATATTTTGGGAAAAATAGAGTTTTGCAAATAATTTGGTATTGATGTGTTCATGAGTTTTGAATGAAGATTTGAAAAGAGTTTGGAAATATTACAATTATGAGGGAAGTAGTGGCAATAATTTCGTTAATGAGTTTTGAAAAGACCTTTTTTTTTTAAATTTAATACAATTATTACATTTCACAAATTACAACAAAACATTTTCGTCAATCAAATTGTAACAATTTTTTTTTCTGAGTATTTTTTTGAATTAGAAAATTGGTGAAGTTCAATTTGTACATTTTTAAAAAATTATATATTTTTACATTTAAAAATCGGTAAAGTCCACTATATGAAGTCCAACTTTATGTGGCAACAACCCCACATTTCCCATGCATATAGCTGACATGCTGCTAGCCCTCTGCTACATCAGTTCACCTGATAGCATGTCAAGTGAATTCACTCTCTCACGGATTGAACAGCAAGCTACTTTTGAAGGACAAAAATGCCAATTTACTCATTTTTACTTATTTATATTATTTTATTTTATATTTTTTCGTAAAAAGTTAAAAAGTTCTTTCAAACATATAATTTTTTATATATCATATTTTAGCTAAAAAGTCTAAAAGTTACTAAAAAAAAATGTTCCCAATAAAGCCTTAGTCGATGCCGGCTACACAAACATGCCAAGATTTCTTACCCTATTTCATTCGCAACACTATCACTTGGATGAAGTCCATGGCCATCGAGTTTCTAGATGTAAGGAATTGTTTAACCACCAACATTCTTCATTACGCAATGTGATAAAAAGAACATTTTGGATACTGAAAAAACCCTTTCCAATATTGCGATCCATGCCCAATTACAAGTCAACACGACAGGGACCCATAGTGATTGCATGTTGTGTAGTGCACAATTGGATTCGTTTGCATGCAAATATGGACCCATTGTTCATAGAAGCTGATAATGCAATGGCGACTGAATCATCACCGAGGGAATTGTTGGAGAACAAGCTAATTATGTGGATATGTCACAATACGGGTTGACATACCAATCAAATGTAAAGGAAGCAATTGCTAATGCTATGTGGGCAAATTATGTGGGCCATGGGTAGATTTATGGCATAATAGAATCTTTGCATTTTTTTTTTCTCATATCTGTACAATTTTCTTTCTTTTGAGGCATATGTTAGTAACAATTTTTAATTAGGTGATTTATGGGCAAATTTTCTCTCATATGGGATTTATGGATAATTTTTTAATAAAAAATTTTCCAATAAAAAACCCATAACCAAATACCACAATGTAATAATTTCTAATACCATTCACCATTACAAACCATCAAGCTTCCATATTAACCAAGTTCCAATTTCCAATTACATCTAAAATTGAAAGAGGGAATTACTGCCCAGTGGGGGTAGTAGATGAGAACCTCAAATTAGTGGGAGAAGACTGAGATATACAAAAGTCTTGGATAGTTGTAACTAGGGGTGTAATCGGTTCGGGACGGTCAGTGTTTAGGTGAAATTTTGCACCGAACCGATAATGTCGGTTTTATTATATTGAAAATCAATACAGACCAAATTTTTTATTAAACCGCACCAAATCGCACCGATTCAAACGGTTCGGTTCAATGCGGGTTAATCGGTTCAAGTACTTTTAAAATTAAGTCATTTCTTAAATTTGTAGTATCATAAATAATTTATATAAAAATATTAAATTAGCCATTTGTACACAATTTTAACCATATCTAATCTAGCCATTCACAAAAATATAAATAAAAAAATTAATAAATACTAAGGCTTGAAACTTTTACTGAATTAGAATTAGAAGCAAAATATAATCTCAGAACCAAAGTCTTGACATCAAAACAAAATCAAAACTTAAAACAATTATCCCATAAGTCTAAACCACAAGTCTATCAAATAGAGTCAAAATATTCATTATATATTTAATAAATATTATATGTAAATATATTCGGTCGGTTTCGGTGCAAATCGGTATATAGTATATCAAAACTGGCACCGAACCGAAAGCTAAAAAAAATTAATTTTCAAAACCGAGCAGACCGATTCATATTAAAAAACAAACCAAATATGACCGGTTCGATCCGGTTTCGATCAGTTTAGCCAATTTTTTCGATTTTTCTTACGTCCCTAGTTGCAACGTTATTACCAAAACATGGGAATTTCATATTATAAACAAAACGACATCGTTTCCCCTTTTTATTCCCGTTTCTACCCTTTTCACTATTTCCAGAGCTCTCTCTCTCTCCTCTACTATAATCTATAACCCTATCACACTCTCCTGTGCATTTTTCTGGCTTTCCCGTGTCTTTCCTCCCTCCATCTACTCTCTCTCCTTCCATTCATGACTCTCCTTCGGTGCCCTGACCCTACACTGTCGGCCTCTCTCTCCTTACTCTCCTTCGGTGCTCCAAGCCAACATTTCAAGCCCAAATTAAAGGCCACTCTCTGAATTTGAAGGTAATCCATCACTCTCTCACAATCTCTTTATCTCTCTCACCTTCACCATTGTTGACATTGATAACCTTTGTTGTTTGTATCATTTTTCTATGCCCACCAATTGTCTAATGAAATACCTAAACGGAAAATGAAAATCATTGAACCCCTCACATATTATACTTGTACCCAATTTCTATCCCACTAAATATCCATTAATTTTTTTCATTTCCCTTTTCTTATATTTCAGAATTTTCGATAGTGGGGGCTCACCTAAATTTTTTGAATTTTAGTTGAACTCCAAGACAATTAGTATTGTGTGTGTGTGTGTGTGTGTGTGTGTGTGAGAGAGAGAGAGAGAGAGAGAGAGAGAGAGAGAAGAGAGAGAGAGAGAGAGAATTTTTCCTAGCATTACAGTTTATAAACATATGCATATGTGCTACAGATCATTTTAGGGGGAATTTCAACACAGTGGAATATAATAACAAAATTTAAAAAAACATGTAGTTGCAAGTGATTCTGTGATGGGTGGAAGTCACCATGTTTGTGTAAAATTAATTATTATTATTTCTGTCTCATTGGGATTTAATTCCCCATCATTTTAAGGGCAAGATTAAAGCACAATAAGGGTGAGGGAAACTGACCAAATGGTCGGATTTTACATTTAAAAAATCCTTACCATGATATTTGATCAACAAAAATAGAGAACATGATGCAACTGTTGTAATTCATAGTTTAAAGGACTGTTTGGAACTCCAGCTTGGGCTATCAAGCTTATCATTGTTGACAGGCCATCATGTTAATATAATCTATGGTCTATGGCAAGTTTTGTTAAAGTGTCTACTTAATGAAAATTATTACAAGTTTTTTTTTAAGACTTATGTTGAAAGCAATTGTGAGGTGACTTTTTGTTCCATACACGAGGCAACAACTCATAAACCAAGGGGAAGGTTCAATATCTTCTTGTAAGTACTTGGTGTTTTACTTTTTTGTTCCAAACATGATGCCGAAAACTCACTTTATTTTCTTTTCTTTTCGTGAATATATTAGCCATGAATGGCTCCAACAATGTAAAGGAATTGTGGATGCACTTATCAACATCCGAGTGGTAACACACCAAATATACATAGAACAAAGGTATTGTACATTTGTCAATATAAATCAATCCTTGCTCATTCCAGGTTTGTTCTCCGCAATTTCCATATACAATTTGCAGGCCATGCGGGTGCATGGTGGGAGGATATGAGTCGTACTGACAAAGCTCCCTACGAAAATGAAGGTAAATGTCAACAAACACAATACGACGCCACAACACGTACAACAAAAAAGAGTTATCTTGTATGCAAACACCAAGTATCCATAATTATATTTCATATAATTTTAGTAACTCCTCGATTGGATTATGTATTTTTTATATATGTATGTTTGCTGTGGATCATGGACGTCCAATATGTGTCTAGTCTATTGAATGTTTTGGCCACAACATAATGCACCTACACCCTAGCATGCTTATTTGAGACCACTAATTTGGCAATTTTGCACCGAGTGAAATGATTTTCATTCAATATGTGTGTAGTCCTTTTCATTTAATATGGTTGGCCTTCACAAGTCATATATGTATCATCAATTTAATGACACAGTACTGTTGCACTGAATGATTAAATGGACTACACACATATTGAACGATTTTCAGCCATAACATAATGTACCTATATGTCTCATTTTTTATGAAGAGTGTGTTCAATTATCCATTTTTCCATATACATGAAAAAAAAAAAATATTATTACACCCCCAAGTCAGAAAATTGGTAATCAGTGAGTTACACTTTTGAGTCTATTGTTTTCATCAATTTGACTTTAGCCTTTCATCTTTTAATTACAACAATTAAGTAATTAAATTTGAACTCATGTTTCAATGTGGTTCTCCCATCTCTTAATGCAAGACTGTATTAACATAGTTTAAGAGCAATTGGGCCTCGGGCTGGGATTGTATGACAAATTATATGTTTCACTAAAATTTCATTTTGATTCCTCATTTATGAACATATGCTTAAATTTTAAACGGTGAAATTGCATGCATTCATTTTCTAACATAAAATAGTCGTACAATTATTTTACGTGGTTAGATAATTTTCTAACATAAAATAGTTGTTTTCATACACTCGTTCCATTCTACACATTTCTACAAAATTTGGGTTGGTGATTATCTAATTTCGTTTCAATTACACTTTTTAGCCAGCAATCTTGACAAGGTGCTTTCCTCGTAAGCTTTTGAAAGTGAACGCATCACTTAACAATGATCAAGAGTTTGCCATTAAGAACATTCACTATGGAGGTCTACTGCACCTGTCTTCCGATCTGTTGCCACGGGCATTCATGGTGCAAATCTTGGAGCGTTTCAATCCGGAGTCATGCGCTCTCTGGTTGCATTCCGGCGGAGTCCAGACTATCACCCCCTCTGACGTTAGTATGATACTCTGCTTCCGCCATACAGAAATTCTGATGTCAACTGATCCCTCACCCGCTGTGCTTGCTACTCTGAAACGGTAGTTCTATATGGGCAGAGGGGGCATATCATTGACCACACTTGGGGTTGGCCAGCACAACGAGTAGTTCATCATGCTTGCATCTTGTACAACCTTGTTTGTTTTTTGTGCCCTTCAAGCAAGGATGTTGCTGACCCAAATTGTATGTGGCTTTGGATGACGTTTTCAGGCTTCACGAGTATGATTGGCCCCAATTCATCCTCTGCTGGTTGGTCAATGAGGTTAAAAAGTACAAGAATCGTTCCTCCGCCTCACAAACGTCTTTAACTTCAAGTGTTGGTGGCTACCTGTTTTTGTTGATGGTTTGTGCACTCTAATTGTGATGCATTTTGCTATGGTTTTTCTATTTGTTTGGGTCATATGCTA